>BGPR01000616.1:84420-262585 GCA_013235015.1 Araneus ventricosus | reverse complement strand
TTTGGCGGTTTTTGTACTTACGTATTAACGCCAATTTGGCGGTTTTTAAGTGGGGCCAATTTGGCGGTTTTTGTACTTACGTATTAACGCCAATTTGGCAGTTTTTAAGTGCCGCCAATTTGGCGGCTTTTGTAAACAAGATTGCTCTTTATTGGCGCATTACCGCCAATCTGTAGCCTCAGTGGCGTTAATACTTAAGTACCGACAAACAAACACAAATATATCAGTTAATAATAGTCAGTAAACAAACACAAATATATCAGTTAACAAGACAAATATATCAGTTAATACTTTTGTAAGAATAAGTTTCTTCTTTGGAATTTCACATAATTTTAGATTTTTATAGGTTTTTTATTTTGCACTACGTTCCTAAATAGGGACCATTGGCTTAGGAGGGCGCTAAAACATAAATTTTCCAGGCAGGATTTTTTTTCAGTCACTTTCCAGTTGATTTCAAGACATGTAATATTAGTTCGCAACATATTATTGAAAAAATGCGATTTGGGCATTAATGGGACAATTACCATTCTAAATGTATTGATAATTTAACCCTTATTTACACAGCTTAGCTTGCTGTTAGGTCTGCCCTCAAGAAGAAAGATATCGCAGGCGGGGAATCCTCGATTTAATGTTCCTCGGGGTGGAATATACTAGATGTGCCTCGTCTCCAACAAAGAAGAAAAATTGTAGGGTGGGAAATTTTTTAAGCTTGCCATTGTGTTCAAAGCCAAAATAAAGAGAACTTTCCTGGAAAGCCTCCAGAGGGAAGCTTAGTTACGAGGATCTTTTAATTGTGTTGAATGTTATGGGGTTTAGTTTGATGGATCGCGTCAAGAATCCCACTTGGCGGACGCCATAAAAATGTTTTAGTTCCTTGAGAACGAGCTGGATCGAAGTCAAGTTCGAATTGCCGCACATAAAAATGTCTCGGGAATTTTAATTCACATCTTTCTTTAAGTCTGGAAGTTTATTTTGATCGTCTACAACTCAACAAATCCTTGTTGCAGTGAACTCAGATGATAACAAAATGATGTAATTAAAGATTAATTAATGATGTAATCAAAGATTAATTAATGATGTAATCAAAGATTAATTAATGATGTAATTAAAGATTAATTAATGATGTAATCAAAGATTAATTAATGATGTAATTAAAGATTAATTAATGATGTTATTAAAGATTAATTAATGATGTAATTAAATGATGTAACAAAATTATGTAAATGATGATTAAAGTAATCGTTAAATTTTCTGTGTATGAAATGGCGGAAAACGTCAATTATTTCGGAATAATTACCTGAGAATAAATCAAAGGACAGGTGGCTACTAACGTATCTGCTGTTATATAGACGCAGATCGTTTCTCGGCCTCAAGATCAAAGCGTGGCATGTTATATAGAAATAGAGATTTTCTAACGCAGTATATAATGGATATTATTAAGAACTTCGACTGCAGCTGTTTTGCAATTTTTACTTCTCGGGGGCCGTTCAAATATTACGTAAGCACCCAAGGGGGGGGGGGGGTGGCGATTTGCTTATTTTCGCCGACAAGGGGGGAGGGGGAGTATGAGTGATGCTTACGTAAGACATTAAAATCACTTTATTTCCGAAAATCTCTTGTAACTTGCGCAAATAATTTAATTTAAAAAAATTAAATTTGAAAAAAAAAGTTAAATTTGGCAAAAGAAAATTAAACTTGATTTTTGTAAGCTTAAACTTGAAATTGTAAGTAAATTAAACTTACATTTTTTTTTTTCCCCATTTTAAGCCGAGTTAGAGTTTTTTATTTGAATTGAGTCTAAAATTTTTAAAATTAGATTATTACTGTTATACGTTTTGTAAAAAAAAAAAGAACGTGGGGGGGGTTGCAGTATGCTTACGTAATTATAAGAGGGGGGCTTGCGATTTGCTTATTTTTGCTTACAAGGGGAGAGGGGTGTCAAAAAATACCAAAAACATGCTTACGTAATATTTGAACGGCCCCTCGTGCACGAAAAGAAGGTGTTGTAATCCGCACAAAATTCGACCTCGAAATTTTGACGAATTTCATCGGTTTCGACTTCTTTCATTTTTGGAATTTGGTCTGTTTGCGAACACAACTCAAAAATACACACCCTTTCGGGTAGGCCGGGCCGGTGTGGGTTTTAAATAAATAAAAAACCTCTAAAATGCAGCAAGCTGGGGGGATGAAATTCAGCATGCGGTGTTCACACAAAAGTTATAGATCATCCATCCACGCGCATTTGAACCTGACATCTCAAAAACGCAATAAGTTAGATAGATAAAATTTGCCACACGGCTTCACTACAAGATTTTCAGACCTGTATCGAATTTAGAACGAATGTGTCAAAGGACTCACTGTCTACAAATCGGTCGATTCGTGTGCAGGTGAACGCGATAACTTAAAAACGCAACAAACAAGATAAATGAATTTCGTGCATGGTCTTCGCAGCACCGTATCTATAGTGATGCAGTGAAACCCCGGTTAACCGAATTCGGGTTAACCGAAACCCGGGTTATCCTAAATTTCCTACGAAATCACAAATCCAAAAAACACGTATTGATCTGCAAGGAAATAATTGCGAAGGCGAAATTTTTTGCAACGATATTCCTACTTTTCTCTTTTAAGCCTCCCCAAGATGGTTAGGGATTCATTTCAGAACGCTAAAATTATTAAAGGGCATTAATAATAAGATATTGCTTATCTGCGCCTAACAGCCGCATTACGCCCGACGGAGGGTAAACTTTAATAAAGAGCATCAGTGCAACTTACAAAGAGAGTTTTGAATTCGTTTTACGCTCAAAACATTTCAGAAATACACACTGTAATTAGATATAAAACAGTAGATGTTCATGGCTACCGAAAAAATCGTGATCCGCTCTCTCCCTTTTTTTCGGTTAACCGGGGTTGTACTGTAAAATGCATTTTGGACCTCTTTCTGTTGACCGTTTATGTCAAGCATGCAGTGGTGAATACAGGATTTGGGTAGGGGGGGGGGCGGAGGTATAAAAAGTTTTGTATCGTCCTGACGAATGTCAAATCTTATGGCTTATGTAAACCAGAACACTTTAAATTTACAGACTTTACACACCTGATAATAGGAAACATAGAGAACACTACGATGCTTTCGATAATTTAATAAAAATTACGATGAAATAACTAGCTAAAAAGTGTCTTCGACAGCGTCAAAGCTACAAGTACGAGTGGAATGACTACAAAAGTAGGAAAATTTTCGAGCCTGTCAAACCAGAAAGTAATGTTGAAACGTTTTTATTATTTTTTAAAAAGTAGGAAATTAAGAAAAAACAGTTGTAATGATTTTAAATAAAATAAAGAATTCTGGTCAGCTCTGGGGGGGCTGCAGCCCGATAGCCCCCCTCCCCCACCGGATTCGCCACTGCACGCTTACAATATATATTGCCAAAATACTCCGTGTTGTGTAGGGGTAGGAGAAAATCGAAGGGAGGACACGCCGGTTTCTATATTTTTTATAGTCGTTTTTCGATTCTCAGGACAGTAATAAATACTTTTATGCAAAGTATATCTTTCACATTCGTTTACACTTTCCATTTTGCACGTAACATGAGTGCAATTTGTAACTCATGTTACCTGCAAAACAAGAAAAACATTTTTTAAACATATAAAATTTGTTAAGTGTATCCCTTTGAATTACTTCTCGTGACCCCATTCATATTTATTGGGCATAGAATTAATAAGTATATTATTTTTAAGGGAGATGCGCTTGTGTGAAGGAAAGAATGCAATCCATATAAATTGCTTTTCGATTTCAGTTTATTTATTTATTTTTTCGTCTGCAATTAGAAGTTTAAAAGAACTTCGAAAATTCTTACTTACAGGTTAAAACTTTTGTGTTCCTGAGATTACAATTAATAATTTTATCCCTCGTGAAATATATCTTGCATTTATCACTATTACTAATCGTTTATACGATTCGTTTGCTAGATTTTACAAACTTTTTTTTTGTATCCAAAATATCTTATGTTTTTCGCGTGATGCGTGAAATTATTTGGTTAATTTTTGAACCATATGTTCTACTCTGATTCCAAATAATATTAGTTATCCTCAAAGTTAAGTTTATCCCACCGGAACAATTGTCTCAATTAAAGAAAATAGACGATGACTCTTATGGGAGTGATTAACGGCTTATATACATATTGCATTTAAATTGATTTTAACATTATCAAAAGAAATTATTGAAAATAATGCAATAACAATTAAACAAAGAACTTTCGACAGAAAACGAATATGAATTGTCGGTTAATAAGGATTCTCGTTTTTTAATCTTTTGGACAAACAAATAACAGTTTATTTTACATAATGTTTATTTAATTTGGCGTAGTGTGATGATAGCATTGAATTACTTATTGTGGCCATTAAGATCCATTCTTGAAAGATATTCTTGTTAATTTTTGTTGATAAAAATTCCCAGTTATTTTTAACCAAGATTTTTTTTTTTAAATTTGAAACGGAGCAATCCAACACTTTTTTGAAATTTTTGTCTGCTATCAACTATCGTAAAAACACAGTTCCTGAACAGTGGCGGATTTTGATAATATGATGTGTAAATTCACCGCCATTTTAGAAGTGCGATGTACATCGAAGAGATTTTGAGGCCCCCACAGGGTCTCGAAACACGAGGTGAGCGCATCAAGTACCTGTGCGAAAAACCGCCACTGTTTCTGAGACAAAACATTTCATTTAACTTATCGATCATTTTATTGAATCTGAAATAAACTTTTGAGAGTTATAAACAGCTTAAAATCAAAGTAAACTGTGATCAATCTCTTTTAAAGATGACACACCTTAAAAGTATTGCCCGATAGTTTGAGGTTTGGAGGTCAGTGTTAATGTTAATGAGGCAATTCTTGAGGATTCTAAGAAACGAGGAAGTACAAAATGTTTTTGTGGGTGATCGAAAGCTTACACAATAAAGCAAAGTAAGATGTGAAGGTCAAATTTATGATGAAACCATCTTAAATCTTGTTCGATTTCTATATTTTATAATTTATTTATTAGAAAATGGCGAAGACACCGCAAACATTAACCACAAGGAAATTTCAGTTTATTTTTGCTGGAATTCACATTTTCTGTTATTCTATGCTAGAAGAATGGCATTTGAGGAAGAAATTCCTTGAGGTCTTTAAGAATTTTTTTTAGTATTATTTTGCAAAGAACAACGGAAAGTTGGTATTCACGCCATTATTGCTGATTGCAATTTGTAAAAAGTAAATATTCATAGCCATTTGTGGATAGAAACTTTGTTTTCTTAACTTTCGTTTTAGTATAATAAAGCCATGACCTCTTCGAAATTGCATCTAAAAGTCTTGATTGTAATTTGAATAGTTCTGATGTAAGAATTGGTTGTTTAAATATGGAAATTGAAAAATATATTTTTTAAATTTCCTGAAAAAAGCGGACTCATTTTAATTCACTTCTTACATTCCCCCCCTTCTTACATCCGCCCACTTCAATACATATCTGTTTTAAAGATAATATGTCAATTTGAAGATCACTTCAAATTTATCTTTCCTAATAAATTAACGTAGCATCATTTGTTATGGGAATATGTCATCAAGATTCGTTCTACTAAACAGAATATTTATAGAGGTATTAAAGAGAGACATTTGAAAAAAAATTTCTATTATACATGTTAGAACCTCTGTATGTTGCAACCATAAATGTAGGTATTATACCCACATTTATGGCCCAGGTGTCATAATTAAGACTTTACTTAAACAGCGAACTGTAATTTCATCAAATCAGTTTGTGATAAGCATTGCTGATTTTGTTAAGCTTCCAATGACAAATAATTTTTGTATATTTATTATTATTATTATTATTCTCTAACGAAACAATCATGTGGTAATTTCTGATCAAAAGCAAAATATTGAGAATTCTAAAAAATCAGCAATGAATATGCACAAACCTCTATACGTCCGAAAAGTATTTTACATCCGGTTAAGAAAATCAAACTACAGTGAAAATTAAGAAAATAATAGTATTTGATATAATGAAAAAAGTTTAAATGTAACTTTTCATGCTTCTGATTTCATATAACCTAAAGAAGAAAAAAAATTCTTTTAAATGTTAGTGGTAAAAGAAAACTGAATGGGAGATTATGACAATCTTTTATTACAACAAATATCATAAGGGAAAATGTAACAGAATGCGAATATTTCATTTTAATTTTAAATCCTTAACAGTGTAGGGAGGGTTGTACTATCTAAATAGATGATTCCCCCCCCCCCCCCTCTGTTCTGGGGATGGGTTGTTGTACTTATTCAATTACATGTCCGTAGAACATTTGAGATGTTAAAAGATTACAGGTGATTTTTTTTATCGAACTAAAACGTCTACGAATGACTTAGTTTTAGCTTATAAGTTTAAAAATTATATGATTCGATGCACGAATAGAACTCGGGCAAAACAGTTAAGGGGTTAAAATAAGAAATAAAGTTCAGCGAAGTCACACAAAACAAAATTGATATTAAAAAAATACTTGATAATTACTAAGAAAAATAAATTCCTTTGTACTCGGTTCGGACAGATAATCAATCAGAAGTATTTAGTACTATATCACCTAATTCTCTCATTTTATTTTGCATCTCACATAAAATATGGGAGATATATAAGACCCTTTAAAAGCTTTCCTGATGTGTTCTAAAATTACCTCTATGATGTGTTTAACACTACGATACGTTTAACTCTCTTAAACATAATACGAGTTTTTTTAACGTGAGAAAAAGAAATTAATAGAGAATTTTCATGTTATTTATTTTATTTTCCTTTTTATTTATTTATTTCCAATGACAAGATTTAAATAGGAGCAGTTGATGCTGTTCCTCAAAAATTATGACCCTTTAATGAGCTTGTGATATCTGAATAAAATTTTTATATCATACTTTATTTTTATGAATGAATAAAACTTTTTATTAGACACTTTTTTTTTCATGAATATATAAAATTAATTTTGAAGTATCTAAGTTTAAGTAGTAGAGAAATTAAAACTCTGTTTTAAAGTTTTGCACTTATAAAGTTATTCCTTTTTATTACGTCATTTTTTTTTCTTTTTTAAATCATAAAATTAATTTATAATGCATGGTTCAATATTTAGATATACATAGACATCATACTCAAAATCAAAAATACCGATTCTTCTAAATAATTGTTACATATGATTCTACAGAAATATACAAGGGTAAACACTAATATCATTGGTTGATTACAATAATAAATCATGGTACTTTTTCAGTTAACCTTAAATAAACAAATCACATTAGCTTAAATTTGAAAGGGATGAATTTTCAACCATATAAATGAAACAAATCGAATTAAATCTTAATTTTATAGTTCTGGAGGATTATTGATCGATTCGGCTCTCTTAAAACGGTAAGTTATTAATAAATCTTAAACAGAATTACTTCTTCCGTGATGATGCAAATTTTGTAACCGATACTGTAAAAATAATGGTGGCTAAATTTAAAGAGTAGACTTTCCTACAAATACGCCCCCTCCAGTCAAAAGTATTTTGAAACACTCCTACGCAACGAATAATGTTTTTGAAACTATTCTTCAAGACGTACCGCTAAATTAAATTACAAAACTTTATCATAATATGTTTATGAGAATCCGAAAAATATATGCTTTATTTCATACGAGACATTCCATTATCTATTTCAAGACCGAATTCCAAGAAGTTTTGGAGTAAGATCAAAAAATTTGCTCTCACCTTTTAGTTAGAAGGGGGGTAAAATAATAAATCATATAATAGAACGGAGATGTTTCTTTTTAAATTCCATTTAATAATTTTTGAACTAAATAAAATAGAAGCATATATTCATATTATAAAAATTTTCGGAAAAAGTTTTCATAGGATTTTTTATTTCACTTTTTTTTTCTTTCCCACAAAAAAATTTTAAAAAAGTGAAATATAAAAAATATTCCATAACTGAAGATAAAAACAAATGAAATTCAAGAATTACATAGAGTTAAATCAATAGAACAATTATTTTAAACTTACCTGAATATTTGTCATAAGCAGTGGGCATGTATTCTTTCGGGTATTCATTTGTCGTATACCCAATTACTAAACTTGTTTTACCTACAGCACCGTCTCCCACTAAAACACACTTCACTCGTTGTATACAATCGTCTGCAGAGGCAGGTGCTACATTAGAAGTTCCTTTTTCTATTAAGGTTGTCATTTTACTATTTCGACCTCAGTCGTAGAACAGAACATTTAAGCTCATTATTTAAAAATGGAGATTCCGACGAGAACGCTTCGAACACAGTGCCAAACTAGCAAACAAATCAAGAGCCTTCCATTGTTTCTAAACATATTTTCTTCAGAACTGAGAACTAGAACTCCGACGCACACAGGTAGTGAAAAAGTCGGAAACGCATCCGAACGTGAATCTGTTACTGAAGATGAGTTTTACGCAACCGGTTTGTGACGTTCTCTTTTCTCCCCCCCCCCCCCCCCCTCTCCCTTTTCGTGTTACGCCAGGTGTTCTTAAAGTGAGTCACCTTTAAAACCAGAATAAAAATAAACAAGTGAAGAAAATAAAAAAGAACAAAATGTCTTTATGAATGATTTACGTCAACCGAGTGCAGTTATATTTGAAGCTGCCAGCAACGTAAGTCGCGACGAATAAAATGAAACATTTTAAATTCTTTTTCCCTCTAGTAATTTTTAAAAATGCTACACATGATATTTAAACAAAATAGGTCATCAAATAATCACATTTCTTTTTTAAATCGAAGCTGTATTGAATAGCAATAAAACGATAGTTTCGAGAAAGGATGCAATGACGAATAAGGATCTTGAACAATTTCAAACAATTTTACTCGCAAGTTATTTCGAGTAAAATTGCTACGAAACGAATTTGTAAAAAAAAATTGACTATTAACTTAAGATGAACACACACAAAAAAAACCTGTGTTGGTGATAAATCTTTAAAATATATAATTTTAATTTAAAGAATAGAAAGAAAAATGCGACTTCATAAAGGATTAATTTGCAAGAACCTTTCAAGTGAATAAAAGAATTATATAAATTCTTTATTCTTTTTTTATTTTTTTTTTGTAAAGACTACACATGAATTTGACATGTTACTAGTTATAATTATACGATTAAAATAATTTTCACTTTAAAGAACTTCATAAGAACGTGACATGTTTAAGTACACAAGGTAAATTTTTTGGACCATTAAACATCAAGTTGTGAAAGAAATTCTAAAACGCGAATAAATCTATATCAGGATGAGGTCACACTTTTAATTAACCAGGGCAAATAATATCGGTTAATCGAAAATTTAGATAAAATAATAATTAATATAGACAATATGATCACTCTCATTCGACCAATAATCAAGGCTGTCTATGCATTACATTTTATAAATTAAAATTCTAAGAAGCGTCGATATTAAATACTCTGTTCGGATAAAATCGACTTTCAATTAGTTCGAAAAATCCGGTCAAATGGTAATTTTTCTGAATATTTCATGTTCTTGGCGGATTGCGTCAGAAAACCGTGACATAGAAATGTCACACGAGAACGTGACACATCTCCGTTCATCCTTCTGTATGCATAGGACAGGTATTACTCCTTCCGTCTAGTCAGAATTAAATGCTCACGAACAAGTTAATGCTCTCCACAATTTTTCTATAAGAATTCTGATTTCTAGGAATAAAAATCTTCTTAATATTAATGCAAAGGCAAATTTTTAAAAAGGTCGTTTTTAAATTATCGTTTGGTTTTTCAATGAATTTGTATGTTCTTGCTGTATGGCACGGGCAATCTTGAACAATGGGATATTGCCGGGCTGAGAGAAGTGAGATCACGCGAGGCCTCGAGATCCATATATTTTCATATGCCCCACCTCCGTTTTTACTTTCTCGTATACGAAGTATACAAAGAGAAAGTATTGTAATCGCCAAAAAATTCGAACTCGAGATTTTGACGAATCTCCACTTTTTAAATCTCCTTGCGTCCGAATAACCCAATTTTGGAATTATGTCTGTCTGTCTGTGAACACGATAACTCGAAAACTATTAGAGCTACGGGGATGAAATGATGGCATGCGTTCTTTAAACATAATTTGTAGGTTTCTATCAAATTTTGGAGAAAATACGTCAACGGGAAGTCTGTCGGTTTGTATGTCCGCGGTCATGTGAACACTATAACTCAAAAACTTGAATAGCTAGATGGATAAAATTTGGTACACGGTTTTGAAGTCACGAATGTAGGTCCATATAAAATTTTGATCCAAATCCGTCAAAAGGTTGACTGTCTGTCCGTCTGTATAATTTTTATTTGAAAAGAATCCGATCTCCACGCGCATGCGTACTGGAAGCAATCTTCTGTGCGCGCGAAAGCTATGTTGCGAATTACGTCAGTTTGTCCTTTAGCCGGCAAGAGCGGAAAATCGGTACGCATCTCTTTGAATTTGATTCTTTACCTAGATATTTTTCAATCACTATAATGAAAAACCTTCTGATAGTCATTGGATTCTGGGTAACAGTAGGTTCGAATTTTTTTAGCCAAGCGAGGGAAGGGGAAACGGCACCATTTTGGGGAAGTATACGAGAAAGTTTTGGGGAGAACACTCCCGCTGGTTTTTTGAACAAATATTGTTGCTTACTTTCCCCAACAAAAGCTACGAAGTTAAACACCTTAATACAAAAAAAAGCAAGAAAGAAATGCAAGAAAACGATTTTTCCCCGTTGTTAATAAATCCAAACACAGAAGCTCGCTAAAAAAGAAATACCAGCTTCCGTTAAATAAATAAAAAAATGCAAGTACACAGTATGTGAACCGTTTGATTTTAAAAGGGGACTTCTGCAGACTCGACTGAAATTACTTTTTTTGCGTTTTCGAATTGATGAATGTAGTTGCATTGTTTGTTGTAAAACCTGAAATTCTGCCATTCACAGTTATGTCGTAGTAAATCATCAAAGTTTCCGTATGACGTCAAAAGGAGACTTCTGCGCGGAAGAGGATCTTCAATTGACCCTCAAGAGGCCTAAAATTCATTTACATCACTATTTTTTTTATATACATTTTTGTTTTTAAACATGAATTTTACTTAAAAACAAACAAATTTTACATTTTATTTTGCTTCATTAAAATTTAAATTTATTTGAAAATAAACAAATTTTGAATTTAATTTGAGTTTAATTGATATCTCTTGTTCTATAATTGTTTTTCCCTGAATTTTTTAAAATCTGAATTTTACTTAAAAACCAGTAGCTTTCTAAATTTAGATTTTTTTGCTAAATACACTTTCACTTTTATTTGAGTTTCATTGATATTCCAGGCTTTATAATCATTTTCCCTGAATTTTTTTCTTTAAATCTGAATTTTTCTTAAGAACGAATAACTTTAAAGTTTATTTGGATTCTTTTAAGTTTAAGTTTACTTGCAAATAAATTAATTTTGAATTTTATTTGAGTTTCCTTGATATTCTTGGCATTATAACAATTAATTCCCTAAAATTCTTATTTTTTTTTATGTTGTTTGATGTTAAGAGGGGACTTCTGCAAAATTTAAATTTGAATTCTTTCAAAAATTAAAAATTGTAATATTTTTTGGTTTTTGTCCATAGGTTCATTTTCTACTCTGAAACACATTAGAGATATCTTCGACCCTAATTTCGTTGTGCCCATTTGTTTTTTCTCCTCCTGTAAAATTTTAAAAATTTCAGAAGTTCTTTTTTAAAATCAATCACTAGATGACAGCACATGACATATAACATGGCTTACGACATAGTAATTTTAGAAATGAAACACCGTAAAACGAAAAAAAAAAGTAAGAAAACGATGTTTTCCGATGTTTATAAATTAAAACACGGAAGTTTACTAAAAAAGAAAAAAACTTTTAAACAATTATACAAACCAGCTTTCGTTAAATAAGTAAAAAAATGCAGCAGCGGAAGTGAAAACTAATAATAATGAAAAAAGATTCCGCGGTGAAAGAATGTAGCGTGCTGCCATGTATTGGCAGCACGCTGAAATCATTCACGGCGGATTCTTTTTAATTAATATCTGTTTAACTAATTATAATTTCGGAATTTCAATGGTCGAAACGGATTCCTTGGATTATTTCCCATCCTTTGGTACTTTCGGCTCGTTTCAGCATTCAGTGGTTCGTGAGAAGATGGCCGGACATATATAAATACATAGAAATATTCAGCAAATAATTGTGTAGATTCAAATTTCAATAAAACGAATCCACTATTGTGAAATTTCGCTTTGTACGTGACCACTGTTCAGCCCTTTTGAATTTCTCTCTGACTGAAATAACAATATATTGTTTTGTCATTCTTTTAAAATGAATGTTTCTTAAATGCCCTCTTTCATAAATGAAGTAAGATAATGATAGAATTTTTTGAAGAATTTTTGGTACAAATGTTGTAATATTCCTCAATCAAAAATGATCTACATCTTATCAGACAATTTGAATTGATCCATGATTTTATTCAAAGTTCGAATTTTTAACATTTATAGGTGATTCTTTTGGTCAGTTATCGTAAAACACTTTAAAATGTCTTATATAACCGGATCAAATACCGCTATTAGTTTAAACTAAAAATTATATTATGGGTACAACACAATATCTTGAAATCCATCGAGATATTTTTCTAAAAATTTTGCATGAATAAATATTATGAATGAACATTTGGAAATGAAAAACACTTATCAGCATATCGAAAATGGTATGGAGCAGCTAAATACTAGTAACATCTACAACACAAAGACCAGAAATTAAGAGTTTGTATGAAATAAATCAATAAAATTTTTTAACAGACATTAAATGTCCTGTTAGCAGCGAAAGTGTTAAAAATGATTTTTGAATTGTATCCAAATTTTGTTGCTTTTCTGAAAATTATATAGACCTTAACAATTACAGTCGTATCTGCAGAAGGAACTTTCTCGAGACTGGAAAATAATAAAAAATACTTGACCGTTTATCCATTGAATCCGAATTAATAAAAAAACTAAATTATCATGATATTAATTTGCTATAAAAAACAGGCAAGAAAATGAAACAAAAATCGCATATTGTATTCGTATTCTAGTAAGTCTCATACCGAATTGTATTTTAAGTTTTGAATTTGAATAATATTGAATTGTATTGTAAGTTTCTGAATCGATTAATTTTGTTATTTAATGTGTTAATGTTTTGTGTGATTGAAATGTTAACCTTATAAAACTAATTATTTATGATTTTCGTGCATTCTTTAAGTCCTTACTACACCAAGTTGTGCAATGTAGCTGCAAAATGTTATAAATATTTTGTTGTACGAAATTCTTCTCCAAGGCCCTGCACAGTGGCGAATCCAGGTTTTCGGTCGGGGGGGGGGGGGGGAGTGACAAAATTAATCGATTCAGAAACTTAGCTGGCTTATGCAAGTCAAAACACTTTAACTTTACTCACCTGACAGTAAGAATCTCAAAGAACACTACAATACTTTCGATAATTTAATAAAAACACAATGAACTGACTAAATAAAAAATGTTTTCAACCGCGTCAACGCTACGAGTACGAGTGAAATGACTACAAAAGCGGGAAGATTTTCGAACCTGTCAAGCCAGAAAGCACTATTTTTTAACAAAGAGATTAAGCATCAACAGGTGTAGTGATTTGAATAAAATTAAGAATTTTGGTTTAGCTCTGGGGAGGCTGCAGCGCCTATAGCACCCCCTGGATTCTCCACTGGCCCTGCAAGTCAAATTCGCAACAGGCCCCGCTTTTATTTGGGCCGGCCTTGTACACGTGACGCAGCTAGTATTTGAGATGATGTAATATCATACAGACGCAATCTTGAGTTAGTATTACTGTAATAATTATTTATATTATTATTAACTTACATGAAATAAAAAAGTACTTGTTTATAGAGATAAATATGTAGTAACAGGGATAAAATACCTAACAGGTGACAGGGAAAGCTACCAATGCTGCTCAAATTAGTTCACTAAAAGAATGTAATTGACGGTACTAAAAATAAATTTCTATTAATTGCTTCTTCCAATTACATGCTTTCACTTATGTTTGGTTCCCCAATGCATGTAAACGAAAAAATTAATCGTCAGTGACTTTATAACATTTTAAGAATATATTTCTGTATGTACACTGGTGTCCAAAATAATGCACAATTTTGAAGATGCTACAAAATTGGAGTTAATATGGATACTATGATTCGCAATCAGTTGCTGAGAATCGTGGAACGTACTATCGTCGGAACTCACATTTTACAGTGATGATTCGGTCACGAGGGCATTTAGGGGGGTGACCAGAAAGGGATGAAGGCGAAACTGGAATTTGACGCATCCTGTTTCACAGAAAACTGATCACGAGATGTAACTTTCGTCAATGGTTATGTTTGATGTGCATAATATTTATATGCATTTTCGTAAACACAGCAAAAATATTCGGGAAAATACTAGTATAAAGATTTTCTTAAAAAATCCCAAATTTTCCGCATTTATTTGCTTATAACATGCAGAGTTTCCCACCAAATTGTACGAAAATTACCGAACACCTGACAATATGTAAAAGAAGCATTTTATTAAAATTTGAATTAAAATATTTGAATATTACGGGAAATATGAGCATTTGTAGTAAATAATTTTTTACTGCTTATATGCGAAAAGTAGCATAAAATTTTTTTCATAACTTCAAAGCCAGATATATAGGACAACTTACATAAATATTCCAGTTCAATACCATTAGTATTCAGAAAGATATCGGCATTGCAACTTGGAGAATTTTGGTACACTCTAAAGGAAGCTAAATGATGAGGGTTCTTGCACAAACTGATATTTTTTAAGCTTGAATCTTCGAACAGTAATATTGAATTTTATGAAAGTTGAATATCCTGAATACTCATGTATACTTATAAGCCATATACTGAATTTAAAATACAGTTCGACGATTCTATTCGAAGATTCTAGTTTTAAAAAAATATCAGTTTGTGCAAGAACCCTCATCATTTAGCTTCTCTTAGAGTGTACCGAAATTCACCAAGTTGCAATGCCGTTATCCTTCTGAATACTAATGGTATTGAACTGGAATTTTAAATAAGTTGCCCTATAAATCTGGCTCTCAAGTTATGGAAGAAAAATGATGCTACATCTCGCACATGCGCAGTAAAAAATTATTTACTACAAATGCTCATGTTTCCCGTAATATTCGAATATTTCAATACAATGCTTCTTTTACATATTGTCAAATATTCTGTAGGTTTCATGGAAAAAGCATGTTATAAGCAAAAAACGTGCTGAAAAATTTGGGATTTTTTTAAAAACTTTATACGAGTATTTTCCCGAATATTTGTGCTGTGTTTACGAAAATTCATGTAAATATTATGCACATCAAACATAACCATCTCGTTATCAGTTTTCTGTGAAACAGGATGAGTCAAACTCCATTTTCACCTTCATCCCTTTCTGGTGGCTGAGCCCAATTGTCCTCTTGACCGAATCATCACTGTAAAATATGAGTTCCGATAGTATGTCCCACGATTCTCAGCGAACCATAGTATGCATATTAACTCCAATTTTGTAGCATCTTCAAAATTGTGCATTTTTTTTTTTTCAATAGATGCATTTTTGAAGAAAAAAAGCATGAAACAAACCTATTTCATAAACCAAGAGGAAGAAAATGTGTTTATAAACTATTTTGAAGTGTATGATTATCAGTAATGTAGCTGAAAGTGGGGGGGGGGGCAGACGAGTAATGAAGCTTGCCTGAAAGTCACTTCTTCGAAGAACAAAAGTATCACCAGCATAGACCTTGAAATTTCCAGCTTCGTCGGTTGACTGTAAAAAATGTTAAATTATTTTTTAGAGAACTTTGAATTGTATAATAGTGAAACCTCTCTATAGCGGTCACCTTCCGTTCCAAGGAAAATTGGCCGTTCAGAGGGGTGGCCGCTCTAAAGGGGTTGCATGTTCCAAAATACAAAATATGTATTGAAACAAGACCTAATTCGTTATTTCTGACAAAGTGAATGCTAAGAATCATTTTTTTAAAAAACGCACTTTATTTTAAAATTTCTATGGGAATTTTTTTTTTTTTTTTTTTTTTTTTTTTTTTTTTTTTTGAGGAAAAAACAAGATCAATTTTTGCTTGCTTGCATCTTTTAGCTCTTTCGGAGATAACTTCTTGCAATTTTGCTTTTTAATTGGGAAAGTAAATCCCTAATTGATTCGTCGGTAGTTCTTGAGGAATGGGCAATAATACCATCTATTTTTTCGAAAGTCTGTTGAGCTCAAAGTTTCATTTGCTGATGATCTTAACCAGAGGCGGCGGCAGAAATTTTCCGACGGGGGAACACGGCATCTCCGACGGGGAGAGGCAGCAAAATTTCTCTAACTTAGCTTCAAAATAAGACATAACTAGCCGCCTTCGACGACCAGCTGACCGAAATACGACCGTATGCGACTAGTCTAGGAATTTAAGGGCTACAATGTAAACGACAAACCCTAGATGTGCGGTGAGATAAATTTATCTACTTTTTTTCAATTTTAATAATTGATAAGTATTGACTTTTTGAAAACTAGACTCATTGAATCTAAACGATTTATTTTGTATCAAAAATTCTGTGAATTATTTTCCTGCACTACAAATGAAAACGATTTTCATCATGAAAAAGTCATGAATTTAAACTTATATTTAAGATATTCTAATTAATTTTGGATAGTATTGTAATTTAAAAATATATATAAGAAACATTTGAATATCCATGGAAATAATATAAGCAGTAAAATAACAAGAGCAAGTTTTTTTAAAAAATCTTAAGTTGGGACAGCCTCTGTGCAACCGCCCCTCAAAGGGTTAAAATATAACTTTCGTGTAATCAAATAGAAGGGAAAAAAATAATTAAATTTATTTGCTTTAAGATTGATAATTAAAATCTCACCTTATACTTATGTTCAAAACAAAGAGGATAACGAGTTCAAGGCTGTTTTTTGCTGTGCTTCGTGATATACAATTTTAATAGATATAATATAGATAAATTACTCATTGGATGCTGTTATAGTTGTATTAACACATTTAGGAACAATACTATTGCAAAAGTCTTTCTGTGGGTGTATGGTGTAAACAGTCCAACACGCAGGATAATGAAGAATGAAGGTTTATTTACAAATATGCAGGAAAACCCGTAGGTCAGGTACAGGAAACAATAGTTCTTGCACAGATTACCAATGTAAACAGACAACAATTCATAAGTAATTACAGTTCAGCACTTTGTTATCTAACAGCACAAACAGTCAGCAAATAACTAATAACGACAATAACAGCACTTTCAATAGCGCTCAGCTCACCAGCTTCCTAGCTCGCACTGCAGAAGAAACTCTAAAGTCGTTCCCAATGGATCAACACTACTACCGCTCGGCGTCTAACAGCTTACCAGCTCGCACAGCGGATAGAACTCCAAAGACGTTCGTACTCCAAGGCGATCTCAGTCGATCAGCGTACCCTCCGTCATCCAAGCGCTCTCCTTATATAGTCTCCCGCGGCAGGCCGTGACGTCACATGGAATCTTCTAGTACATTCAAGCGTATCTTCTCTCCTAATGGAAATATCGAGCAGATTCCAGCACCTTTGAGATCCCATATTTCGTCGCCAAATTTGTCGCCAAGGTCAAGGGTCCAGACGGGGCTACTGTCGGTCATCTCATACTTACCCCTGTAAAACTCTCTTCCCAACCATAAGACTCACATTGCTGGGAAGCGACTTTCCATGTTTGTAACAATACAATACTTGCATCTCTCCGACATTATTTTATCTGATGCGGTAGTCGGAAAACATAGAAAAAAATCAAAATCTCTATAGCCAGCGAACGGGGGCTCTTCCCTGTTTGGGCTTATGTGACGTCAGAACCGCTTCGCGGAAAAATGGATCGTTTTTGCCGTGTCATCTGAGTGGCGAACTTTGATTGCAAATATATATATATATTATTCAATCAATTTTATTTTGGTTTTTGTCTATTTTTGGTTTTTGTCTATTTTTGCCATTTTGTCTTGACTGTTTTTGAGTTTTTGTCTTGTGTTTCTAAGTTTGTTTTGATATATATATAAACCTGCCTAGAATTTTTTTTAATGTTATTGTTCATTTGGAAGCATTTTCAATCGATTAGAAAAATAATAAAAAAAAAAATGCTGAACTTCCCCATTAGGTAAATTCAAGCCAATTTACTGTTTCGCGCGCGTGCTTTTGCCAGTGTTAAAGTTTATATAAGAAAATATTGTTTTCTTTGGACATGAACAACAAAGGAGACTTTTTACTTCCCGTTTCCGGTTGTCGTAGCATTTACACTTTTTAATACGGTTACACAGTGATCCAATGACGTTAATGAATTATTCCCTCGATGTTTCGTTCAATTTTCACAAATTTTTAAATGATCCTAATGAGTGTGTGCTAAGCCTGCAAGGTTACTTAGTCCGGTTCCTAACGTAGAAAGAGGGCAAAGAGAGGAGGGAAAAGGTGTTTTAACTGTCTATCTGTCGCAAAAACTCCTCCTAAACGGTGAATAGTCATGAAATGAAATTTGTACATGCATTTCTGGGTTCCGTTCCTAGATTAATTGCACTTTTTTCAACTTTCAAAGAAAATACTTCCTAAGATATTTAATTAAATAACGAAAATTAAGCCAATTTTCGGCGTTTTATCTCAGTTTTTCGCCAATAACTTCAGAAAAATATATTGCAAATAGATGGTTTACATACCATCTTAAAGAGCGGAAGATTGTCTTTTTAATGATTCCAATATAAATGTCATGCATTCTTTTCCTTAATTTAATAAACTTTTCAAATTTATTTGATACGCAATTTGTAACAAAATTATTTGATACGCAATTTGTAATTAAATTCAAACCAATTTATCGTTTTATCAAATCCTTCATTCTCGTATTTTTACCACTTTGAAAATTATGATAAAAATATTGTTTTCTTTGAATATTAACAGAAAGGCAGAATTTTTATTTTCGCTTTTATTTCGTAGCATATACCTGTTTCAATATGTTTGCACCACAACACAATGATGTTAATTACTCTCTTTCGGCGATTCTTCATGTTTTACAAATGTTTAAATGATCATAATGAGTGAGTAAAATCCTTCAAGATTATTGAGCCTGATAATCCTACCGGAGGGAGAGGGCCTTAGGAGAAAAAGAAAGACCACTATGCGGTTTTTTCCTGTCAGTGACGCAAACACTAAAGAAGAGAATTATGGTCCAGATAATGGCAATAAAATCCAAGATATGAAAGAGTTTCTGTTGTCGCCGTAGCAATGCTGGGGTGGGGAAAATGGAGTACGAAGGACTACTGTCCTACCGCCAGGAGAAAAACCCTGGAGAGGGTTGCCTGAAGTAGACGAGTCGAAGAAAGGAGGGAAAAGGATATACAATCAACCGCAACATTTGGCAGACTAAGCTCACTTCTTTAGGCAAAGAATTCGTTTTCGAAAGAAGTGCAAAGCGAAATGAGACTTCCACCGATTCTATCTGCGCCAAACCAAATAAAGCCATTCCCTTCACCCCCAAAATGCATTGGAATGTCCCGTTTCCATAACGACCGCCACCGGCTTGTCTGGTGTCTGGGGTCTAAGACAGTACTAGATTCTTGCCAGGTGGTTCAAACTAAGGAGAGGAAAAGAATAGGGGTGTGTAACTGCTGGTCGAGAGGGACAGAGAACACGAAAACGAAAAAATCACCGAAAGACGATGCTGCGAAAAACTCTTTTATTATGCTGAAAATGTTATAAGTACTTGGACTTGAAAATATTTTTATCCCGAGCAACATCGGGCATATAAGCCAGTCTATAATATAAAACAGAAAATATACGTGTCTGTCGGTCTGTCTGTCGATCACAAGAACTCCTCATAAACGGTGAACGGTTTGCACACAACATTCTAGAGCACATTTCTAGCTCAACTGTGCTATTTTCAACTTTCAGAACTAATTAGTTCTTAAGACATTTAATTAAATATCGAAAATTAAGCTATTTTTAGACGTTTTTTGCCAATAACTTCTGTAATATTTATCGCACGAAAATTATTTTTACACCATCTTAAAGTGAAAAAAAAATTGTCTCTTTAATGATACTAAATTCATTTCTGTACCATGTTTTTTTCTAATTTTAATTAACATTTCAAAATTCGCAATTAATATTCAAATTGCATAATTCGTTACAATGCTTTCTATTGTTATAAAATTAAATTTAACCTATTTATTGCTTCATCAAATCCTTCATTCACGTGTTTCATTAACAGAGGCAAAAACACACGTGCTGCGTGATAAAGAAAATATAGCTTCATTTTGGATATTAACTCCAAGTCAATGTTTTTACTTTTCTTTTATTTTGAAGCATATACAACTTTTACTGTGCACGTACAATAATCCAATGACGTTAGTTTGATTACAATGCGATGTTTCGCGTGCAATTTTTATAAATTTTAAATGCTCCGAATTAATTTGTAAGGTCATTGAATGTTTTGAGTCCCGAGCAGTGGCGAATCCAGGATTTGGGCCTGGGAGGGGCTGAGGTCATAAAATTTATTTTTATCGTCGTCACGAATGTCAAACCTCATGGCTTATGCAAGCCAAAACACTTGAAATTCACAGACTTTACTCGCCTGACAATAAGAATCATAAAGAACAGTACAATACTTTCGATAATTTAATAAAAAATACAATGAAATAAGTAGCCAAAAAAATGTTTCCGACTCTACAAGTACAAATGGAATGACTAGAAAAGTAGGAAAATTTTCGAGCCTGTCAAGCCAGAAAGCAATGTTGTCATGTTTTTGTTATTTTTTTTAAAGAAAGGGAAATTAGGAACAAACAGTTGTAGTGATTTTAAATAAAATCAAGAATTCTGGTTTAGCTCTGGGAGGGGCTGCAGTCCGATAGCCCCTCCCCTGGATTCGCCACTGGTTCCGAAAAACGGAAAACGCGGCAGCAAAAAATTGTTTTATTTAGTTTATAGAAAAGACCTTGTGGCGCACTGTGCTACGCCATCTTACTGTGATGTATATTAGCCAATATCCGCCTCCGGACATTGGGAATTCCTTTTGTCTAGTGGTTAGGATTTTCGGCTCGTAACCCAAAGGTCCTCAGTTCTATCCTCCTGCCGCCATAGTGGTGACTCGCGGACAAAGAACACGCAACAACAACTTTCAGTCCCACTAATAGATGGCAGCACCAAATATCAGGTCAATTCCATCTTCTGCTACATTCACCAGATGGCAGCACGACAACTCCTACAGCAACGCAACTCTCCCAATTCAAAGCCTGTGACACATTTCACAGCACAAAGTCTATGACACATTTCATAGCACAAAAGCCTGTGACACATTTCACAGCACGCAAAGTCTATGACCATTTCATAGCACAAAGTCTGCACGTGCCTGCGCTCCACCAATCTGGGCAGCAATCTGCGCATATGCACGCAGCACATCGCTTCCTTGATATTCAGATAATATCAAACAAGCTGGGGGTTGCTCCTGTGGCGCACTGTGCTACGCCATCTTACTGTGATGTATATTAGCCAATATCAGCCTCCGGACATTGGGAATTCCTTTTGTCTAGTGGTTAGGATTTTCGGCTCGTAACCCAAAGGTCCTCAGTTCTATCCTCCTGCCGCCATAACCTAACCAGCTAGCGATTTTTCTTAAACTTCTAAAATTACTTATTTTATAAATGCCCAAAAGAAAGAGAAAGAAATTTAATCTTGCAAGTTTCGCCACAATGCATTAAAGGCAGTCGCGGTACGAGCAAGTTCAAGAAAAAAACAGCACGTGAATCGCATGCAATTTCAAGAGCAAAGAGACGAAAAACGAGACTGATGAGGAAATCGAAAAGCTGTTTTATTTAGCTTATTTACTTCAGTATGTTTTCAAAGCCACAGAGAAGAAGTGTTCAAAGCAATCCAATGACGTTAACTACTCTTTCTATTCGATATTAATTTATTTTCACAAATTTTTAAATGATCCTAACTTGAATGCGTAAGTGTTTTTCTGATCAGTCACACAAACTCTAAAAAGAAGAGAATTCTACTCCGGATAATGGTAATAAAAGATGGGGAATTAAAAATGAATATCAAGAACGGCTGGATTCGTGGCCAGGTGGCTCAAACTAGGGAGAGAAAAAGAGGAGAGGAGTTATGATGCTGGCCGAGGATGTCAGACGACACGGGAGTGGACGATCGAGAATCAAAGAAAGACATTGCTGCGAAAAACTGTTTAATTAAGTTTAAAGTGTTATAAATACTTAGACTTGAAAATATTTTTATGAAAAAAAAAAATGAAAATTTGTGAAGTAAACCACATTTCGAGAAAAAGGAGTTTAAAATTTATGTTTCTAATGTACACGAAGAAGAAAAAAAAAAAGGAATTTTCTTCAATACTCCCTAGTCTTGTAGGTTAATCTATCTTTTTTTCCAATTTAACTCATTTTTTTTAATTTTAAAAATTGGGGGGATTTTTTTCCCGTTGTTTTCTTGGCTCTAATGAGTCTTTATTATGATCTGTCATTGAACAGGCATTGACAAATTTGAATAAACTTCAGTCAACTAACTTGAAGAGGCATTTTAGCTGACCTGCAGATATTTTTTCGATTAATATTAGTTCCAAGTGCGTGCTATTTATGCGCTTTCTGTGCGTTTCTTGTCAAAATTTGCTGCATCACTGGAAAATTAAGATGCTTCAATGATTCAAAAATTTTTTAATTGCAACAATGCCATGAGAAAAGATGAAATTCACACTGGAATTATTCCAAAATAATCATATAAATATTTGGAAAATGATACGATACAAAAATGAAAATTAAATAACCTAAATAAAAACATTGAAAAACGCTTTCTTATCGTACGGTTTGCTATTCCCTTTTCAGTTGTTAACTTCTTCTAAAATGCCTGTAATTTCACACAGAAGTAAAATAAAAATAGCTTGAGGAAGTTAAACAGAATAGGCTTTCAGATAAGAAATTTAAAAAATGAAGAATTTCGGTCGAAAATGGATTCTTAACGTAGGCGGATACCTTAAATAAATTTTTAACCTCTCTACAGCGGTCACTCTCCGTCCTAAAGAAAATTGGTATATTTTATACAAAAATAAGAAATTAGTTCTAAAATTTGAACTTACCTGTTTCCACTTTTAAGAACATATGCTCAGTTTTAAGTACTTTTTTTCTCGGAGCTATTGCAAGCTATTATATGTACCCAAAAATGGGTATTTTTTCCCTCAAATTTTAAGCATTGGTTTTTCTCAACGTGGTATATATTCTGTCAATATTTTTTTTTAATTAATCATTGTTTTATTAAGACACCTCTATATAAAGACCATTAAATATTCAGAAGAATTTGGAATTGCATACTTTTTTCTTGAGGTAATTAGCAGAATTTAAAAAGAAAAATTAAAAACATGCTTACAATATTGAATATGGAATCTGAATAATTTAGGTATAAACTCATTCAACAGGTTTAGCACATACTTGTACAGGTTTAGCACGTACTTGTACAGGTTTAGCACGTACTTTTACAGGTTTAGCACGTACTTTTACAGGTTTAGCTCGTCTTGAATATTTTCTTTTACTGTGGCTAATAAGCTACTAAATCATATACAGTATACTCTCTATTATCCGTGCGCGGATTATCCGGTTTGCGGATTATCCGTGCTCATTCCGGACTCGCAAAAAAAATTTAAAGAGAAACATTTTCAAGCTTATCATGCATGCAAAATCGATGTTGATGTTCGATCGAGAGATTCATTCCGCGAGACTAGTGAGCTGAGGCTAGAGAATAGATTTTTTCTTCCTCCAAGTGCAATCTCTATCGGTTCAACCCCTAATTTTCCGAGAAATGAATCGTCCACTTCCTGCTAGATCGTTCTCGTCCGAACACGCTTCTCCCTGACACGTCATTCTTTAACTTCTTCGTCTTCTTTCACTGTCGCACGTGTGCCTTTAGTTTTTGCGTCTTGTTTGTCGTCAGTTAGTGGCGTGAAATATTTTACTGGTAAAAATGAGTGGCGTGAATCGAAAAGGAAACGTTTTAAATGTTAAACAAAAACTAGAAATCCTTCAAAAACTTGATAATGGAGAATCATCTCGTACTGATGCAGAAGATGTACTAAATGAGGGAAATACAATTTCTCATTCTGCTGCTCTACAATCTGTGGGAACTTTATTAGATTATATGGGACAAAGAGAATTTGATTACGGTGACATTACTGCGGTTCGTAAAATATGTGTCGATATACGACAAGAGATGAACAAACAGCAGAAGCAAAGACGCATAAAAGATTTTTTAAAGCAGTAAATGTTAAAAGGAAAATTCCTGGTTTGATGTTATACAGCAGGCAAATGTAAGTAATTTTCATATTTTTGCACTGATGTTGATTTTTTCTTTGATAAAAAGGAGTTTTCGGATTATCCGTGTTTTTCTATTGTCCGTGCGACCCCTCCCGGTGATTAACCCGGATAATCGGAGTGCACTGTATATTTGCTTTTGATCGTCAAATTGCAGTTGGTAACATTTTATTAGGGAAATAATTATAGCTTAATGAGAAATAGATAGCAAAAAAACCAGATATTTTACAGTAAAATAAAACTAATTTCCATTTACACATCTTACTCACTCCATTGGTTTATGTTGAATTCACATCATTTGGCTACAACAAAGCAACTCTTCTTATCAAGCCTATATTGCAAAAGAGTGGCGACAACAGATGCCCATGTTTTCATTAGATGGACTTTAACCATTAGGAATTATTATAATGAAATAAAACAGAATAAATTCAAAAATCCCTGCAAATTTATTGCTGAAAAAGTAAAGATTGGAAAATTTCGCTTGTTTCCTTTGGTGTTCAATGTAAGTTGAATCGGGGGAAACAAGGCGAAAGGCGTCCATACATTCGCTGTAGTATCCTCTCGCCCTGCTTTTGTATAATACAGATACTCTAAGTATCCCTAACAATCCTATCGACTAGAGATCGAAACAGTCGATGGAAGTAATAAAATTCATACAAATTTTCCGACCGACCAAAAACAGTCGGTAAAATGCGGTTATTCTGTCAAATGTGGTGTCAAACTACGGGCTCCATGGACGACCCGGGAATCAGATGAATGATTTGAAATGAAATTGGTTCCTATGTTGCATAGATAGAAGGCACGCCGGTGATGACGTCTTATATCATAGATTGTTTAGAATGCTATGTAGGGAAAACTAGGGATACTTGACCTTACGTGATTTTCTCAGATTGTGAGATAATTGGTAATTTGGGTGGGCCATTTTTGTTTGACCTTTGGTCATATGGCTATTAGTGGGAATTTTCATTCCGATCTGAAAAGCCATCGTAATAGTGTGTGGGTAAATACGTTTTGGAGGTCCCAAAGTAATTTTTCATGTTTTTATTCCTCAGTGGATTGAAAGTTTACTATTGAAGATATCATGAATTAAAATATTTTTGAGTTTTAAGCATACTTCAAGCTATAATTTGATATGGGATGTTAGTGTGAAGTCTCCCCCTCCCTCGTTCCCACGACAACGGACCACACAGGAAAACCCTAGGGCATCTGAGAGGAAAGCGTAAGAGTCATAAAACTGGTCGTAAAAACGGTCCGGTGTTGCGCAAACCCAGAGGGGTTCAGGGGAGAGTTCGCGGTATCGCCTGTGTAAGACCCTACAAGTGGAGACGGGCAGTTAAGGAGTGGCCGCTCCAATAATAGCCTGGAAGGGAGGCGCACGAATGCGGTTGGATGGTCAGTTCAGCGGGTTAACAAATCACTGAGAATTAATTCTTCGGACACTCCTCTGGGCTCTGAAGGGTAGGTGTTTAAGAAGGGAAGACGGAGAGAGAAGAGGGAGACGGTAGCTGAGAAGTAAACACACGGAGTGCTACTCCGTGGTGTTGGTTTTGCGGAATCTGAACTTTGATGAAACGGGCGTTATTAACCCCGTGACTTTAGCCAAATCCTTGGCTAGGCTAGCTCCTTTGGTGGCCTGTGGAATTGAATAATAGCATCCCTTTGGTGGATTGCTGGAATTTAGCGGGCGTTTTGCATAACCTCGCTGTCAAATACCTACCCCGGTATCTCTTACTCATCCGGAGTATACTTTCAGCCAGAGCCTGGCTATCTTAATCCCTGTGGTGGATTACTGATTGACAGTTCGATAAACCTCAATTTCATCTACCGACCCTCGGTGTCTACATAACTCGCCCTGAGTTGTCACAATTTGCTGAACTCTCATAGTTCCTGAACTGATTATCAGTTGCATCACGAGTGAACTCACCTTCGTAACTTCGACTAAGTCAAGCTACGTTCATTATTGACTCTCGCGATACATATCCGGGACTTGCTACTCGTTATTCTTGAATGTACAAATCATTTGTAATTATGACCTGTACATAGGCCATTAGTCAAGAAGTTTTATTAAATTTTGATATGCTGTTATTCTGTGTCTGTTGATCTCTGATCAGACCCCGGTAACACGGGGCTAAGACCTTACATTAGGCAGCATCATAATTCTAAGTGGATTATGTAGAAAAAGTCAAGTTAGGGAACTTGACCCTACCAAAAAGCTACTGCAGCTTCGATGTTGTAGCTGACCGTATCACTTTGTGTGGTTGGGATCAATTTTCTGGTGCAGAGTTTGCCGGCAATATGGCAACTCAAATATAGAGAAATAATTATTTAAAAATGGTTTGTAAGTAATTATATAATAAATAAAATTTATTTTAATGTGATAATTTCAAAGAATGTAAATAACTATTTAAATAAGAATTTTTTTTAAAAAATTGAAATTTATTTATTCTATTTTTTCCTCTCTTGCAAAAGAACGAGTTTTATTTGTTTATTATTTTAATAGAAATCTTTCGCTCGAATTTTTTGTCATCATTTGGTTTTATTTAACATTTCGCCATTTCTATTGAGTTTGTTTATCGATTTGAATTTTCTTCTAAAATATATTTTTATTCTTGTGCTTTTATTTTTGTTTAAATATTAGAAGAACCGAGTAGGTCTATTTAGCTTCTCAATTTGTGTATTGTACAACATTTTTTAGATTTTTTTTTATTTTGATGCTATTGTGTTTTTTTTATGATTTTCTGAAACCGACAGCTAATGACGTTGCCAGGTTCCCAGTTTCATTGCTGTAAATTTTATAATTTAATTAAATCAATATTTTAATTGTTTATAAAATTTTGAACCGATTTGATTTAATGAATAGATTTAATTTAATGACTAGAATAATTTAATTTATTAACTAGATTTTATTAATAAAGGCGTTTTATAGTTGCCATATTATTTAATTTTTTATATGAGTTTCATTAATATTTTTTGATAATAAAGAAGTTTTCAATTCACTAATTTTTGTGCTATTGTCTGCAAGGATCAGTGGCGTGGCGACAGGAGGGCATATTTACAAACCCTACCCTGATAGAACTGAGGCAGGAAATCGGACAATATGATTGGCTCGCTTCGCCGAGAGTCGATGACGTCGTTCTTTGCTCTCGTGCGTGTACTTTTCATTGGTATAATTTCTTACAGTGTGGGATGGTTTATTTTTTATGATATATTAAAAATTAATTTCATTTTTAAAAATATTACAACCCACGGAAGAATGTTTTCTGCGCTCAACTGTGTGAAAAAGGAGAAGAATAGTAGAACGACTCGTTTTGTTATGATTGCCGTACGCTACGTGCGAGAGCTGAAAACGACGTCACTGCTCCTCGTAGCCAATGATATTGACTGATTTCCTGCCTCAGTTCTATCAGGGTAGGGTTTGTAAATATGCGACCGGGGGGCAAAGGGGTATAGGCAGCCCAGGCGTCATGGAGTCGAAGCATTACTGCGTTTATGTCATTTTTTAAAGCAAAATATGATGAGGTACGTAAAAAAAATACCATACCCTTGATGCCATTTACGCTTGTTAAGCCACTAATGAAGACTGGGATAAAAAACAAAATTCTCCAAGCGCTACTTACCCTCACTACGCCACTGCCCACGTTGACTAAATTTTAACGGGTTTATGTCACTTTTTGTAAAATTCGTCATCTTCACTGACTTAGCTCGCGTAAACGGTGCCCTTTAGGCAAGCTAAGTCACTAAGGATGACGGGGAGAGGCAAACAAAATGATATTATGACCCAGGTGCCATTTACCCTCGCTACGCCACTGGCAAGGATGTACAGACTTTCAGGCACAAGATTTCGTCTAAATTTAAACCCTTAACAGTTTCATTTTCTTTGCTATCGAATAAGATGACCCCTTCTGTTTTGGAAAGGTTTTTTCCCATTCATCTCAGAAGGCGCATAATACTCGAGATGTTTATAGATTCTACTTAATTTTTGTGCTATAGAGGGACGAAACTCAAGTTTGTGTGTTGTGCTGCTGATGAATCCAGTCAATTTTAGGAACCATTTTTATTAGGCTACGTTCCACAGCACAGAACATTAAAGTTACAACACACAAGACAAAACAGAGAACAACATCACGATACAAGCACACAGACTAGAAAGACAGAGAGGCATCATGGGAAAAAGATGGCTCCAGTAGCGCCACCTACCATAGAAAGGAGAAGGCAGTTGATTGCAACCGCTACAGTGCGAAATTATAAACCTAATTAATGATTAAATTTTAGTTTTAAGACTGAAAATGCGATAATTCAATGCACGAGTATTCTCGGGCTTTTAAGATAAACGGTTCATAGAACCCTAAAATTTTGGTGTCATGTCAAACTAAATTTCATCAGTCTAGTTAGGAGTGTGTTTTTGCCATTGGCAGTCTGTCTGTGACCGGCAGGACGACACAATTCCGAAAATGTTTTTCTCAGACTCGGAGAGATTTAGCAGGTATAGATTTGTCAAGGTGGAATTAATATTATTTTATGAACTTGAATCTTCGAGTATTAAGCGTCAAATTGCCATTTTAATTATGTAGTTAATTCATAAGTTCAGGATGGATACTCGGGATATTCAAATTTCATGAAGTTCAATATTGCTGTTCAAAGATCCAAGCTTAAAAAATATTGATTTGCGGAACACCCCTCATCAATTTGTTTCTCTTAGAGAACAACAGAAATTCTGTTGGTCACAATGCCTATAAACCTTTATATCTTCCTGAATATTTATGATATTTTTATGAAAATACATGCAAGCAATGTGCATAAGAAGCAAACGATTGATGAAAATTTCAAAACATTATCAGCTTCCAGTAAAACGGGGCAAGCTCGAATCATTTCAGTCTTCATCAATTTGTGGACAGTCCCCCAAATGTCCTCGTGACTGAATCTCCTGTGTCAAATGTGTATGATACTCGATTGTACGTTACTCGATTCTCCACAACTAATTGTGAGCCATTGTATTCCAATTATCTCCAAATAATTCGGATTTTACCAATCTTGCAATACTTTTGGCCAGCAGAGTACATTTAAAATTAACATCAGATGTTCTCATGTACTGTTAGAATGCATTTTATTTGAAAAGACATTAGTAATTAAATATTAATTCTTAGCAGATAATCGCAACATTCAAAATAATTTTAAAAACTTATATTCTTGAATGAAACTTCGTGCAGTCAAACGGCACAAAATTTTAAACAGTTGCAGGACCACGGTTGTCCGATTTATTCCAGCCAGTGCTTGACCATTCCAACTTAAAATCTCTTTAAAATGTTTCATATAGTCTAGTTAATTTGAAAGTATAAATTTTTTAACCAAAAAAGTTTGAAATATTCACTAGCAGCAATGGCCCCGCCACCCCTAGGGGTATAAGTTTTCATATAAAATAAAAATTGTCGAAATTGGTACAATGCTTTGAGCTAACAAACTCTGTCGAGGCTTTTCCCCATAGAGAATGTACAATGAAGTAGTGTTCTCACAATTTCTCTTGAAAATGGACGGAATCAAAAATGATGCATCTAGAGGTCATGAGCTGTCGTAAAGAATAAAAATAGGTGAAAGCGGTACAGTGGTTGGTGCTGGGGAACTCTGTCAAGGTTTTTACCCATAGAGAATGTATAGTGAAGTAGCGTTTTTCAATTTCTCTAGAAAGAGTAATAATTGGAAATATTCATTATTGTAATAAGTTTCAAAACTTAATACTAGAAGAAAGAAAGATAGAAGACTGTCTTTCTAGACAGAGTTGTTTGAAAGCAAAAACAATAATTTTAGCACAAAATAATACTTCTTTGAATAGTTACTGAAATCTACGAAACTGGATTAAAAGAATCCCGAGTTATTGGAAATCAAAATTTAGAAATTTATTTTCTTACTTTTCAAATTCTATGCTTCTTTATGTGGTCGACAAATTGATTACTACAGATTGCAAATCGGATTTTATATTTTGAAACCTAAATTTTACTCTGTAAGGATGCAAGTCGACGAAATATCTTTAGATATTTAGAAAAATACATGTTAACCCGCCATTAGGCGGGCGCTATCTCTCGGATCATTTTGGTATACTTTGCATTTCATTTCGAAATCAATTACTAATGGTTTAGATCACATTTACCTATCTCCGTAGATCTTTGAGGAGTAGGGATTAATGAAGTTTCGGCTTCAATCGCCTCGACAAAGGCCAGAAACCACAATTCCGATCTCTCAGAGTGCAAGGTTTTTATTTACATACTTTAAGTTGTCTAAAAATAAAAGATCACGATACTGTAGATAAAGGGCATGTAATTCTAGAGAGTGACATGTCTAAGGCTGGACATTCGCCATCACTCCACGTGAATTCGGATGCACCACGACAAAACTGGTCGCCGATGAGAATTGGTGTGGTCAAAAGTTTAAAAATCCAACTTCGCTTGAAATCCAAATTTGGACTGAAGGGGGAGGCTCTCTCGCACTAGAGGAAATTGAAGAAGACGGGGGTTCATGTTTTGAAGGCGAGGGGAAAAGTAGGTGCAGTAGGAGATCAGAGTGCCCGTAGGAGAGGGGTTTGCAGTTTCCGTGGAGTAGCCCATGAATGGCCTACCTAAATGGATGGACTGAAAAATGGAACAGTGTGGAGGGATCATGGATGCCCATTATCACCCAGCGTCCTATTTATAGGACAGTTACATTTCACTTCCATGGCTGAACCTAATGCATTCTTTTGTTTCTTTTTCTATAGGGTTAAAAACTTGCGGGATTCATATACAAGAAAGGAATTTTAGAGCAAGAAAGAATTGAACTCAGTTAAAACACAATTCCTTTATTTCTTTCAGGCGTACAGCAGTGATAACTAATGTAGAAGCAAAACCGTCTGACACACAAAATATATTCAGACCCCATCAAATGAATCACACAGTGCTTTTTGATGTTGTGAAATAATCTAAATGAAATGGACATATGCTAAATAACTGGTTTCTTTTTTTTAACTTGACAAAACAATTAAAATTTTTTAAAAATTGGGACAATAATAATACAAACATATAAAGGAATTTTCGGTCATTTTTGTAATAAAGTGTTTTTAACACCATTAGTCTACATGACAATCATTTACAGAGAAAAGTTCATATCATTTAAGTAAATGCATATAAAACAGAAATACTGTTGAAAAGAACTAGCGCAAAAGAAATTTTATTTTAAGAATTCATTAAAAAAACCATTCAATGGAGATAATTTTGTCTAAAAATGCAAATAACAATTAATTACAAAGTTTACAAGAAATACGCCAAATTTACTTCTTTGGAGTATTCACAATCGAATAAAACAAAGCATTCAAAATTAATCTGAAACAATTTTGCCAAAAGTGAATTCATGAATACAAGATAGAGCAAATATCCCAAAAAAGTGTACAACCAATCTCAAAAGATTTTTTTTTTTTGGGGGGGGGGGAGTAGAAATTAATGCAAAATAAATAATGTAAAATAAAAATACATATTAATTTAGAAAGTTTAAATTGGAACAGAATGTCAAACAATTTAAAGAAATAAAACGCTTCTTATACATTCCTAATTATGTACATTAAATAATAAGTGCTAATTAAATTTTATAATTTTTATTAAAGTGAAATCTAACAACCAAAAATAACAGATGAAACATGAAACAAAATACCTTTCAGTTATGCATATACAAGTAATCAAGATAATGTTTCAGAAAATTTTTTCCTTTCTTAATTTTCAATGCTTAATAACAATTTTGAAAGGCACTGATATTAAAAACGCAACAAATTCTTCAACTGTGTACTACCAGACTCAGGAAAATTTAAATGATTTCAGCTGCATTTCATTTCAGATCATAAATACTGTGATAAAAAATACATTCCTTTTTCAAGATACTTTTTACCCAAATTAAGTATTAAAAAGTGGCATTTTAAATTTTACCTAGAACTTAAGCACAGTTTTTAACATCGTTTAAATTTTTACATTTTAGATATTTTAAATGAATAAAAAAATTATTCAATGAGCTTCTTTGCCTTGAAAAATCTTCTCAAATAAAGAACTTGCCAGGTGGCCAATGCAAGAAGAATGCACATAGAGAAGATACTGAAATAAAGCACTCTGGTGTTTGTGGATTCTGGAAGGAAAAAAAAATTGATATCTTTAATATTAATTATGAATATAATAACAGACTTTTTGAAATCATGTATATTACAATGAGCGAGAGCAAAATATTTCAATTAACTGAAAATGTCTAGAAATGGAATATAATTCACAAAATAAAAAAGATATTTCTAAAAACTCAAAAACCACACTGCATTTTTTTTTTAAAGCATGTTTCTTGATGATGACTTTATTGCGACCCATTTATGCAACTGGAGACCAACTCCAAAATGAGTACTTTGAGATAAAACAGTTTTTGCAAAAGATAAGAGAAAAACTTCAAATACTGCAAAATTAATTTTTGCATTATAAGTAGCCTGTCTTGCGATGGATTTATTGCAAGTTCAATTTTGTACTAAAAATACTTCCGTAAAATTTGAAATAGTGAATCCAAAATCCATGGACTGGTGGTTCATTCCAAACTGTATCTATCTAGTATAATATTTTTGTTTGTGTATATAAATCTGCTTTCCTTTGCAAACTAGTGTGTTGACAAAGAAAGTAGATATTAGTATAGACTGTGCAACAAACCTGCTCCTCACAGTCTACTGGCAAATTATCAACAAAACCGAACTGATTTTGGTATCAAGAGTGTAGCAATACATATAGCCCTCCCAAAACCTATCATCAAATTTGCACTTAATAAATATAAGTGACAAGTACAGGGCCGACTCTAGGGGTGTGCAGCCTGTGCTGCGGAACAGGGCGCCAAGCGTGTAGGGGCGCCAATTCCTGATTATAAATATGAAAACTCATATATTCATAGCACAGTTGAATCTTTTACTAAAATTAAATCATTTACTACAATTAAATCTTAATTATTGTAGTTAATAATTATAGATGAAGCTGCTTTTATGTACCAATACACATCAATACACGATACATACGGGGGGGGGGGGCCATAATTTCATACAAGCCCAGGATATATATGATTAAAAATATTTTTTTCTTTCTTTTATTATAATTAAATTGACTAAAGTAGTGTTCCAGTATAAAGCTCTCTTCAACCTATTTCCAAGAAATTGGGAATAGATCTGTGGTTGTTATGTGTAAATGTATTGAATAGCAGTTAACAATTATTTATTCATAACTGTTTATATTAAGTTATCATTAAAACATACAAATTAATGAAAAACTTTATATGAATGACATAATCCATATAAAAAGTTACATACAATCTATTAAAACATAGCATACCATTTGTATCACGCATTTCTGCTTCACGCTGACGCATGTAGGCAAAATCCTTAACGATAGATTCTGATAAATCCTCTAGCTTCTGAAGTTCAACTTCTAATGGTTTCAGTCGACCAACTTCTGCAATCTATAAGTAAAAATAAAGATATTTTAATTAAATAACTCATTTTGAAAAGGTGTGTTTTATGTTAGATATTTTAAACAAAAATGCAATTCATCATTTTTAAGTAAAATTCCAAAAATGGCAAATTTATAGTTACAGACAACAAAGGCTATTATCAGACTGACTTAAATCTGCTATCTATTTATAGAAGTTTCTATCATAATATTCTTTTATCAAAGATTAGCACTCAGATAATCTCTGTAATACGATAAGCATTCTGTGGCGCAGCATATATCACCAAAAATAGAAGAAACAAGTTCAAGTGAAAAATAAAGAAACACTACTATATTTGTTCCTAGTATCATAGCTAAAATCTAAGAAAGATGGCTGATAGTCCTTCTAATATATAACAATGAAAAGTTGAAGAACAGTATTTTCTTAAAACCCTTCCCAAGAGGTGGTGTCACAGATAATTACTTTGTCATTTTCAGTAACACTTTATTGCACGGAGCATATGAAAGATTTTTAGTCACGTCTCAAATACAGAATCATTTATGATATAAAATTCTCATTGCTTTTATAGCAATTTATTTCAGTAACAGACCTTGTAAGCTATCAAAGAACAAATAATTGCTTTAGAGGATTTGGTTAGCTCAATGGTTTTCATCACAAAATGCTACCTTTTGACTATGTAGCTAGCAAATCATTTAAACATGCCCCAAATACAACAAACATACTCCACAGAATTGCATATTTTAAAGAGTAAAGTTACTGTACTTGATGCATCTAGCATACATTTTAGCTGATGTTGAACAAAAAGAAAAGTACTGTGGAATTAAATCTAGATTCATTACCCTACCACATCAAATACAAACTACCAGCACTCTTTCTGTAGAATTTAATCCAAGCCCAACAATAAGAATATTAATGCTAATGCCAAAATCAATGCAAAAAAAATGTGAAAATCAAATTTTACTTAATAAACCATCTCTACAAAAAGGATTATCAAACTGAAAACCAAACAATAATATGCAAGATCTCAATACACTTTTTTAAACATATTCTTCTTGCTATGTTCATATTCTTTGGCAAATTTACTAATCATAGCTAAACATTTGGGTATTCTTGAAATGTCCACAATTTTGACACAATAATATGATAAAAATGTTTTACTGTTAATAATGCATTATTTTCTTCATCAAAATTTTCCTTTTTGCATTTTACATGTGCTCCATTTAAGATAGAAAAGTATATTTAAGACTCAAACAAAATTGATTAAACCATTAAAACCAAATTTGAAATTTTTTTTCACCCCTTCAAATTTTATCAATTTTGGGTCCTAGTTTCCATTAAACTCCTTGTAAAATTCAGTTGTATCTTGTTTGACTTACTTTGCAATTAAAACACATGCTCAGTGTTTAGTCTATGTCAAAAACACATAAGTCAAATTTTGAAGGGAAAAAAACATAGCGGAGGGAAAGAAGAAACGTTTTCTTTTGTAGATTTCCAAGTATTACCGTCTTCTGACATATTTTTTAGAAAATTCTTCATTCATTACAAAAAAAATGTCCTACAAACTATTTTCTTTCAAACCAGCAGGACTGGCCTCCCCTAGACTTTCTCGTATACTTCCCCAAAAAGGCGCTGTTCCCCCTCCCCCCGTGTGGATAAAAAAATTCAAACCTACTGTAACCCAGAATCCAATGACTATCAGAAAGTTTTTCATTGTAGATTATAGTGATTGTAAAATATTTAGGTAAAGAATCAAATTCAAAGAGATGTACTGATTAAAACGCATCTATCGCACATTGCTATCTTCTGCTCAAGGACAAAGTAACGTAATTTGCTCAATAGCTTCTGCGTGCACAGAGACTGCTACCAGTACGCATGCACATGGAGAATCGGATTAGAAAAAATTAATTATGCGATTTTAACATCTTTTTTTTAACTGACTGACAGAAATCTACAATCAAGGTAAGAAGGCCACACACCAAATTTCATTTATCTAAGTAATTTTGTTAAGAAGTTATTGCGATTAAATATATGCGATTATACAGACCAACCCTTTGACGGTCTGGTCCAAAATTTGATACGACCTACATTCATGATGATAAAACTGTGTACCAAATTTTATCCATCTAGCTATTCAAGTTTTTGAGTTATAGTGTTCACATGCATGTGGACAGACAGACTTCCCGCAGACGAATTTCATTCAAAATTTGATAGAAACCTACAAATTATGTGTAAAGATTCCATACCAAATTTCATCTTTGTATCTCTAATAGTTTTCGAGTTATCGTGTTCACAGACACACAGACAGACATAATTCCAAAATTGTGTTTTTCGGACTCAAGTATGTCTAAAACGAGGAGATTCATTAAAATCTCAAGTTCAAATTTTTTGACGATTACAAAACTTTCTCTTTATATACTTCGCATACGAGAAAGTAAAAATTAATAATTTGCAAAACCTAAAAAATACTCATTTAAGTTAATAATTGAATATTTAAATTTTCCCCTCAAATACTGTATTTAAGTAACATTACACAAAATTTCATACAAAAGCTCTTCAAATCATCCTATTTACAAGAATTTGGCCTCATCATAAGCTAATAAGATATCCCGACATGGTATAAATAATCCTTATAAGTATGAGAAATATTTTATAATCAAACCTTCATTAGTTTATGATTCTTTTTAGGGCATGGTATGTTTCACATACTAAAAATGTTTCATATTCTTCATGGATCTTCAATTGATATACTTACGGGAATAACTTTTCAAATAATGAAACAAATTCTTTAAAAAAGTTAATATAAATACTCAAGTTTTAATTAAAATTTTATTTAATTAACTTCCATAGAGAGCACGGATTTCTCAAAAAACATTCACACAAATCAACAGATATTTAAAATGAATTATATACATGTGTTTAAAAATAATACTCACACTATCATAACTCTTTGCTTCAACACCATGTTTCAGAGATAAAGTAACTTCTTGCTCCTGTGTTCTTTGGCCTATAATCAAAATGAAAAATGATCTGAATCATTTATTAATATAGATACTTAAAACTAGGGGTTTAACGAATATTTGGTCCTTTTGCCAAATACTAAACAGATATTCAGCCAAATAAATTCAGAATAATAAATTTTTTTTAATGTGCTTTCAAACAAAGAATATTGCACAGAATTCCATTTCAGTATATTTAGGGTAACACCCACACTCATCATGTTTCTAGGGTAAATAACAATAACCTAATCTTTATTTTAAAAAATAAAAAAAAATTATGAAATTTGAGATATGGCCAGGAATCCTTGAACATTTTACTTAAGTATAACTACATTTACTCAATTATAATTTGCTGTTTAGTTTATCAAATTAAGCATCTTTTAAACTGCTTGCTACACTTGTCATTTCAAAGATGGCTTCCTTAAATATGTACATTTTTACAAAGATCCTCACTTAATAATAAATATTTTGTGTTACTTTCTTTTTATTTTATCTTAAAATAAAGGGTGCATAGTGAGAAATTGCTGCAAAAATTAAGCACTATTAAACACCTTAGCCAGAAAAACTAAGCACCTTTGTACATGCATGCATACGTAGATCCATATATTTTCTAAGCATATGATGTTTTCTGTTTTATAATAATGCATAGTTTTATTGGAAAATTTAAAATATATATATATTTTTTAATTTTTAAATTGAGTATTTTTAATTTTAATACTTATTTCTGAATTTGCACAACGTCTTCTATTGCAAAATAAAGGATGCCTTTTTGGTTTGACAAAAAAATGCAAATTGTCATTACCACAAATTAAGACAACTTTTATAAGGTAACAATAAAAATCTAAATGACCTTTTTTAACATTTCTTAAAATCAATAAATCACTTAATTTGGGCTAACAGTGAATTTGCCCCTTCGGGATAACCATTCCAGTATCTCAATATATGGCGGTGCCCATTGCTGAAGAAAGAGGGAGCGGAAAAAGAGGTTATCAATAGTCCAGTAAACGAAGGGTTTAAAAAAAAAGCATTAAATCATATAGTTTTGAAAATTGGTACACTTGTATGTGAAAGGCTCCTGATGATCATACTAAAAGTCCCGGTCCTGAGGGGCGGGGAGCTCGCACCGTCATCTTGGATTTTCCCCCCCCCCCCCCTTTAATTTTTCTTGAATATCTCAAAAAATTATTCAGTTCTCAAATTGCAAATTAAAGAGCAAGAAATTCCTTAAAAATAAATGCTTTTGTTTTTCTTCGAGCTTTAATAGTTTCTGAGATAATGAGTCTCAAAGTTTGCCACCATCTTGGATTTCATGCCCTTATTTTAGTTTTTTTTTAATATCTCGGAAACTATTCAATTTGGAAATTTAATGTAATCCGCAAATTAAAAAGAGTAAAATTCCCTACAAATACATGCCTTTATGTTTCTTCTATCTTTAATAGTTTCGGAGGTAATGAGTCTCAATGTTTGCCACCATCTTGGATTTCATCTCCCCGTTTTTAGTTTTTCTTGAATATCTTGAAAACTAATTTTAAAATCACACAAGATATAACAAATCATAGTAAGTAAAATTCCCTACTGAAGAGTACTTTTATTATTTTTTTTCTAGCTTTAATAGTTTCCGAGATAATGGGCTTCTAAGTTTGCTACAATCTTAGATTTCATCCCCCCCCCCCCCGTTTAGAAACTATTCAAGCTAGAAGAAAAATAAAAGCAAGTATTTGTAGAGAATTTCACACTCTTTAATTTTTTAAATCAATTGTATTTTGAAAACTGCATAAACTTCAAGATATTCAAGAAAAACTACAAAGGAAGGGCGCTGAAATCCACGATGGCGGAGCAAGCTCCCCCTTCAGGACCGGAGATTTTCAATATGTTCATCAGGAGTCCTTTCGTTGACTGGACTATAAGTGTTATCTTAACATATGTTGACACCCCTAGATCTATCTCACCCTGGATTCATTCCTTTTCGTCGGTTTTCTTCCTTGATACTTCTTCCTTGCACTTTTTAAGGACCCTTTTTTCAAAATTAAGCACTTTTAAGGTGCTTAAAAATGGTTCTCAAATTTAAGCACTTTTCATAACGCTACACACCCTGAGCATTAGCTTTTTATTACTTCTTTCACATTTACTGTAAACATTAAAATTTATTAGAGTGAACTATATCAAATGTTGTCCCCTATACATAGGGTAATTAGTGATCACTGGGGCAATTCCTGATCATTGTCAATTCTGGTCATAAATAACAGAAATAGCCAATAATTAAAATTTTAGTTCTTTTAAATGACAGTTTGTATATAATTTTAAAAAAACATTTTAACTGTAACCACAATGTTTTTTTTCTCTTCTAACTGTAAGCAAAAAAGTGTTCCGATTTGCATTATTTCTAATTTGTCTTAACTTGATTGTATCTTGATTCTATGTTTGCAGAATTTTTTTTAAGGATAATTTTTAAGCTTATTAAATTAGCCTGATAAATACGGTGAGAAACTATAAACCTAAAAAAGATACTAAACTTCTAGAAGTCAAAATTAATGAAGCTGTTTCAAAGATTGAAAATGAAAGTTTCAGCGAGAGAGCTGCTGCTATAGCTGTTGAAATTCCTTTCTCAACTACTATCACTTAACGAAGTTCAAGAATCCATCCGTAGTAAAACATGTAGGAACTGTTTCCTATATTTCTGCAGAACATGAGAATGAGTTGGCTGCTTGCCTATAGTGTGGCAAGATGGGGATTTCCTTTGGCTCCCAAAGAAATTAAAATAACAGTTTCTGATTTTGTAATTAAAAATAAAACCGTTTCTGATTTTGTAATTAAAAATAAAGGTACAAATGAATTAGCTGTGCACTTACAAAAATATTGTTGCTTCAAAGATGATATGCCTGGGGAAGATTGGACGAGTTCATTTATGCATAGGCATAATCTATCACGAAAAAGCCCAGTATTCTCGAAAGATCCCAAACACGACAAAATTGAAAAAAAATAAACAAATATATTTTTTATGGTCCTATATCCTTATATAGAACTGTTGGCTATGCAGCAATAAACAATGCATTAAAAAAAATTTTTGTTGCTTTTTTCAAATAAATCACCTAGCTGCTTAACTATGTCTTGTTGGTTTATTTGATCTAATGTATTATCTGTTAATTTACTGTTGTATAACCATTTTTAAAATGCCTCTTCACTAAAAAAACTAGGTGATCAGAAATTACCCCTTAATCGGGGTAATTTCTGATCACTGAAAATTTAAAGAAGGCTGCATAGGACTCATCTCACAAGACATCAAACTTTCATCAAAAATTAAAATTCTACATTGAACAGTTTTCACAAAATGGATGTTAGCATTTTTTGATCAGGAATTACTCCATGTCACCCTACTATCCAAAAATTTTCATAACCTTTACTGAATTTTAAGTTGCATAGTACTTAAGTATATTTAATAATGAGGCGTATAATTTATCATTGTAAAGTCTGAAATTATGATTCAAGAACAATAACTTTTCAGCACTTTCAAGAAAAAATGTTTTGTTTATTTTCAAATAATGCCAATCCAGCTATCCAATAATGTCAATATACATTACCATATTCAGAAAATAAATATTCACTATATACTATGCTTGAAGGAGCTAACAGATATTTTCTGGCTAAATTTGCAAATCTTGGAAATCTTTCCATACTTTTTTTTACCAATTAAGTGAACACTCCGTCCTAGCTATTAGAAATTCTTTAACAAAATAGGAATTTAGTTCAAATAATTTTAATTTATCCAATGAATTTTCTTCTGTGTTTGTCATTGTCATGTCTTACAATGATGACTCTTATTTCTGTGAAGCAATCCCAAAATGAAGAGGTTTTTCATCTCTTATTAGTGGAATTAAGGTATTTAAAATATTATAAAAATACCTCAAGGTATTAAGATTTTTAAATACACAAATAATTAAAAAAATCAATTTTATTAATCTTTAATTTTTTCATTTAAAATTTGAGAAATACTTTATTAACCATCAAAAGTGAAGCATTTTTAGACAGAAGGTATTTGGTCGTCCAATATTCCATAGTTGGACAAATCATTATTTGTTAAATCCCTAATTAAAACTAGCCGATATGCAATGCATGGGACATAATTTTTACGTACAAATTATATTTCAGATCATAAACTGATCTTTCCATACATAGATTAATACGTAAGTAGTTATCCAAAAAAATAATAGCAGAATACTTAATATATCACTCAAAAGCAAATGAACTGATTTAATGTATACCTGCAGGAGCTTTTGAAACAAAACAAGCCTCAAAGACATCATAATCATCTGTCACAAAGGCAAATTTTCCTTTGTCTACATTCTCCCTTGACACCAGGATGTGTCCTTTTGTATCTGTAACCTGAAAAAAGAAGGGGACACATTGTAATTCAATTTATGCAGCCAGTTACTAAAAACCTTTTCTGAAAAGACACAAATCAGAATTTTAAACCAAACAAACTTCCATTTTAAAGAAATCTTAATAAGGTTTACTTCCAAATACTAATTAATTAGCACTTAGAGGTAATTTAAGATCACAGTGGTAAAAATAAAGCATCCTAAAAATAAACAATTTTGTTATACAGAAGAAACTCGCATAATTATTAGGTAGAAAACAAAGTGAGCAACCAAAATAATATTTCATAGAAACCGACAAGGGCCAGACCCAAATAGCTCATTACCATGAAAAATCCTTTTTGATTGTTGTAGTGGAAAAGACAATTAGCAATCTAACAAAAAAGAATTATTTGCTGAGTGCTAAAAAAAAGAGGAAACTAATTTGCCACTGTCGCAGAAATAATCATTGTTACTTGACATTTATTCTTTAAAATCATAAGAACATGTATGATAGATAACAAATGATCCAGTTCTGAAGCAAATTTAGCTTTGTTTAGTTATATTAACATCTTGTTTTGAAGATATTAGGCTATTTTGGGACGGATCGCGGTAAAAGTCAAGTTTAGGGTACAGAGCCATTCCTCTTCACTTTGCATCACCAACTTTTTGTCACAAATGACAAGATGGTTTGGCAATGTGAGGACATTTGTTTTAGGCGAGAAGTGAACATTTTATTGTTCTCTTTGGTACGCGAACCGGGCAAATGTTTTTAACTTTAAAAAACATCAGCGGCTTCGATTTCAGCAAAGCCGGAAACTAATAACTACGCTTCATTGAATGTTAGGAATGTGCCTTCTTTCAAAAAATTCTGTAAACTGTCAAAATCAAAAGCGTTAAATTCCAAACGAAATATTATGCAAATTCTATTAAATCGTCCAAAAAAATTTTAATTAGCACATAGCTGACTAATCAACAGGAAACTTCGAAGTGCAGGACTTGAATTTAATGATGCGAGCGCCAGACACTAATTTGAACATCACTGTGCAACCAAAACAAATGTAAACATGTCGCTAAACCGTCTTCCTCTTGGCGTCAAAAAGTTGGCGATGCAACATGTGGAGAAATGGCTCCATACCCTAAACTTAACTTGAACCAGATCTCGTAATTTTGAAGCACAGTCAGATGACAAGGATGTCACCTGATCTGGCACCTCCTTCCAAACTTTCACACCACACCATCAAGATGGTGTTTGACCCTCCACATAGGACACCCTGTAGGGAGTAGCCGGTAAGGTCGATTCCCTTGTGAAGTCTTCAATACAAGACAAAGTGGCATCACAGTAAGCATACGTCTCAAACCTCATATTTTCTAAAAGCCTAAACTTAAAACCTTCCACATATGATTTAACACACAACAGCCCCACATACAGACCGATATTCCATGGATTAGGTTTCAAACCTGAAACCCTCCGGACCCAAAGTGGAGACTACCGCAACCTCCTATCTTTGAAATAAAACAATTACTCAAACTGTCTCCAGCCCTGCATGTGACATTTTTTCTTTCCATATATTCCAATTCTCTCTGGACTTTTTTTTAAATTCCATGACATTTTGTTACCTAAAGATTTGTTTAGTTTAATTAGATTATGATAATACTTTGAAGCTATATCATATAGATATGATAGCCTCTGTTTATCCAAGACTGATCTTGTCATTTTACATCACAATTAGATGATAACATCCGAGCTGTCATCCTCCACTCCATTTTCCCTACCAAATCAGAGAGAGAACGTTTGATCCTAACGGACTGAAATGTGTACCACATCTCTCTATTTATCAGATCTTGGTGGAATTGGGTCTCCAAACCTACACACAACCTCCAGTACTCAAACCAAGACTCTGCAACTAAGTCCTCTGTTCCAAAAGAGATTGATAAACCATCTTCGTTGTAATACATTCATCAGTATTACTCAAACCAAAATTGCACTTACAAGAATCAAAACTGTCTATTTCAGAACATTTTACAGGCGAAAATATGACGCTCAGATGGCAATCACAAAACTGAAAAACTAGGTTCAAAGTCATTTTCTTCTGACCTCCCCCGCTCCTCCCCAGATGGACATGTTTTCGGGAACATACGCATTGGACAGTTGAAATTTTACCTGACTTGTTAAAATGTTTGATAAATATATAGAACTTGTCATGCAACAATCTTTTTAAAAAAAAAACCACTAAAACTTAATTTTGTTTTGAAACAGAAATCAGACAGGCTGCTTGTTAAAGGATCTGCTGCAAACTTCATCACATGCTATACATAGCACAGTAATTATTTTTGAGACACTAAAAAAATTTGACCGATATCAAGATTGAATGATGTTTTTCCTCAACATGCAATCTATTTTTTTTAAAAATAATGGATTTGTACCGATACACACCTACGTAACCAATACAAATTCTTGAAAAATCAATCGCCAAGTAATGCATAATTTGGGGAGAAGAGAACATTGGAAATTCCAATATTCTCTTACTTTACTTTTGTATAACATTTCATGAGTATAATTTGTTTTGTATTTCAAATAAAGGAATGAAAATATTTAATAAAACAAATATTTTTTCAGTCTGATAACTGGAACAAATGTTTTCTTGACTCATTAAAATATATTAACTTTCTTTGCCAATTTAAAAAAAAATTCTCTGTAGAATAACCGAAATGAAAGAGAAAAAATGAAAACTGACCAGTAAATCTGTCTTTTGACCAGGTGCATCACTTAGTTCGTATTCGCCACTGACCAGCACACCTTTATGGATTTCTTCTTTTAAACACCGTCTGCTGTTAGCGGGTAATCGAAACATCAAACTATTTACAGCTACAACACTACATATTAAGATGAAAATCTGGTGATATGCAAACATCATGAATACAATTTGGAAAATAAATAACAGTCCTTAAATATGTTTTGATTATAAAGAACAAAATACACCATAAAATTACAAATTAGACGTGGCATACGCAAAATGAAACAAGCGAAGTAAGTTCAACACCGATGATCGCATTTTTGGGCATAAAGTTGAGAGAGAAAAGTAGCTGCTTTAGCTGAATATTATTCATTTTTTGACACATTGTGATTTGAATGATATCTGATTATAAATAATGTAAAAGGAATAATTGAGTATAAAATTCTTTTATTAACTATTTTAAATATAATATGAATAAAATACATGTGAGAATTAAGAAATGAATAATTTTGTTTAAATTTGAAAAGATGAAAGTCATTGTACAAAATATTACTAAGCGAATCCAATTACAATCGTAAATAGAAATGAATTAAGGTAAATAAGGATATCATTTATACAAAAAATAGATTAATTATTTTTATTGCCATAAAATAAAATGTGCTATTAAATCACAGATGAAAGCGCCTCCACTAGCGATTGTATTGTATCGGAACTGTGTAGTCGTAAACTGGCCGAAAACCTCGCCCGTCTGAACCGATGCGTTAAGTAGTGGACTAGTCATTGACATTGAAGAGGTTAAAACAATCCAAAAATTATGATCAGAACTATACCTACAAGCAATAAACTCTTTTGGAAAATTGAGTACAATGTGTGAACTGCATTTAACAAATGAATATCAGTTTTGATGGATAAATGCAGCACAGGTATGATTTAACTTGTTCGGCTACCGTACTTACCTTCTCTTGTTTGTTGTTTGGATTATTTATAAATGTGCATATATTTAAATATTAATCAAAAAACATATGTTTACTATTACTATCATGTTGATTTCGATTATTCTTTACATTATCATTATTATAACAGCGGTACTTTAACTGGAAATTTAGTGACAGCGTATAATTCTGCTTTCTATAATCGCAGAAGGCGTGTTTTTTTTTTATCCACTGATTGTATTCTCAAAGTGAAATAAAAATTTGCGGGATGGATGTTTAAATTGTTGTTCAGAAAGTTTTCTAAATGCTGTTATTTTGAGAATTGAGTTAAAAAGTAAATTACGAATTTTGTTATGCTTGTGTTCTTCAGTTTTATTTACTTGTGATGTTTCGAAACTATTCGTAATACAGTGCTGCTGTAAAGATATATTTATCTGAAATTAATTTCTTCTGTCGGATGAAGTAATGTGTGTTTCATTTATTTAATTAATGTTGAATTCCCATCGTTTTAATTTGTTGTGGTGTTGATTCTTTACTATAAAAAACTCTTGAAAGAAATTTTTATGTTAATTCGTAGTCTCATTTGTCTGAGAGAATAACAGTTTTTTATTGTAATAAATATATTTTATGTGAGCGGATCAACGATATTTTCTCTGTGCAGGGAAGGGGATTTCATTTGTATTTGTTTATAGTATATATAATTTTTTTGTGTTTTAGGTTAATGAACTTAATTTCCATAGAAAATATAGGAATAGTGATAAGAAGAAATACTTTTATATGTTTTGAAATCTGTAGAAATGCTGATAATTTCCATAAATTTTATTTTAATGGTGTAAAGAATCGAAGCAGTAAAAACTTGTATTATCATAGCTTTCTAAATTTTGACTTTAACTATGAAACATTAACTTTAACAAACCAATCAGTTCAGTTTGGTTTGAATGGACAACAAGCCAATAATATTTAGGCAAAGCTTTAAACAAGTAGTAATTTTATTTATCATGCTAATTAAGTATAATTGATATTTTAAATTCAACTATTCTAGAAAAGTTAAAAGTGTGTGAAGTAAACCTATTAAAATTGCAGTTTTTACAGCAATTTTCTTTCAGTTATTTAGAAGTTCATAAAAAAAAGTGAAACTCTAAATGTTGAAAAACTTATATAACAACTTATGTATGTGTTATGTCCTTGTGTAATAAATCTTTTCTGCATTGAAAACTGGAGATATAAAGGTGCACATGGGCTTGTTTCCTCCACCTCCATCCCATTTACGAGTTGTGATGTTTATTGAGCAATTAGCATCTTAGGTTTTGTTTTTTAACATTTGACTTTAGTAACAAAATATATCCATAATGCATATTTCTATAATGTTTATCTTCCATTTTTGAAAGTTTAGGAATGAAGATTAATTATTAATGCAATTAGATTTTAGGTAGCACAGAGAGTTTGTTTTTCATGCTACTTCACTTCATTAGGGATTTTCTTGTACTCAGTGAACAGAACAAAGTATAAAGTTACTAAAAGAACAAGACTTAAATGTCTATCAATAATTTGAAGTGTGAAAATTACTTTGCTGAGGGAACCTTGAATATCAAATTATGCATATGGTGACTAGACTTAAGAACATGGTGTGGTCGCCAAAGCTGAATTTTTTGGTGGCGATTTCTCGCAAAATCTGGTAATCATGGATATTTTTTGCAAGACTGTTTGACAAGTTTTGGGATGGCTGCGCAATGTCACTGCATTTGGCAAGAGATTGCACCATGTTCTTAAGTCTTACCCATATGGGGTCAAATTGAAGCTAAACAGAAATAAATGGCTGCCTTTGCCAGCAGACAACCTGGTCGGCAAAGGCAACTTATATGTCAGTTTCTTATAAATACCATCTCAGTGTTCTGATTAATTGTACAAGACATACTTTTCAGCATTACAATTTATGATATGTTGACAGTGTAAAAAAAAAAAAGCTCTTGCATACCTTTTTTTAAGAGAACAGATAGGAAGGAAATAAAATGTTTGATAAAGCATCAGAGTAACAATCATACCAAGAATTAATTATATATATTATGATAAACAAATCTGGAATTGTTCCATCTCTCTGTCTGCAAGATGTAAATGTGGCCCGAAACTCCTAAGAAACTAAAAGAAGAGATGAGGAAATTTCATTACCCTGCCTGAGTAAGGATGAACTAAGTCTTGGTAAAAAATTACTTATAGTCTTTGATCTAAATTGACTTAGTCTTTGTAAACAAATTATAAAAAAGAAAAAAAAATCCCTATATCTTACTTTAAAATAAAAAGTCAAGTTTGATTTATATATATAGGAAAACTATCTACATAATACTCAAGTTCAAATATTGGAGACTAAAAGTGCTTCTATTTTGAAAATAAAAAACTGGCAGACAGTTGCTTTGGGTCGTCTGAGTTGGAAGAAGTGTGCTGTCGAGGCAGCTAAGACCTGCAACAGGTTGTTACGCTCTTAAAGAAGAAGAAATGTGCTTCTAAGATCGTAAAATTTTATTATCTTGTCCGAGTCATAGTTTGGCTGGGAGTACCTGCTGATAGTATACAAATACAAAATGTATCTTTGTTGAAAATTAGGGATGTAACGAGTATTCAGCAAGTGTTCAGTATTTGGACCTTTTGTGGAATAAATTCAGTGTAATAATGTTTTAAAAAATGTGCTTATATTTGTATTTAATAAAGAATATTGCAGAATTGAAAAAAAAAATCTCCTAATATTTATGCGGTTTTGAGTTGTAGATAGGTGTATTTAATAATGTTACATATCATTTTTCATTGTTAGGCTTGAAATTATGATGCAAGAACAAAATTGTTAAGCATTTTCAGGAAAAACTGTTCTGTTTGATTTCATACATATATATTACGAGCTTCAGAAAAAAGCAATCACTATATACTGTGCTTCCAGGAGCTGAAAGATATTTTCTTGCTAAATTTGCAAACCTTAGAAATTTTTCCATTTTTTTCCCCCACCAATTAAGTGGCCATTTCAACCCAGCTCTTAAATTTTTTTTTATATATATAAAAATAGGAATTTACTTCTAATAACTTTAATTTATCCACTGAATTTCTTTTGTGTTTGCCATTGCCATGTTCTGTAATGATGACTTTTTTGTTTCTGTTTAGCTAGTCCAAAATGAAGAGGGTTTCTCACATTTTGTTATGGGAATTAAGATATTTAGAATATTACAAAAAAAATTATTCAAGGTGTTATTATTAGCACATTTAAAAAAAATATTAAAAAATCTTTTTTCATTTAAAATTTGAGTAATATTTTATTTAAAATCAAAAGTAAAATGTTTTTTTTAAAAAACAGGTATTTGGCCACCAGATATTCAGTCTGAAATTTGGCCGAATTTGCAGTATTCGGCCAAATCGCTATTTTTTGCATCCCTATTGGAAATTCGTAAAAACATCTTTATAGCTCTCCAGAATATTGTAATGGAGAACAGAATTTTTTTTTAAATTATGATTTTAGTGGGATTCTATGCTTACCTACAGGCCATTCATGGGCAATATTATAAGTAGGGATGTAACGAATAATGATTTGGCCGAATAGTGAATATTTGGCGGCCGAATATCTACCTTTTAAAAACATTTCACTTTTGATGATAAATAAAATATTTCTCAAATTTTAAATGAAAAAATTAAAGATTACTAAAATTGATCTTTTTATTATTTTTTATTGATTTTATTAAATATTAACATCTTGATATATTTTTGTAATATTTTAAACATTTTAATACTTACCAAGAATAAGGCAATGTGGCTTTCATAAATCTCAATAAATTATAATAGTATAATTTTATCTATAGATACATTATATTGTTTGTTTTTAGATTTTTTGAGAAAATTTATTAAAACTAAAAAAAAACTTGTATTCCTTTTTATCTTTCGCTTAACTATAACAAATTTCTTTACTTCAAGTCAGAATGTTAAGTTATTTCCTTTAAAATATATTCTTCTTCACTTCTAGGTACTTACTATCCAATAAACATATCTCCTTTTCTTTAAAAGTTACTTAACAGTCCCTAATAATGCTCACTTTCACACTTAAAATTGAATAAATGTTAAGAGATTTTTTCATAATAAATGTACTGAAATGTAATTTTGCAATATTTTTAATTAAATATGTATTTTAAAAAATTATTATCCTGAATTTATTTGGTTGAATATCTGTTTAGTATTCGCCAAGAGGGCCAAAAAATTATTGTTCTTGCATCATAATCACAGGCTTTGCAATGATAAATGACATGTAAAGTTATTATATGCATTTATGTACTATGTAACTTAAAACTGAGTAAATGTTAGATTTTTGGTTAATAAATGTATTGAAATGAAATTCTGCTATATTCTTTGTTTTATTAGTTAATAACATATTTATAAAAAATCTTGAAAATATTCGGCAAAAGGGCCGAATACTGAATAGTTGGCGAATATTTGTTACATCCCTAATTATAAGTACTTGATTTCATCTTTGAAGTTGTTTGACATTTGTAACTAAGATCTGGTACTCTTGTGAAGCTTTTTCTGCAAGCATTTGTTTTTTAAACATTTTATATTATTTTATTCTTGTACAGATTGAAAGTCTTCAGAATTTTTTGACTCTGAAAGGTACCTCTTTTAAAATTGAGCAGTACTCTATCTGTGTATGTATTTTGTATCATAGGATTAATAAATATAATCTTAAACATTTCTTTGGTGATTGTTTTCCCAGGTAGATTATAAATATATATTATGAAAGATCCTTTTTAATATTTGCTTTCCTAAATCTATGAAATCTATTTATTATTTGGTATTAAATGATAATTTTACAGATGAAATTTACTGCTATTATGGGAAAAGTAATTTTCTGACGACTGTTGAGATATGTATTGCAACAGCCTTTTCATTTTATACAGTCTCTAACCATATGACTTGTTAATCTTTCTGATTTAACATTAAGGCTTAAATTTTTAAGAGATCACAGACTGGTTTGTTTGCTAAGCACTGTTCAAAATTACAAGATTCATCCCAAAATATTCTTCATTGTACTTCAAAACGAGGCATTAATAAAATTAAATTAAAGTAAAACAGACTGGTAACTAGTAGGGATTTAACGAATAGTGATTTGACCGAGAAACACCTTTCATTTTGGGATTGCTTCAAAGAAATGAAAATAATTTCAGAACATGACAGTGGCAAACACAGAAGAAAATTGAATGGATAAATTAAAATTGCTATAGGTAAATTCCTGTTCTGATAAAGAACTGCTAAATAGGTAGGAATTGGCGAAAAAAAAATGTGGAAAAATTTCCATGGTTTGCAAATTTAGCTAGAAAATATCTCTTGTCACTGGCAAACATTATATAGTGATCATTTATTTTCTGAAGCTGGTAATATTATATATGAAACCATATGCAACAGACTTCGATAAATAATATGCAACATTATTAAATATACTTTATGTGCTATGTAACTTAAAATTGGATAAATGTTACATTTTTTTAATATAATAATGTACCATAATGTAATTCTGTATTATTTTTTACTAAATATATTAAAAACATTTTTAAAAATAATTTATCCTGAATTTATTTTGCTGAATATTTGTTTAGCATTCCGTCAAACCAAATAGGCTTAATACCAAGTATTCGTTACATTCCTAGTTAGTATATGTATGAAACCAAACAGAACAGTCTTCCTCCTGAAAATGCTGAAAAATTATTCTTGTATCGTAATTTCAGGCTTTGCAATGATAAATTATATGCAACTTTATTACACCTATGTATTATGCAACTTAAAATTGGGTAAACTTTAGGAGATTTTTTGATAATAAATGTAATTCTACAATATTCTTTGTTAAATGTATTTAAAGGCAAATTTTTAAAAAATTATTACTCTGAATATATTCAGCCGAATATCTGCTTAGTATTTGAACAATCGAATATTTGGGAAAAGGGCTAGATAGGCCAAATTATTTGTTACATTCATAGTAACTAGACAAGAACATGCTCGAAAGGAATAAAAATGATATAAAACTTCTAAATTGTACTAGTCGAATGCCTTTCTCATTCTCAAGTTTTATCAAGAAACTTTAAAGAAGCCTTAGAAGATTTAATTCATTTAAAACATAACCAATTTTCCAACCTGGTTGCCAGCGGCAATTACAGTAGAACCCTGAGAATGTGAAATTTCGGATAATCTGAACATCTTTTTTTAATTTTCTGAAAAATGAAGGAAGAATAACAATTATGAATAAGAAACAAAACAGATGTTTTTACCAACTTAAAAGAAGTATTTGAATTGGTCTTTAAAACTGAATATAGAACTTTAACTAGTTGAAACAAACTCAAATATCTTCTTTTTACCCTCAACCTGTTTGCCACTGTACCATGCGCATCACTGCGTGCTGTTTTTGTAAGCCTTCACAGAGCACCCAGAGTCAATACTCTACTGCATTTTGTATATCAAGAGTATTTTGTCGGAATCCGAACAGAGGTCGGCCCCAATTAGTTTGGATTCCCGGTGTTCTACTGTACTTTTAATTTTAAAAAAAGCATTTTTATAGACTGATATTTTGAAGTTTTCTCATTGTAACTTATTTAATAAATTCGGTCATCTATTTTATATATTGTCTTGAGAGTTGAGTGAAGGAAATATACTTCCTACCAGGTGAATTAAAATTTAAATATTGTTAACTGAGTTTTTCTCCTTAAGACCCAGCTTTGAAATTTTTTCAGTGGTTTAAATAGTCTATCTTTATTCTGCTGCTAAAAAATTAGAAAATAAAATTTAAAATTTTTTTATTTAAAAGAATAATTACAGCTGTTTTATTGTAACCAATATTGAAAGTTATATTTTTTCACAGAATCTTTGTATTAAACATCATGCAAAAAATCTTTAATTTTTTGATTTAAAAAGTTTTTTCCTAATTTTGTAATTGCTATTTATAGATGCTGAATTTGATTCATATTGGGATTATGAAGCCAAGAACAAAAATAGAAATAGAATAAGAGTTGGAAGGCAGTATCAAGCCACTATACCTCCCCTTTTAAAACCAGGTATTTATGTAAAACTTAATAAATATATTCTTACATGAATCAGTTTCATGGTTTTTTAACTGTTAATGGGTGATTTGAATTTCTAGGTTTCATATAGTATTCAAAAAGATATTAAATAGCTTTTATCAATTTTATTATATTAATTATTGTTATATTCACTATAATTGTTATGCCTTATACATTATAGTATGAATATAGTTTATAGATGATTATTAAAAACTTCTCTAAGCAGCCTATTCCTGCTCAGCGGTTCTTAATAGCCATTTTCATTTGGCACAGAATTTTGGTTCCACAGGCATGCTATTAAAATAACCAGCTTATGAATGAACAGCTATTTAAACCCCTCTGAGCAGCCAGTTTAGTCACAAGTTCAACTTCAATGAAATGCATTCTGTTTGTCGCTCTGACATTGGACCTTTCATTTAAAAAAAGGGAGGAAGAAAAGAAAAAAAATTCATGCTCTTGGAAACAACACTGGAAATCAGATTGAAATTAATCGTCTTTTCCCAGTGTGAAGAGAAAAATTAACTTCAGCTTGAACTGGGACTGGGCATTCGAGAGTTCATTTGTGCCTCTCACTAACAAAGAAACTGCTGATATGGGTTGTGACCATCAGTAAATGAAAGAGAGCAACTTTGGAGTGGCCAGTTTTCCTTGGAATGGACAATGCCCACTATTTAGAAATTGCACTGTATCATAAATCTAACATGAAGTTAAGAAAAATTGCAAATTCAGCTAAGTTTTGGGTTTTGTAATATAAATAGGTTATTTCTCCTCTCTTCAAGCTTTGGATCAAAAGCAATATAAATATAGTTAAAATGTATTCTGTACCTTTATTACTAAAAAAAAAAAAAAACTCAAATATTTATGCAAACTGCATCCCCACATAAATTATTTTGGTTTGACCAGCAATTAAGTTTCTAACTTGGAGTATTATTTGAGTATACAAGTTTAAAGTTACTCTATTCATATGCTAAAAATAGTTAAAATTTTTAATGGACACTCAATTATACTCTTTATTTTGTGAGGTATGTTGAATTTATTTTTTCTAATTGTATGGTAGATTTTAATAAGAATCATAGTAAATGTTATCCCACATATTTTGAGTATTTTTCTTATATCATACAGCATGCATATTTTGCAATGAAATACTCATTAAAGCACTTCTATTCCTTTTCATAACAGCACTTTTAAGTGCACTTTTGTTTTATATATTTGTAGAATAATTTGAGTAAATACCCTTAATTGCTATTGTTGAAAATTATGGGGGTTTTTTGTGGAAAAACTGTGGAGACAGTAGGTAATAATAAGGAAATAAGTTGTTTTTTTTTTCCCCATTAAAGTTCTTGTTAAGTAAAAATATACTTTTAGTGTGATTATTCTTAAATTAAATAATTACCTTTTCATCTAAATATTTGTTTTTTTCTTAAAAGGGCCATATCTGGTACCTCAGTCAACTGAATTGCATCTCTTTTGAATTTTAGCTGTTTCAGAACTTGTCATCAATGGAATTAATATTCATAAAATATTGTCTTTACATATTTGAATGAAATTGATGCTTATGATTAAGTAAATAGTAATACTGTTATTCTGTGTTGTATATAGGTCAGAAAGATGGAAGAAAAAGTGAGGAATTGGAGACTTTAAAATGGAAGCCAGATCAATTAAGTGATCAAGCACTTGAAGAGTATTTGTCTATGGCCAAGTTAGTTTTCTTTATATATTTTTTTTTGGAATTAAACCAATTATCTTTGCTAATTTGTATACTTATTTTTTTATTCTCGTGTTAAAATTTCTCTTAGAAGAAGTATTTAGTTATTTTATTTCATTTTATAAATTTATTTCTAAAAATTGAAAACTGGTAAATATTTTCTAATTATTACTAATAAGTTTATCTTTAAATAGTAATGTGAATTTCCTGATTTATGAGTGCATAATGCAATAAATGTATTGTGTACAAAAAAAATTGGTCTGTTTTTTAAATTATTCTTTTATAACTATTTTTATTACAGTAACTAAACGAAGGAAAAATTTTGCATTCATACCTGTTTTTGTGTGATGGATAGGGACCGTATTATAAAAAATGCCAAATATATCCTGAAGCTTCACAGATAGCTATAAAATAGATATATCAATACTTTTTTTTAAAAAAATCTGTGCAGAATAGGGATTGCATTTTTAAAAAAACCTACACATAAACAGCTTGTGTGTGTCCTTTTTGAGTAAAAGATTCATATTTTATTTGTGTATATTTATGTAGTAAGTTAGAAAGTGACACTTTCTTAAGTGTGTAATAGTTTAGTTTTTCTGAAATTGATGTTAAAATATTGATTAGAAACAGTGCTTATTCATGAAATTGTTTTCCAACTTTAATGAAATGATGTTTTCTATTTGTGCCTATGCATCATTTTAATTCTTTTGTTAGTATACATTTACTTTTGCACTTCTTAATAAAAATTTAGGGTAGAAGAAATTGCCTCAGTATAATATTTAATCATACATAACTGCAAAATGGGCATAACACTAAAATTGTCACTGCAAAATAATTAAAAAAAGTAGTGAATGAGAGTTCCAACCAGAGATGTCAGATTATCCAATGAGAGTTCATTTTGAGAAAAGGGATGAACTTTCATTGTCGGTAAATTAATTCTATAAGTGTTACGTCTTGATATATGTAATGTTTGTGTATCATTGATCTTAATGTATTATTGTGTTTGCTCAGATATAACATAATTGCTGTTTCCCACATTTCTTATCAGCAAAAGAGTTTGTTTATATCTCGTGAACAAATTTTCTAGAAGTTGCATATCTTGAAATAAGACTGTCTCAAAATCTAAATAGAGAAAAGTAAATATAAAATGATTTTATGATTGATTTAATGATTTATTTAATTATAATGAACAATTCATTTACATCTGTCACTGAATTTATTACTTTGCACTCGTATAAAATTTAATAGTATTAGTACTTAATGTGTAGCTAGAACAATAGTTTTAAATTTTTTTAAAGCCATGAGCTCAATTTATAAGCTCTGCATGTTTTATTTTCTTATGTCAAGAAAGCTCTGTCCTAATATTTTTGTTCACCCATTTCTTTCAGGGGCATTGGATTATTTTCAAAGTCTTTAGATAGCCCTAAATCTTCTGAAAAATCAGACAACTCATTGCAGTCAGCCATTAAAGGATTGGTACGCAGTTATATTTCTTGAATTATGTAGCATATGCAATATATGTTTGGTGTAATGAATTGAAAAAGAAGGGGGTGTTAAGAAGAGTCATTGTAAGTCAAACCTTGATATCTCGAACCTCCTTTTCTCGAAACCCTTGACATCTCAAAAAAAAAAAAAATTGTCCCCTGCCATCGAAATTCTCATTATATTTCCCATAGTTATCTTGAAATTTGTTTTTCAAAACCCTTGATATGTCAAAATTTTTCTCCAAGAAATAAGTTTCAGTTGACGTTTTTCTCGTGGCAGTTATTGGCAATAGAGCCAGTTTGAGAGTTATCTCGTTTCATTCTTTACCCCTTTTTCATTGAAAAACAATGAATAGTTTATTGGGGTGGGAGATGATAAACGGAAAGTGGGGTGAGAGGCCGTCACCGGCGGGAGAATTTCCTGTGTCTTCTTTATTGTGGAACATGTGCATTTGAACGACAGGGGTGTGTTCTTTCATTTCATAGCTGACCAGTTTAGAATAAAAACGTGTTCATGATCATTTGTAGATTTAATTTTTCCAACTTCTTGGGAATGGCTGGTGAAAAGCGTAAATTGAACGTGTTATTGGTCAAAGATAAAATAAAACGTTGAAGTTTTTGGATGAAAACAAACTAAAAAAGAAAGTCGAAATTGCTGCTTACTTTAAAATCCCTTCTAGCACTTTTTCAACAATAATAAAAAAAACATGAAACAATTGAAAAAAACTATGATACCGGAAACAGGAAGAAAATGAAAATTCAGAATTTGACCTATCCTGAAGTTGAAGAATGTGTACGAAAATGGTTTGCCCAGTGTTGTGATCAAAACCTTCCTGCGAGTGGATTGATGTTGCAGTAAAAAGCAGAGGATTTTGCAAAAGAACTGGACTCGAACAGTGAATTTAAAGCAAGCAATGGCTGAACTGGAAAATTTGAAGAAAAGGCGCAACATTGTTTTTCGGAAACTTTATGGTGAAAGTGCATCTGTCAATGCATCTTCCTGTAAGAGTGGCTTTCAGAACTTCCTTCTCTTTTAAAGGATTACAAAGCTGATGATGTATTTAACACAGATGAAACTGGATTGTTCTTCCAGTGTTTTCCCAACAAAATGACTGTAATTAAAGGTAAACTTATTCTGTGGCAAAGAGAGTAAACTTCATGTGACTGTGGTCTTGGCATCTAATCTAAGTGGTAAAAAAAAGCTTTCTCCTCTTATGATGGGACGTTCCAAAGAGCAGAGGTGCTTTGCTAAAATTAAGTCATTTCCAATGATGTACAAGTCAAATCCAAAGGCTTGGATGACAAGCGAAATTGTTGGTAATTGGCTAAAAATAAAAGATGACAAAATAGACAATTATAAAGCTCACTCTAATTTTCCAGCACTACAAAAATATCACAGTGAAATTTTTACAGCCAAATACGACTTCGAAATTACAGCCACTCGACCAGGAGATAATCTGGAGCTTCAAAGTTGGTTATCGAGCGCCAATTGTGAGAAGACTCCTGGATAGTATTGGTGAAGGTAAACCTTGTGCATCTATCAACATCTTGCAGTCAATGTGAATAGCTGACTATGCATGGAGAAATGTCACAAAAACAACAATAAAAAATTGTTTCATCAAAGCAGGATTTTCTGAGAATAAAACTTTTAGTGAAACAGAGGAAGTTGATTCCATTAAGCACTCAATAGGAGAAGGAGAAATTAATCCAGAACAGTGGGCATTGATATAAAAGGATTGTCACACTAACATTTCAATTCAAGATTTCTTGGATGTAGACAATGAACTCCAAACGTGCGGCACTATGACAGATAAAGATATTGTTGCGAACATAAATGCAAAAATTTCTGGTGAAGGAAACGAAGAATTAGATCAACAAGAGCACGAAAAAGTTACCATGAAAGAAGCCGAGAAGGCAGTGGAACTGCTCCTTAGCTTTCTTGAATCAATGGAAAATATTAGAACTGAATCATTTGTGGTGCCATTGCTACTTTAGAAAAAACTGTGCAGTTGCAAAAAGATTCTGTGAGACAGCGAACTTCAATTAAGGACTCTTTCTTCCGAAACTACTAAATGTATTTTCTGTAAAGAATTGGATGTTATTAAGTCAAAATAGGTATGCATGTATAACACAATTTTGAAATTATTAAAGCATTGATAAGAGTAATTTGTTAATTATTTTCAGATTGTGTAAATTTTTCTAATGAATCATGTTTTTAGCCACAAAAGTAGTTTGTGGGATTTTTTAAAGTTTTGTCTAAACCTTGATAACTTGAAAACTCTTTGTCTCGAATTTTTTTCTCTTCCCCAGAGATTCAAGATATCGAGGTTGTACTGTATATGATGCTTATATTACTGAAAGTTCTTTATAAATATAGCATATATTTTATTGATTATTTGGCATTTTTTAAAAGACCAGAAACAAATTATTCTCTCAATATAGAAATATTACATTAGTTAGGATTTTTATTTTAATGCGTATTGTTAAATTAAAATCAGCGAAGTTGTAAAGAGCATTTTTGTTCTGCTGCAAGGAAAGTTTTCCATTATATTTGTTACTATCTGTGGTAACTATTTGAAATGCATTTCTCAACTTTTTTACCATTTTTCTTTGATATTTCCTTTTACCTGTGCTGTAAATTTCAATAGATTCTTCTGCCGAGATCAAACTTGAGAATATTCAAAAAAAAAAAATTTATAGTTGGATGCTTTATATTACAATTACAGAAATTGGAAACAAAAATTATATTTATAATTTATCATATTTGTATATGCATGAAGAACAGATGAAATTTTCCAAAATAGACCTTATGTAGTTTCAAGACAGAATGTTAGACTAATTTAACCTAAACCCCCAAATGTTGTAAACTTTAAATTTCTGCAGTTTGTTTCAGGGACTTGATTAAAAACAGAAAATATTTCTTGCAATGAATTTTGTTACTATGTGTATTTAGGGAACTGATGATTTCTGTTCTGTGTTTCATGGTTGTTATCTATTTGTAGTCTGAATTTGTAACATCACATCATCCTTGCCATCATGATGATGGTTGCAAAGTAGCTCAACCATCTTCATCTGGTGAATCCTCTTCAAAACCATCTGCAACAAATGATTGGTCTCCTTCTGAAGCTCAACTGTTTGCTCAAGCTCTTGAAGCATGTGGGAAAAATTTTAGTGCAATTAAAAAGGAATATGTAAGTATTGTTATATGTTTGTGGGCTCTTGTTTGTATTTAAAATATTTGTAGTTTGAAATAATGTCACTCTTATTATGTTCACTTATACATGTTGTTTTTGTCTGCACTAGCATGTTTTCTGAAAATTATGAAAAATAAGTAATGTGGGAGTAAATCTTGTTGCTTCATGTAGTTTTGGAAATGGAATAATTTGTCATTTAACAATATGCAGCCTACTACATCCATTCTGATTAAGAATTCCTAATGGTGTCTCATTTTAACAATAATGATGGATTTCGCACATTTTAAAAGATTGTAGATCGGAGGAAGGTTGTAAATAAATGAAGTGGAGTAGAAAATGTTTCATTTATATTTCACATGGCAAAAACTAAACCTATGTTAAATGGTGGTTTTATGTTTCTTGTAAACACGAATATGAATTCTTTTATATGAAATTAATTACCTAAAGTATGCATGAAATGATTTTGTTGCTCTTCTGAAATAAAATTTTTAAAAATTATGCTGGAAATCAATTTTAAAACTTTGTTTTGTAATTAAATTGATAATTTTAAATAGATGCTAGTAAAAAAAAAAATTTAAGATCTTCAAGTTTTTACTTTTATAGAACTATAACAGTATGCCATCTGTTGAGCATTTATAAGGAGAACCTGTGGGGGCTATAATCTCCTTTTCTTGACTGTTGTTTCCATGTCGACTTTACATGATGATTCTCTCATTATGTTGGGCATTTAGTTATGGGATAAGAAGGAATAAATAAGTATTTATGATGCATAAGGGGAATAATTTAAGAGGAAAAGATAAAACCAAAAGTATCAGTCAATACTCAATAAGTCTTGCCTGGCAGGAGTCGAGGATCTTCAGAGGGCATAGCTGTCTTCTATAAATTCTTTCGAGAGATAATAGTTTCATTGCTGAGTCTTCGTCTTCTTCAGTCCTTTTGAGGACAACTTTAACATAGGGGATTTTAGTAAGGATTTTTACCTCCTAGTAATTTTAGCAAGCCTGACAGTTCTTCCAGATTTCCTGTTGGATCAGCTGGGAGATGCTGTTGTTAGGGGGTTCTTGAGTTTTTTTTGTCCAGATTATTTTTTCAGTGACTTGAAATGCTTTTTTATTTTCTTCAAGGCCTGGTTGTTTAAATAGGGAAGCAAAAGTTTTGCTCTTATTTTGGCCCTAAGGAATATTGGGCATCTCCCTATGTGAAGCTGTGGGAGGGGGGGGGGCATCGCAGTTGGCACATTGAAGAACAAAGTTCTCTTTCTTCCTGGAGTATGTTCTCTAGAATCATGTGGCTTGGAACCATAACAGCACTTTCAAATTTGCTAGAAAATGCAATAATATGTCATTTAGTATATAATTTTTTGATATTTTTGTAACCAAATATATTTTCAAAAAGGAATTATTTGGTGACAGATTGTGCTTTCTTATTTCAATATATTCTATTTTGAATACTCTGATATTAAATAAATATTTTCTGTTTTTTTTCAACAGTTGCCTTGGAAGCCTATTAAGAGCATAATAGAGTACTATTATGAAGGTAAGAATGAAAAATCAGAAGCTTTGGAAGAGGAATCATCTAATAAACTTTCACCGAAGAAAGAAGAGGTGGAGGAGGAGACACTAAGTGCCACTTGTCCTAAGGAAGAGAAGGTATAATAATATGAAGTTCTGAATAATTAAGAGAAAAAAGAGCATTTTTGTATTGAAATAAATTAGTGTTAATCACTAGAATCTTGAAAATATTTCCAAATTATTTTTAGAAACTTTATTGTTAGTGGATATTTTTCAGAATTAAAATGTGTGAGCTAGCACGTTGGCTGCCAATAATGCACTTGATTAGTACCTGCGATTCACACCTACTATCTAATCATATTATCCTTTCTCTACTGTAGTTAAGCGATAGCATATAAGAGTTACGATTTCTGTAAATTTAATGACTTGGCAAGGTTTTTGGCGACAAATTCGGCAGCGTATTTTGATGAATTCGCTTCACAAAATTTCTACTCTTTTCTAGAAAACTCGGCAGTCTCCCGAGAATATATAAAGCCTCACTGCAATCGCTATCAGTTCAGTTGCAGTTGAGCTTCCGTTGAGTGAGTGTGACTCGCGGTCGTCGGTGACGAGGCTCTGAATTTAGCTGAGTGTCTAAGCCAATTTGTGGCATGTTTATTGGAGTTTTCCCTGTGCTCTGTGAGTGAGCTGGTTTGGACTGTTGTAGTCTTTTGAAGATTGGATTGTTTTTGTTTATCAACTGTAAATATTTGTAAATTAACAGCTGTAAATAAATTTCTGTTTGTGTCGTCTTGATTGAATCCATTCAATCCACGAACCAGCAGAGAGGAGGTCATTCAGTTAGATAGAAGATCCGAATCTCAGGCGCGAGTCATGGCAGTGAATGTCTAGAAGGTAATTTAAGATTTTGCTGTCTTCAAAATATTGTGTTTAAAAGTGTTATTAAATCAAATCCTCTTAAAATATTAGTTCCAATCACAAGTGGGGTCATCTGCATGAATGTTTGGGTCATGAAATATTATTGACAGTGTTGACATCTGTCACATTTTTGAATTTTAATAAGTAAAATTAAACCAGGGAACCATTGTAATTTGAAATATTTCATTAATTTTTTACAGAGGTATTATACCTTTTTATTATTATTTGTTAATTTTATATTTTGTTTTTGTGTTCATTTGGGATCAGGCTAGCTTTTCCATGCATAGATGGGATAAAGCAATATTTTGGCATCTAAAATTAGATTGCCAGTGGGAAAAGTTTTAAGAATTTCTGCATTAAGTGTATTCTGTGATTTTATTACGTCTCGAGCAATTCAAAGATATTTACTCGTGAAGCAAAACTGTTAAATCAGATTCAAGAAGTAATCCTGTGAAGGGTGAAGAGTGATTCAGTATTTTTTTTAAATCTTATATCTTATCTCCTCATTCAATAAGCTAATTTTAAAACAATTCTCAGTTTCATCGGGATTTTTTTTAACATACACACACGAATGCATGCAAACACACTCGCATACACAAATGAATAAATCATACCTAAAAGATTTTTAAAAGACATTCTTGATTCACATTATACATGGTGTCCACAGAGTCTTTTTACAGTTTCAAAAGTTACTTAAAAAGGAGTTGTTAAGATATGTTAATCAAATTTGTTCCATGTAGCCAGTTCGAAGCTTGTCATCACATTGCATTTGCGAATTTAAAGTCCCTTGTTGATGATGGAGAGGATACTAAACAAACTCTTATATAATGGCTATTCCTCAAGAAAAGATACAATGTGTATCCTGATTTATTGAAACAAAAGTGGATACACATATTTGGCAGAATTGCAGGAATAAGTACAGAGGTGTGTTAATGAAGCAAAAAAAAAAAAAAAAACCTTCAATATCTGCTCTTTATTTTATAATAATTTCTTGATGTTAATGCATTTGTTTTCTTAAGAAAATATTGAAATTGTTACGAGACTTTTTAGATACCCTGTATATTGGCTTTGCTATGCCCTCATTTGCTTATACTTTTTAAACTGTCAGGCTTGTGTGAAAGAAGAGGAACTACCAGAGGAAGCTGCACCTGAGAGCAGTTCTGTTCCTGAAGATCCCCCAAAAGATGCAGTTAATTTTTTAGAAAATACCAGAGCCACTGACCCTTGCAAGGCAACACCTGCAGAGTTGAAGATGTCTGTAAATGAAAATGATGCAGTTACAGCTTCATCAACTGTTGCAAGTTTGAAATTTTTTTTAGGTAAGATAAATTTCGTTTCCATTCATTGCATTTGAACTGATTTTGTTACCGCATTTTCGATTATCAAATTTAGCATAAGTTGTAAGATATCTTGAATTTCTTGACATTTTATGTGGAAGATACGTGATTGTTTTCGTTATAAGCAGCAGAATATTCATTAGTAATCATCTCTTGTGTAGTTAATAAATTGTATGCATTCTATGTTCTTAACAAGTTTTAATTTTATATTATTGTTAAAAAAGGGGGCTTTTTTTCTCTTTCGAAATAAATGTAAAGAAAATATGAGGTACCATCTGTGCAGTTTAAATTAGATTATTGGGGCATTTAGGAATTGGAAATTCTGAATTCTTGGCAAAATATAAGTTTTGATTTTGAAATCTGTACTCTATTACAATAAAATAAAGAGTTCTGCTGGGTTATTAAATTATTTTGTGTACATTTATTTAGTTTTTTACATAAATTCCCTAGCCTTTGCTCTGAATTTTTTTTCAATGTTATTAAATGTGTTTTAAATTTTTTTTAGATATTTTGATTGCTCTTGTAATAAGGTATTTGTATCTTTGATAGCAACTGTCATATACATTAATAAAATTAAATGCCCTGATCTTCTGTGCTACAAAATATAATAAATTAGTCATTTTTATTCCATATTTTTAAAGCCTATTCTTGAGTAGTAAATTGCAGAAAACTAAAGGCCTATTAAAAGTTTTAAGTATTAAACATTGTGAGATTCAGTTATGTTGTGCAGGAATTTAATTTTCCGTAAAAGAAATTTACCCCCCCCCCCCCCCCAAAAAAAAAAAATGTCATTTGTACTTGTGATATAGAACTTCTGTAATCAAATGCATCCATTTTCAGTTTATACTAGGAAGCACTTGGTAATATGTACTAACATTAACATGTTTGTTTAAATTTAAAGACAGAGAATTTTAAGATGTTTCTAGAAATTTAGTTATTGATATTTTATTTTAGTTACTTTTGGTGTTTATCTAATTGAATGTCAGATGTTCATTTGATGGTGATAATAATGCTTTGGTATTATCTTAGTCTTTTCTCATCCATCTTATATTTTACTCATTTCAGGAGGACGTTTAGTACTTAAATTAAATGCCCAACAAGACAGTGGCTCTGGAACCAAGTGCCAATGGGTACAGTCTAATGACTTGCCAAAACATTCGAACAGCTTTAAAAAAGACCGACAAAAGAAAAAATGCATACAAGATGATTCATTTGTGATCAATCCTGATGTTCATAAACTGAAGAAGAAAACGGATGACCTGTCTTCGATCTCAAACGAGTTGTCAGACTGTGATCACTCTGCAGTTAAAAAGGCCAAGCTGAAGTCTGAATATGAATTTCCTCTGTGTAGTTCTTCTTGGACACCCCCAGTAGCAGATGGTCAAGAATCTATAGAGGTGGACGATGCATCATCTAAAACTAGCGAAGGCTACATATCCCCTGTTCTTTCAAATTCCCGATTTTCGAAGACGGATATGAAATCGGACTCTGGTAGACACTTCAATTCTGTCAGCGACTCTAAGTGTGATTCAGATATGTGTTGGACAAAGAATGAGGCGAGAGGGTGTAATGTTTCTTCAGAACACTGTGCCGTGAACGATAGTGCCTCAAAAAACAAGTGCATACTCGGAGGGAAAAGTTCTCCCAATCACATGAACGAAGTATCTCCATATAAGCAAGATCTGCTTAATCATAAAAGTGCCTTGAGTCACAATAAAACTTGTGTAAAAAACCTGTGTTATCAACCTCATGCAAGTCATTCCAGTCGCTCATTATCAAAGCAATGGAGTAAATGGTCAAATGTGACATATCCAGTAAGGACATCACCTTGTTCATTATCACCCATTTCCGTAGTTGATTTAAAAAGTCCCATGAAAGGTTTGTATTTTTAGTCTTATATTTATTATACTTGAAGAATGCAGATGCATCCTTTTCTTATTTTTATACTGCTTTATCTTATTACTAGGATGTTTTAATGCTACCACATCTTTATTACCATGCAACAAGTTCTGTCTTCTTTGTCAAATTTCATGATACTAATCTTATTTGTAACCATTGTTGCATATTTTATATTTCTGTTTGCATTCTTTGTAAATACTTTTTATACTGATTTCGTAAATACATATAAAGGTTGCAAAGGCAAAATTCACCAGAAAATTATTGAACTGAAATGGATTTCGGGCATCGTAAAGCCATCTAAAGTTAAAAATCCAACAAGCTTCTTGGATATGACAACTGAATCAGCAATAAAAAATTTGACATGCTTGTGCTTGCTAGAAGTCCTGTATGTAGGTGTTTTGGTTACTTTTTGCATTTCATTGTAATTATAATTTGGATCTAGTTTTTCCCGTAAACAATAGCTTTTCACCAACGTAGAATGAGAATAGTTGTCCTTGGTACCGTTGATGAAAGAAGTATTCCTTTGAAAGTTGGCGATATGGCTAAAGCTGACTATCTGTTATAGAACATCCCTTTACAAAATCTGGAATAGCTAGAAAATGACCAGCAGTTGTCAATTTCCCCTTTCTAAATTAAATGATTTTTAAATCTGTACAATTAAATATTAGAATTAAAAATGCAAAACAAATTCTTGATACAAGGTCAGTAATAAGTAAAATTTTTATATTTGTATATAATGAATTGCTTAAGAACTTATTGAAGGCTACTGTTATAATCGTGTCTTTTCTGCATTTGAGCATTAGTACAAAAAAAAAAAAAAAAAAAAAAAAACATTAAAAGTAGTTTGTTACTAAATTGTGAAAAATTACATTGCACTTTTTTTGCTAATTTTTTTCAGTTAGATGGTTAGCTCATATATGAAACCTATTCTATGGGAGTTATCATAAAAATAACACTAAGAAAATTTAATTTTACATGAAAATTTAAATATCTTGTATTTCACAGTGTTGAATCTCAATGTAACAACATTTATTTAAAACTAAATTCTGAAAAAATATATCGAAATTTTGGATGAGACACCACAGGAAATTAGCCAAAATCATTAAAATGTTATTTTCTGAATTGAATAAGATGGTGTAAAAAATTATTTTGGTTGAGTTACTTTTTGAAAATTGCTGATGCTGATAGTAGCAAAATGCTTATATAGATCAGTTTAAATTGGAATTGTTAATAAGGTACAAACAATTTTGGCCAAGTGTTTAAATTAAGTACTTCCATGTTATAGTGGCCCCATGTCATTTTGGCCAAATCTCACCAAAACATCATCATAGCCAAATCGTAGTTTCGACCTGCTTGGCATATTCCAAAGTTCAGCAAGTAAGCTTGGGTATGTCTATAGCACGGAAATACTTTAAAAAATGTAGAAATTTATGTTTATTTAGTTAAAAATAGTGATGACTATAAAATGAAAATATATATTGAATGTTAAATTAATGTCTAAAATGCAAATCGGCATAACCTAAATTTTAGTTTTAACCATAGCAAAGGAATTTGATTGAGAAAACAGATGAATCAATGAAATAATTATTTTATTGCATTAATTATAAACACTGTTATAGCCATCAAATAATATTGTGTTGCAAAAGTATTTTTATGTTATAATTCTTTTGAAGTTGGGGTGAAAAACATTAAAAATCAAATTTTGATTTTTCCTAACAATTTGTAAAATCTGAGGGGGGATCTTTAGATACCTTTTGTGTTCTGAATTTCATCTACAAGAATGCTGTCTTGGTATTTCAGTCTTTAATTCATATGTGTTTTTTCAGATTCAATAAATCATCTTCTAGGCTCACATTTTCTAAGAGGTTTAACTAGACACATTCTATAAACAGTTGTTGTATATTTGTTGGTTATATTATTAAATTTCTTCATGAGAAATTATATTTAGGATCTGGCAGAACCAATGATGCATTTTAAATATTGTATACTCAGTTGGGCGAGCCAAAAAGTCGAAGTTTCTTAGATCTTTTTGCGGTAGTACGGAAAACTTGCAAACTCCCATCATTAAAAAGTGTGCAAAATCTTATAACTCTGAATTGATATCTTCTGTCGCCTCAATGGGCAGAAAGTTGAGAAAATTGGACTAAAAATGGTCACAATTCAAAAATTAATAAAAAAAAAATCACAGATTTTGTTGATCGGTTTGCGGTAGTGCTTAACAGTTACTATTTATTAACAACAACATCTTTACGAAATTTTAGAATTAAAGGTTAATATCTTCTGCCGCCTCAACGGTGCTGAATTTTGGAAATTTAAGGCGAATTTTTAAATAAATACGTTTTACTTACCTCATTATAATGGGAATAGAAACTTTATTCAACATTTGAAACATACAAAATTACAAAGCAATATTTTTTGTAATCTTTTTTGGACTAAAATTGTGACATTTGTTTTATGGTTTCTAGTGTAGCTCTGATTAATCCATCCCTGTTCTGTGATCCAACTCTTTTTCTGGAGGCTTCAGTGACAAGTTTCACATTTCTCTCAATCGCTTGTGTGTGTGAAGGTAATTTAATAAAATCCCAGCCGTCCATTGGCACATTGTCTTGTATCATCTTCAGAAGTTCATGAGAACTGGAGGGGGTGTTGCATGAAAAGCTTGCCAGTTAACGAGATCTACGTAGTCTGTAGCTCTAAAGTTAACAGCTGGAATAACGAATCTATGAACACAATTTACTTCTGGGCCAATTTCAGCATTTACGAATATGTAACCAACGCACTATTGTATGATTTTAGCAACCTTATTTTTCTGGGATGTGACGGCACAGTCGTAAACACTGGAGTGTTTAATGGTGTAATTCGCAATCTTGAATTGAAACTTCATCGACCAATCCAATGAATTATCTGCTTAATTAATTTCAACGAGTTCCCATTATGACAGCTATTTGAGTGCAAGTCTTCTGGTCCCTCGTCGTACACCGGAGACATTGGACGAACCCTGAAAGGATGCGAGAAGCCGCCACTAGTTGCTTTTAATAGCATTGAATGTGAATTGCCAGACATTGATCCCACCAACCTAAGTTGTGATCAGAAATACTTATTAGACATTTGCACAGCCACTAGTTCTGGTGTTGGTTCTTCCGATCTAGCGAAGAGTCAACCGGGCACGTGAATGTGGCCCGCTGTCTAACAACTGCAAATCGGATATTGGGGCTTTATATATCAACATCAAGCGCATTGATCTTTGGTTGTATTCATTTTAAGAGTTTACCGCACCCTCATGGTTCCGAATTAAAGGATGGTGCTATGCACTTGTGGAATTTAATCAGCTCATCTCAATACTTGCCTAAGAAGTATCGTGATACAATTGAATCAGTTATTTCTCGCAACGCTTACTTTGTGGCTCCAGAAAACATGCTTTTGGCTGTATGTTAACTGATGAGAGATGCCATATTAGAACCCTTGCAGCTCGGTGAATTATCAAGGCAAGGGAAATTGGCCCAGAAGGAAATTGTGTTCGTAGATTTGTTATTCCAGCTGTTAACTTTCAAGCTACAGACTACATAGATCTCATTAACTGGCAAGCTTTTTATGTCACACCCCCTCCAGTTCTCAGACAGATCAGTTCTCATGAACTTCTGAAAATTATACAGGACGATGTGCCAATTTACGGCTGAGATTTTATTAAATTTCCTTCACACACGCAAGCGGTTGAGCGAATTCTGAAACTCGACACTGAAGCCTCCAGAAAAAGAGTTGGATCTCAGAGCAGGGATGAATTTATCAGAGCTACCCTAGAATCCAGGAAACAAATGTCACAATTTGAGTCTAAAAAAGATTACAAAAATAGTGCTTTTGTAATTTTGTATGTTTCAAAGGTTGAATCTAGTTTCTATTCACATTATAATGATATAAGTAAAACGTAGTTGAAAATTAGCGTTTAATTTCCAAAATTCAGTGCTGTTGAGGTGGCAGAAGATATTAATCAATAATTCTAAAATTTTGTAAATGTGTTATTGTTAATAAATAGTAACTTTTAAGCACTACCGCCTGCCAAATATTCGGTATTCAGCTATTCGGCCAAATCACTATTTGTTACATCCCTAGTTTTAATGAGTAATAAAATCTGTAAATGGCAATTCTAAATGATTTATATTATTAGTAAATTTACTTAAATACCTCTAAGTAAATATCCCTGTCATGTAAGAATATGAACTTCACTATTGAACATTATGAAATGAATTATAGTTTCAAACATTAGGTATTTATGAAATAATTAAGGTAGTTTATTTCAGCTATAGTTTTGCTCTGTATCCAATAATGAGGCATTGTCATTATTGGATACAAAGCAAAATATATAGCTTCCTATTACTTGATAATACAATAATATACAATGAAACTTGGGTGTAATGATACTGTCTTTAATGATAAACCTGCCTATAACAATATTTTCTTTGGTCCCAGAGGAATTCCTATTTAATCAATGTATTTGTAACCTGCGTACAACGATAATTGCTTTTTAAACTCGCATGTCTATGACGATATTTTACCTCTTTAGAAAGCTGGTACAGTACAATCCTGACCCCCCCCCCCCCCCAAAAAAACCGACGCCATATGGTAAAGAATATCAGATAACATGGGAATTGGAAGGAGAGCGGTTAGAAACTGCAACCTTTTGTACCAGAGAGATCTGGGGCTAGCGATTGGAATGTGCATGGATGTTTGTAGCTCCGACTCCTGGCGGGCATAAACCTGTTCATTCGTATTTAGCACTTTGGGCTGACCACTTGTTCCTTGAAATTCACTTTTGATGTGTTAACACTGCGAATCTAGGATGATGTGGCATAAAATATTGACTAAAACTATGGGATTTTCAGTCGACGATAGCTAATTTTCAAATAAAAAGAAAAGGCCTTGAAGATAGTGGAAAAAAGTGAATAGCAAATGAAAACAATTTAAAAGTGAATGACGATGCTGACAAAGTTTTCAACTAAAATTTTCATTCTGAAGTTCTTAAAAAAGGCTTAACTATATAATTTTATATCGGCTATGTATTTGCAAGATGAATAAATAAGCATAATAAAATATAGTAGTATATAAATGCATGCATGCATTCGTACATAAACATTGGATGCACAAATCCTCAAATTGTCTATAACAATATACTTTCTAGGTCCCTACAGTATCGTTATAGACAGGTTTTATTGTAGCTTGATCCACAAGGATGTGAGAAAGGACTTAAAAAGCGAAAATATCAATTTGTCAAGAGATTTTAAAATGATGCAAGAATTTATATTGCATTTACAGAAATGTTAATGTTGCTTATATTCCAAAAAAAAATTCAGTTCATAAATTCTAACTGTAGCTGCTTTGTTTGACAAAATATCAAGTTTTTTTAATTGAAATTATTTTTCTTCAAATACATCTTTTAAAAATACCTAATCGTGTCAACTTGTTTGTAATATATATGTATGCAGATATATAGATGAGGTGCAAAATAATACAAACACCTGTAAGCAAATAATGCTGCATTTCAAACCTGTTGTGTAACCACTCCACCTGATATTGATATCTGCAGCCTAATGCTCATGAATGGAAAGATAAAAGTCTCTCAACAGCAGTCATACATGTTGCATACTCTGTGACGGATACTGCAATGTCAAATTTTTAACCCTTTCGGGATGGGCGATGCATAAATGCATCACTTATGATAGTCTCCCATGGCCGGGCGATGCTTATATGCATCGCTTAGGATCGTCTCCCACGGCCAGGCGATGCATATATGCATTTTGAGCTGAAACATTTTTTAAAGACCACTAGATGACACCCTGTATCCATTTATTTTGAACTGAACATAATTATCGGAGCCTGACCTTCAGTTCATTCACTTTCTGCCTGAATTTGGTATTTTCTTATCAGCTGTTGAGGGGGGGAGGAGCTAAAACATAATGTAAACAAACAGAGCTGGGATGTTTCACTCTCCACGTGGTTTGTGTTTCTGTATCTCATGGAATACTTTTATTTATTTCTTTTCACTGCTATGTGGGGTTCCATTTGGGTTTTACCAGTCTAGTTGCGTCAGTATAATTACACATTGTGTGCTTTGCTTTTGATTTCCGAAGGCCTTGACTTTAGTTTATTTCGGTGAGAAAGCTTTATTTATCTGAGGAAGAATATGCTCGTATGATAAATGATCCAATTAGCAGATGAGAACGATGATTCATTTTCTAAAGAGTTTGAAAGTGATTTCTTAGTGTTCTTTCCTGCTTCGAGCTTTTTCACACTCAGTTTTCATTTTAAAATGTTGCTACTTCTTCTAAATAGTCTTTGTAGTATTATTTATTAATCTTAAAGTTTATTTATGTATTTTGCCTATTAAAATTTCAGAAGAATTAGAATAGTGCTTTCAAAAATTATTTCTCAAGGTAAGCAAATTTTTTATATATTTTTTCATATAAATTAAAGGAAAATGAGTATTTAATGCTAATTTTAATGTATATTACAGTTTTTGAAATAACTTTAATTTAGTATACTGAAAACTCTGCCTGAAGAGACTCAACTGTTGTGTTTGTGTTCTCTCAATAATGAGATTCATTTACATTAACACATACTTTATGTGGACATTAATTATTATTATTAAGTAATAATCTAAAATGGTACCAAAAATTACGACATTAGGACTTGAACTTTTTTTGTGTGTGATTTTTTTTTTTTTTTTTTTTTTTTTTTTTTTTTTTTTTTTTTTTTTTTCTTTTTTTTCTGAAATTAGGCTTAGCGACGCAAAACCCCCATCCTGCTGGGCAATTCCTTTCTCCTTTGCTCCGTCCCGTGGTTAAGGTCTTTGACGAAGGCGCGTCATCCTGAAAGGGTTAAAGAGGCATGACTGTTGGAGCATGTTTGATTGGAATCTCTCTGACAGTAATAGCAAACCTTGGGGGGGGGGGGGTGCAAGCAGCAAAGTAACAGCTGTTATTTGTAGCATACATGAAAGACAAGTGATTTTTTTAAAGCACAATATTGGAAGTAAGACAAAACTGACTGATAACAATAGATGAGTGTTGAAAACTGAAGGAGCTTGATATCATTTCCAGTACCCCACTTTAATTAAAACTATCGAAAAGGACCCCATGCTGTGGAGGTATGTCAGTGATGTTGACTTCACAAAAGTTGGGTATGATATACAGTACAACGTCGCAAATCCGGAATCGTCGGGACTTCGGCAATTCCGGATTTGGGATATTTCCGGATCTTAGATCATTTCCATATTAAGAAGTGATTTTAACATCATAAAACACATAATTCAATTTAAATTTTTTTTAAACTTATTTATTACTTGTTTTCTTTGATTTATAAACATAATTAATATTATTTCTTTTTAATTTTAACATTTTTACAAAACATTTCATTTAAAGTGAGTTGCTTCATTAGTTTTGGTTTTTGATTCAGTAACTTCTCTTTTATTTTATGTATCGCCATTATGTCCGACTCCGAAATAAAGTCTCTTTGCTCAAGTCCTTTTATTGCGGTGTTCAACACTTCCACTAAGCTGTCAATTGGCATTTTATTTTCCGCTTGTGTTTCTTCTTCGCTATCGGATACCGAAGTGTTGGAGTTCGTCAACACCATACTGCATATTTCGGCATCGGTGAGCTGACACACTGTCGGGGCTTTATCGTCGCAATGCAGTACTTCAAAGGCGTCATCTTCGGCAATTTCTTGTCCTCTTGACTTGACGTACTCGTCCTAGTCCATACTCTTCGCATAATTTTGCAACAGCTGTGCCACTTTCCAACTTTTTGATCAGGTTGACTTTGTCCTTGATCGATAGAGTCACGTGTTTTCTTTTTGTTCCGCTGGCTACAGTAGAACTCAAAGCACGCTTCGGCATATTGATAATGAAAGATATAAACCAGAAGATATTTAATAATAAAAATTAAAAAGCTAAATAAAATGTTGGAATCGTTCATCAAGCAAAATATATCAACTCGGATAAAAGAAGTTCAACATTCGCGAGGGCTAGTTCGGAATTAAAGACAACCGCATCCATTCGTTCTGGGCAAATCCTGTGCGAGCCAGAAGGGAGGAAGTTGCGCGCGCATCTTATTTGTTAGCATTTCTTATATTCTGGCCTAGTTCATTTTGCGTGCTAGAGAGGGGAAGGAGGAAGGTATTGTAACTCCGCAATTTTTTACAATAGCCCCCCCCCCCCCCGCGATACCTTCGTCGCACATCGTTGTACATGTGGTTAAATCCTTTCCCTCCCCAGATGGTTACGACCAGTTTCTGCTGATTCTGGGCGCCGATTTGTTAGATAAAAGTTAGGATTTTTTTTTTTCTTAGGGGAAGGGTTTACGGAATGAAAAAGGTCCGGATTTTGGATCATTCCGGATTTTGGACGTCCGGATTTGAGACGTTGTACTGTATTGGCAAGAAGTCATCAGGTATGATGAATCGGCATTCATCCTATTTCAAACTACCGGGTGTCTTTATTTATAGAAAAAGCTTAGGGAAATGTTTATTCATAATTGCCTCTTACCAACTGTGAAGCATGGGGATGACTTCTGATTTTTAATATGGAGTGTGATATTTTGGTGCATTCTTAGCCCACTTATTTCTCTGTAAGGGAAGATTAAAACTGGCCATTATTGGAGAATTCAACAAGTTCTTGTCCAGAATTTATGCTCTGAACAAAAATGCTCCTATCCACACTGCGAAGTGTGTTCATATAGTTCAAAGAGCATGCATGACAGTGAAACAGTATACAGTCGGACCTCTATTTAACGAACCTCTATTTTGCGAACTTTTTCTTGGAACCAAGAACTTTTTGCGAATTTCTTCGTAAAATAACCTCCAAATACCGAAGCGCATTCTCTATTTAACGAACTTTTTCTTGTGATCCAATATATTTTTTCTCCTTATTTCTCAAACTATTCCTGAACATTTCAAACTTATTCTTTCTTTTAACACATTTTATAATGATTAGTGACCTTGAATATGGAGAATGTCAAAGCGGAAATGCTTGAGAATCAAAGAAAAAAATTTAATTCTTCATGAGGTGGATAAAGGCATGAAAAAAAAGGATATTGCTTTAAAATTGGGTATTCCCCCAAACAGCTTATCAACCATAATAAAAAAAAATCGTGATAATATACAAAATTATGCAACAAACAAATTACAAAACAAATAGATAATAATTTACAAAATATAGGTGTGATTAATTACTTTTTAAAAATATTTAGTGTTTATGAATTTAAAATCTGTTTTGTGTAGTTTAAAGTATTTTAAAATGTGAATCTCTATTTAATGAATTTTCCATATAACGAACTTTTTTTCAGGATTTATCAACTTCGTTAAATAGAGGTCCGACTGTATATCTTATCTGGCTCATTCAATTCCCAGACTAGGACATCTTCTAGTATATTACATGTCCCAACTTTGTATTCAAATTTTCCTTCTGTCACATTTTCGCAATTGCCGACTGATCAGCCTAAGAAATGACTGCATACATCCTTAACACATTCGTGACATGAAGAATGTATTAAGGTAATGAAGCATAGACATTAGTGTGGGCCGAAAAGAATCAAAATTTTTCATGTTGCTGTGCTGTGGAAAAGTTGCTAATCGGCGTGAAATAAAACAAAGGGAAAAAAATGATTGATATCTTCCGTTCCCGCAAGAGCCTTGAAAATCGCAAAAAGTGACAAAATCGACTATTTTTCAAAAAGAATTTTACATTTTCCTAAATCTCTTTATTATAGCACTAGCTGTTCAGTTCTCATCTTTTCTAAGAATACTTCAATTTATTTTATCAAAACCGGTCATTAACTACCGGTGAGACATTCTGTCCAAAGTTGACAAAAATATGTGAAATTGCTTCAATATGCAATTTTTAGGTCCTAATTCTCAACATAATCTTGTCGACGAATTGCAACAGATTGATGTATATACACAGTAAAAGGTTATTTAGGTCTATAAATATTTCATTTTTATTTATTGCAAAACTAAACTTAAAAATTGCGATATCATTTGTTATCTAAGAACAAATGGCAAGATTGCAGAAAGTAGAAAAAAAATTAGAAGACCTTTAAGAAGATATTTCAGCAATTAATCTTTATGCCTTTTCAATTTCTTTCATGGTGTTTTCCTCTTTCTTTACAACAGATGACACTTGCAAGTCTGATTTATGGGAAAATTCGGGCATTTCAAGCAATAATGTCGTTTCTGTGTTTTTACAAACTTTTCGTGATGCTTCTGATCAGCGCTGCCCTTTGGATTTTAAGGCTGTGGACAGAAATATGATGTGAAGTAGGGTGGACTGAAAAAAATCAAATTTTTTAGAAGAAATAATAGTAAATTGTAATTGCCTCTATTAAAAGCAAATGCAAAGTCATTATGACAGCAAATATCAACATGGAAAATTACGCGTAACATAACATAGTCATTTGAAATATTCCGATTATAAAGGTGAACCCATTCATTTTTATCTTTTAATAAGAGTTTGTTTGCTTATAGTAAGTTTAATAAAATGAATTTTTCTAACTAGTAAGTGGATTCATGTATTGATATCCCGATTCTTCTTCGAGAAATCCCATTCACTAAACTACAGAAAACTTTATTTACGAGGGATCCACATCATATTTGTGTCCAGAGCCTTAAAATCCAAAGGGTAGCACTGATCAGAAACATCACGATAAATTTGTGGAGACACAGAAACGTTATTGCTCGAAATGTCCGTATTGTTCCATAAAACAGACTTGCAAGTGTCATCTGTTGAGACGAAATAGGAAAACACCATGAAAGGAATTGAAGAGGCATAAAGATTAATTGCTTAAAGGTTTTTTTTTTTTTTTTCCTACTTTCTGCAATCTTGCCATTCGTTCCTAGGTAACAAATGATATATTTTTAGATCTAAATAACCTTTTACTGTGCATATACATCGATCTGTTGCAATTCATCAACAAGATTATGTATGAAGATTTTGTTGAGGATTAGGACCTAAAAATTGCATATTGCAGCAATTTCACAAACTTTTGTCAACTTTGGACAGAATGTCCCACTGGTAGTTAACGACCGATTTTGTAAATAAATTATAGTATTCTTTAAAAAGATGAGAACTTAGTAGCTAGCACTATAATAAAGAGATTGAGGAAGATTTTGAAAAATAGTCGATTTTTGTCACTTTTTACTATTTTCAAGGCTCTTGTGGAAACGGAAGATATCAATAATTTTCCTTAATTTTTTCCCTCGTTTAATTTCATTCCGATTAGCAACTTTTCCGTGATATAGTGACGTGGATTTTTTTTTTTTTTTTTGGAGGGGGGGCACCCTTATAGACAGAATGCCACCCCATGCCTGATGCCATTGCAGCAACCAAACCGGTTAGATGGATGTGGGACACCCTAATAGACATCAATACCCTCTATACATCCATCTCTTGTTACGTACAGTGTGTATTTCAGTTAAAGGGTTGTTCAGTCCCCAATTATTAAAGATTTTCATTTCTTCCACTGTTGTTTTATTTTGTTCTTCTTCTATATATTGGCTGAAGTGTAATCTCTATATGTTTTATCTTAGGATAGTAATGTGTCCCTATTTTTGATTTATAGTAAATGTTTTATTGAAAATTTATAAAGGGAAGGACAGAAAATACAATATCTTACTACATGCTTCTTATATTTTTTATTATATATCTATGTTAAAAATGTAAGAATCCCTATAAATATATTAAAATTGAACTTTATGTGTGTGTTGACAAGCTCTCAGTTTGATTTCTTTGAAGGAATCTAAAATTTTAAAATTTCAGGATGTAAAAATTTTCCACACTGCCATAATTTATATTAAGAGTTTCATACATATACTTAGTGGTAAAAATGCATGCATTAAAAAATGTATGGATTTTTCTGAAATATATTTTAGAAAATCTGCTGTTTCTCCTTCCCTCCTGGCATTACTTTACTTATTTAGTTATCTTAAAATTTACAATTGCTCGTAAATTTTTTGTATAGAATTCACTGGTATTTTTAGAACATTATTTTGCAGTTTTATTTTTGCTTCAATTTTCTATTAAATTTTTTTAAGAAACAGCAAATATGAAATTAACTTGACTCATCCTTTTCTTTCTCTGTTATAGAAACTCCATTGGATTTATCATCAAAATTGGACAATGGTCCAAATGACATTGATCAACTTAATTTGCAAAGTACACATAAGCATAAAATGCAGATTGATAGTATAGAAAAAGCTATGCCTTCTGAATCAGAATCCCGACCTGCCAGTTGTGAATTTTCACCCCAGTCTTCCAATCATGGGTCTCTAGCCCAAAGTATCGATTCGCCATATAAAGAAACCATTAACTCTCATAAGTGCTCCGATGATACTGCTAGTGACCATCAGCATTGTGAAAAATGTCTGAGACAAGAAGATAGTGATTTTTCTTCTGGTAAGGATTCAGAAAATTCCTGTCAGTTTCCTTATACATATTGTAATCTTCCATACCAATGTGCTTTACCCAATTGCACCAAAGAATGCTTGTTAGAAGGTAAGTAATGTAGATTTGTATACAATAATACTTTTGATGTATATTGTAATGGATGTTAATTATGTATGAAGAATTATATGTGTATTTTAAATTATCATCTGAACTTGTTAAAGCAATAAAGATTGTATTTCAGTTTTATTAATCATTTGCTGTATTATTATTGTAATTAATTTAAAATAATGAGAACTTTTTGTTTTCGGCACTTTTTGATAATTATCAAACGATGCTCGTATCAAAAGTTCTAATTATTCTCTGCCTTTAATGATTGGCAGAAAATAACTAGCATTTGGTTTTACAACTATATTTGTAAAAATATATAGTTGTATACAAGTTCATTTGCATATATTCAATGCAATTCAAGGGATTTTTGACAAAAAAATTATATTTTTATTGGAAAAAATTTGACCGAGTTGATTGTGATTTTTGTAATCCCATTGTCTTTGTTATGTCAACAAAAGTTATTAAGTTCTATCTTTTTATATCCTGAAAGCTAGTAGAACTAAACAAAGAGTGAAAATGATGCCATTGTAAATTTTTATTATGGATTTTGGAGATTCTTCAATGCAAGAAAATCTTTCCTTTTCTTCTTACAGGAGAGTAATTGAGTTCAAAATGTTAATTCTGAAGGATGCTGTAAAATGTTTGAGATTATACTTTTTCTTTAAAAAGGTAGGGGGGGGGCTATTTCTGTGGCACATGTACATTTGCCTGCAATATTTCAAAAGAAATTAACAAAGATGTATTTATTTTTGTGTATTTGGGGGGGGGGCTTATGCTCCATACCTATCCAACTGCTTAAAGAATCCACCATTCTGATTCCAGGTGCAGGGGTATGGAGTGGTGCCCTTTGTATTCAGGTTGGAAATATTCAGACAATTTCCAGACACATTTATTATTTTGTATGAATGAATTATTATGCTGATTTTCATTCATTTCTGTATACAGAATGTTAAAAAAATTTCAAAATTGAGTTCCATGTTTTTCACAGAAATGTTATTTAAGAATAGTTATTTTTACTCACTGAAAATAATTATAACATGTTTCTTATTCCTTAAAGTAAAAATACAGAACTTCTCAAATGATTGCTTTTAAACAACATACCCAATTTTGTCTTCTAAAATCATGAGAATAAGAATCAAGCTCTAATGCCTGTTGTTGCCAATAGGATACACACTGAAAATGTTACTGAATCAGTTACAACATATAGAAGTCAGCCTGAGTGCTGATTTAAAAAAAATATAAAGTGTTTTTCACTTGAGGCTGCATCTTTTTAGCTTTGTTTGTACACTTGAAAATATCATATTTTATTCTATAATGTTGAAGGAAATTCCTTACCCATATTATTATTTATTAAAATTCATCTGTGTTTGACATTATAGAATTTTTTTTTTTTTTTTTTTTTTTTTTTAATAATAAAGCCCATTGTTGTCACTTTGTAATAAACTGTTTTTTAGCTATGAACCATACTTAAAACAAAATAGGATTTTTAAAAATATTTTTCCAATGTTTTATTCTAGAAATGAAAGTTAAAAAACATTTTAAAGTCGATTTTTAAAAAGTCAGGCTTTTAAGGTTTAAAATGCTTTTACATCAAATGTTGTAGGTCGACAAACCTTTCATTCTGCAGTCTAGACAGTCTGCTCTGTGTCCATGTCTTATCCATTGAAACCTTTTCTTTAATTCATTTGTTAGTTAAAAGCTCATACTCTTTTTTTTATCTTTACTTCAGGTACGATATAAGTCATCAGAATAATTATATTTGAAAGAGGAGGTAGTAGTTTAATATTAAATAATTTTCAACTTTGTTGATAAGAGAACTTATTTTCCCATAAATATTTGCTTTGTGTTTCATGCCATTTTGCAAATAGTTCTCTTTGTAATCATTTTTTTAAAATAATTTTAGAACTTTTGATTATCATTAAAAATTATTCAAGAATTTCATCTCATTGTTCGACATTTTAATTAAATCATCCAATTTTTTCCAAACAAAATTATTTTCTCTAATCCCATACTTATATATAATGATTTTACTTTTTTATCTTCTTCAAATAAATTATTTTTAATGCCACTTCATTTTTAATTGCTTCTACTTCAATCTTAGAGAATCCACACTTCTACTTTAACTTCCAGCAACATGAGTTTTCTTCTGGGAGCCCCCTTCTCCCAAGTATTTAAGCTCTCTGCGTATTGTTAACACTTTCTTTTTAAGCATGTAACCTGCCTGCTAAGACACACCTCTTCGTGTGTTAATTCTTCAATTCTGGTCGTAGATATTTTTAAAATTATACTCATGTTATCTATTTAAATAACCTGCATTATCATCTTTAAAATGAATAAATAGAAGTTAGATCAACTACCCCCTTTTTATTTAAGATGCTTGTTTACACTTCACCGAAAGAATGATGTTATATATAATATTTAACATTATAAAAATGTTGTCATAGTTATGGATTAGATATCATTAAGTAAGGAAATTACCTGTTGCAAAAGTTAATTCTTTATTTAAAGCTTATCTTTAGTGCTTTTTTTTGTTTGAAATTTCTAGGACTTGGTTTAATGATAAATTAATTATATTGATGTCCCATTTTGAAGATGCACATTTTGAGTGTGTGTTTCGTAATTTGGAACCTTTGCCAAATTATAAGGACAACATCAGAGCCAGCTCCTCACTCTCCATTTTCTCACACTTCACTGGCCTTAGTAATCATGCATACAGCAAGCCCACACACATGATGAATCTTTGGATATATTAAATCTCACACTCATGAGCCACAAATTTGAAATAGAGACTCTATCATCATAGTCTAGTTTAAGGTTAAAAAAGACTGAAGAATAATTACTTTTAGATATCAGCGTATTAATATTTATATTTGACTTGTGTATGTTACTGACAATGTGCGAGATTCGAGGATTCTATAAAATACCTAATAAAAAAATGGTTTGTCAAATATTTTATATACTTTTCATGTGCATTGACGATAATTGGGAGGTATACTTGTAGCTACAGTTTTCTTTTATTGACTGAACATTTAAGTAATGCATAATGCCATTCCATTAAATTTTGTAGTAAGGGAAACAAAATCCTTATTCAATAAAAATTTTCTTCTTGCATTCTGTTAGGAATTATATGCCATTCCATATAATAACCGAGGTATTCTATTAAATGCCTTAAGAAAGTGTATTAAAACATTTTATGCTTTGCATGGGTATTCTACCTTTTATACATTGCCAGTAATATTTATGCTTGCAAAATGTTATTCATGCACCCTGTATTTTAATGAAATGAATTATTGCAGTTAAGTAGATAAGAATTGTTATAACCCAGACTTCTGGTAACTGTACCAATTCTTTTACACTTACTGCTTGCAGTTTTAAAAAACAGGAGGTTTTGATGATAAAGAGATCAATATCATATTTCTTATCTGCATTGTACATAATTTCTTTCTAAGTCTGGACTGAATTCTGTTTTAAACTGTCTGTACATATTTCTTTAAGTTCCGTTGCATTTCCTTTGAACTTCTGTTAACTTGCTCTCATAATTCTACCAGTAATAAACATTTAACATTTTATCCTGAAATTATCATATTCAGTTAAATTGATGTTCTAATTTTTATTTTAAAAAAGCAAATAGGAAAACCTTAAGCTTTATGCTGTTATTGTATTTATCCTTATTCTCAGAGCATCTGTGCGATAAAAGTGATGCTGAAAAATGTCAGGCTGGAAGTCCTTGTTGTATCATCACTGATGTAGATGAAAGCATCTGTAAAAAGAATCCTTCTTGGTGCCGTAAATCTGTGGCTTCTTATTATCCATATTATTCACAATGTTATCCATATTATTTATCGTATGGTATGGCACCTTCACATATGTCTGAATCTACTACTGCAGGTGCGTATGCATTTCATAAGATTTTAAATTTGTTGGTATTCACATTGCCATCTTGGGTCTTAAAAAAGAAGTTCTGTTCTGAAAGCAATTTATTGAAAGCCAATCCTTGATATGTTGATTGTTCAACAGTAAAGCAGTTTGTTTACCAAATATGTGCTGTCATAAATGTTTTATTTTTGAAGTAAATGCATTTGACATGCACACACACTTAAACCATTTAAGAAATATTTCGCATAATATAAAGCTCAGAGTATTTTTGTTCGTAAAGTGCACAAGCAAACAAGGGGGGGGGGGGGAACTAACCCTAGTTTTCCTCCCTGAACAGTATATATCATGTATTAATTGTTGCATTAATATCTAATTACTCTAATCATTATTAATACATTTAAATCAACCATTATTAATACATTTAAATCTTTTCCCCTTGCCACTCCATTTATTTATTCTTCTGACTTATATTACTTTACTATGGCTGTCTTTGTAACTAATCCAAGCAGTGAGTCAGTTATAAGATATTGAATCTGTTTCTTTAAATACAGGGTGTACATTCATGACAAACTTGAAAACTAAGTTTATTAAGAAAAGTTGTGGAGCACTTGTTTTAGCTATTGGATTTTTTTTTTTATTTATTTATTTATTATTATTTTTTTTTTTAGAATTATGAAAATAAGCAGTTGAGTGTATATTTAGCTTATGTTCTACAAAACTCTTGTACTTTTTTAGAAACTTGTAAAGAATGAGCAACTACTGAATAAGAAAAAAATATTGTATTATTTTATGCAAATACTTAATTAAATTTCAGTTTTTAGATCTAAAATTACATCTATCCATAATTTTTTCAGAAAAGGTTAAAAGTTTAGAAAATTAGGAAATAAAAACGAAATCTGTAAGGCCATTATTAATTAGTATGGCTATTTTCTTTGGAATGTAATTTATACATATGTATGTGCTTTGAAACTTATAAATTTGTAATTAAGTATTATTTTAGTTCATAATTCATGTGCAACTAAACCTACGGTTCATTTATCTAAAAAAATGTTTAATTCTGAGAATTAAGAGCTCAGGTTTAATTTCCAGAACTGATTTTGAACGTATACGTATAGGAATAGCCATGTTGCATATGTATATTTGATTGAAAATTCAGTTCTTTGCAGTAATTAATAACAAACTTTTTTTAATTAATTTTCTATAAAATTATCTACAGAAAAGTGATACACAAACAAGATCTAAAAGCTAAAGCATAACAAACAGTAACTATTAGTGAATGTGCTCCAACCAAAACAATTTAAATGCCAACTTGTAGTTACTGTATTTTTAAACTATTTGCATTGTCAAAATCTGTTTGACTGCATTTTTTCTTTCAGAAGTGCCATTAGATTTATCTTCTACCAGTGACAAAGCAAAAGAAAATCATTCTGATAATGAGAAGTTATCAGAAAATGTAAATACTGTGAACTCTGAAGATTCAGGTAATGAGATAAGTCTTAATTGTTTTAGTGCTGGGAGAAAAATCAATTTTTTGGGAATCGCAACAGTATTTACAAGTTAAATAATTTGAGGTGTAATTTAAATGGACTTTTGATCAATTCTCATTGCTTTTAGTTATTTGTTATGCATCCATAAGATTTTACAATTCGGTCATATTTCTAAAGTATTGCATATGAATCATAAACCTCAAACCCAGGAATTTTGAATGGAAAATATTTGTCCAGCATTATAATGTTTGACTACCATTTTCAAGCCCTGTAAGGGCCTATAGGCAATGCAAATTTGGGGGGGGGGGGGCTCCCCAAGTTCCAAAACCATATATTTGTTATTGATTTTAAATGAAAAACTTTATATAAGCAGATTTAAGTAACAAATATTATGACATACTGGAATAATAAAATATTTAAGTGGTGGTAACTTCAGAAGAGTTGATTTCAGTATCTCACATATAAAAAAAATTTAAGTAATTTAAAAATAAAGTCTATGTTTTTTGCAATTTAATCTAAATACTCTGATGCAAAATTTGCCTTGTAAGTCTGCAAGCAAATTTGAAAATATGGGAGGGGGGGGATCCTAACAGTGTTTTGAATTTTAAATGTTACTTTATTTTAACTTGAATAAGTTCGTGTACATGGCTCTCATAAATGAAATGAAAGCATAAAATTAAATTATCCTGAAATAATGCAATCACTGAAAATCAAACTTTAAACTAAAATTATACTCTTGACTAGTAATACTCAAAATCATTTTAATTTAGTCGATCAATGTACATTAGAATTTCTTTTAAATTCCATGTGACAATTTAACCTGCTAAAATTAACACAAATTTGTAGTGCTTTATTTTTGACACTCTCAAATGCATCTTATAAACAATTTTTAAAATTCCAAGTTTTAAGAAATAAAGATGACATTATTCATTGAGTAAATTAAATTGCATTAAAAATATTAAAATTTATATTCGATGAAATTTTGCTAAAAGGCAGATATTTCATTTCTTAATTTACTCATCAGTTCATTCATCAAAATTTTAGAAAATTGCAAGTAGGTTTAATTAAAACCGTAAATGTTTTTATTTCATAGAAGATTAAATGAGTTGAACCACAAAGAATGCTTTCAATCAGAATTTTTTTTTATTATTTATTTATTTTTCTTTTTCTCCTCTCATTCCCTGTTTAGCGTGGAAAAAAAAATCAGCCCCAAAGTCAAAAAATAAATAACAATGAAAATCTTTCATCTATTATAAATACAAAATTTGATTTTAAATAGTTTTAATTAAAATAATAATTTAATGATTTTTTGTCCTCATAAATAGGGAACCTCCCCAAAAATAAGCACACTGCCATAACCCTAAATAAGGGTATGATCCATAGTTTCAAAACCTCTGCTGTAGACCAAACAAAATTCCTGATTAAAATGTTTTGTTTTTAACAAATTTTAGTGATTAGATATTTTAATGAAACTTTGATTAACTGTCTCTGCCCAGGCCAGGGTTGTGCAGTATAACAGAAATCTCTTAATATGTATAGTAACATAATTTCACTGTTGACTGGGGACAAAAATGAAAACAAAATCCTTTAAAAGTGAATGATGCAAACATATTGTATTTAATCTTCCAAAACGATCATTATAAACTTCAGTGTAAGAGTAGTAATTTGCAAAAATGACGGGATTAGGTTTTTCTAGACGATGATGGATAAGAGAAACTGACAATTAAATGAGTGATGGTGAATGGAAATTTTACTGAACTTCTTTTCCTCATATTCTATTATTTCAATAAATAAATTATTTTTTAATTGAAATGATGTTTTTTTTTTATATAGATGCAGTTGAAAGAGGTATGCTGTATCAGCTGTTGAAGAACAAAACAAGCAAATAGAATACTTTTTGTGTGGGTTGGCAGTTCATCCCTGTATATTATATTGTTCTAAGAACATTGAAAGGCATTATTCTTCAGTACTGACCAGTCATATTATGAATGTTATTTTTATAGATGCAGAATAAAAAAACATTATACAGCTCTACTTTCTAATACTAATTTACTAACATATCTCATCTGTCATTGTCTAACATCAAATAACTCCATTTCAAATGTGCGTTAAACTGAAATTTCTAAGTGAATCAATAGTTTAATAACATAATTCTCTTTAAAGCTGTGATAGTTTTATTTTTATTTTAACTAAGCTGTATTTTTCATTACTCTTTCAGCTGTCTGCTCTTACAAGTTGTGCAATAAAAGTGCATCAGCATTCGACATGTAACTGTGACGTAAAATGCCCATTTTTATAGAGAATTTTACAATACCAGAGTCTGAAGTTGAGGACAAATAATACAATGATATTCATATATGAAAATTTGTTAGACAAATAGTTATTTTTAAGTATTTTTTATGAATGTTTTATTAATATATTTCTTTTATTCTCGGTTAATTGTTAATTATCATGCGACTTTCTAACAAATATATCGTTAAAAAAGTAATTTGCCCAAATTAAGACTTTTGGGAGAAAGTATCTGGGGGCTTTTTAATTTGTATACTTCGTTGACTTGAGTGGAATGAATGCATGTGAATTTAATGTTTAAAAAAATGTGCATGTATATATATGTATAAAGAAATGTAAAAGACTGTAGTTGCATATTTTTGTAAACTTCACTTATTGATATTAAACATCTTGTCCGAAACAATATAATTTTGTCATTCTGTAGAGATTTTTTTTTTTTTTTTTTGTGCACACTTATCTTAATGGTTTTATAATTCTTGAACTGACATTAATGAGTTGAAAAAATATATGAAATATTGATGAAATTAAATAGTAATTTTTATGGATTTCTCTCATTACCTACAAAGGAATTAGAGGTTTGAGATCTTTATTTACTTATCAACTTTGGCTCTTTTCTTCAGAACAGTCAATTTAAAACATTAGTTGCTGTATAATACCCTAGTTGTCATATGCTTTTTTAGTTGAATGCGCCATTTGTGGGTCTGTCATCATAATTATCATAAACAATATTTATCTAAGTTACTTAATTTTGTCATCATATTTGCTAGATATTAATTATACAGTTTGCAGTTAATGTGTTCATGGAACATATTGTGTGATATACTTATGACTACTGTATATTGCATGGCAATTAATGTATTAAGTGACTGTCCCATTGAAGAGGCACAAAAGAAAATTGCTAAACTGTTTTCAGTGCAACTTATCTTCCATTGAATTTGCATGTAGGAAATTACTTTTTCCGGTAATGGCTTTTTTTAACACCATAATTTGATTGTTACATGGAAATATAGTATTCTAAATCCAACTTTCTAATTACATACACAGTTCACCATCACTCTAATTAACAAAAAAGCCCATCTTACTAAACATGTAAATGTGCACTGTTGATTTCGAAAGATGTCTTCCTGTAAGTTACTTTTCATAATGTCTTTTCAAACACGAAACTGTATTTTTTGTAAATAATTACTTTTACTGTTGGATTTCCACGATAGTGTGTTCAAAAGAATGTTCATTTTCACTCTAAAGCTATCCTAGTCTGCAACATCTTTTATATATACATAAAAAAAATCATTCTACATTTCTTACCATTTCAAAAATTACATATTTTCAATAACTTATTTTTTAGATATTTTAATTCATCGTATTTTTTCGTTTTGTTTACACAAATATTATTTTGACTGTATATACAATTTTATGTATGTTTTGCTGTATTTATTTTCGATTAAATTATATCCTTTAAAACCATAAATTGTGCCGTATTTAATTTTCTTAACATCTCTATATAAAATCAGTCTGAATTCATGCTTTCATCTCCTTCCGACTCTACCTTAAAATGCAAAATTCCAGGGATGCAGTAGTTGGCCATAGTAGCATTCTTAAAGAAAAGGTTCAAATAATGCTTATTTGTTTAATATTAAATTTTCCAAGTGTATTCACATTACTCACAAGGTCAAGTCTCGATTCCTTTTCGTATATCATACCACAACACTTTTTTTAGTTGATAAATTATTTTTTCCCTGTAGTCACGTAGCAAACTTATGTCATATACTAGGGATGGGGTCACATGTGGCCTTTATTCAACCTTACCAGTTATTTACAATTTGCACTGAAATAATATAATTGTCTTTAATATAATAATCATGATTGCAGAACAACAACCCTTAAGATTCTGCTTGTGCGACCTTTTTGTGCAGATACAGAAATTTAATGAGACCTTTCAGTGCAGAAAGGTTCCCCACCCTTGTTATATGCTGAAAACTTACAGCTGTGTACTGTTATTGAAATTAAATTTCGTGTTATTTATGGCTCATATTAGTGAATCATTCAGTAGTTAGTTTCTCTGTCGTCAAAGAAGAGTCTATACTTATCCTAAAAATATACATTATATATCAATTTAAAAATAATTTTAAGCTGTCATAGAATATATCAAATGAAACAATATTCATAAAATAAAGGTATTGAACAGCAAAGCAATTTTCCATTTTTATAGTAAAGCCTGTTTTTCTGGTGCATTATCATTTCCAGTCTCAGCTTAGTCATGGCCAGTTTTGAAATACTCAAGTCAAATATGCATTTTACATGTGAAATTGCCAAGGACAGTACTATAGACTGTAACATTTGTACTTTATGGCATATTGAAGTTCAGTTAAAACTAATCACAAATACATGTAGCTAAACGTTAAATTTAATTATTTAACTGTACAGGCACCCAGGCTGGGTTGTCAGATTCAGAATACACTACAGTTCAAGCAAGTTTCGCTAGATAAATCCAATTTGGACATTAGTCTCTGCCAGAATAAGCAAGCGGTCTGACTATTACCATCTGCCCATGCATCACCATAAAACACCACTTCTGTAGGCAGTTAACAGTCCATCCCAGTTTGTGTACAATGGGCATGTCATCAGAAAATTAATCACTGTTTGTTTATCTCTTGTTTCTGTATTGAAGAGGCGCATGTGACCAGCAGGATTGTTAAGTACTGATGGTTCACTTATGTCGTAGCTTATAAATTTTCCCCACAGGGTAGTTTTGCAGAAAAACATTTTGAATGCTTTTCTGAATTGTCTTGCTCAGATAAGTGTGATGTAGGCCCCATAACATCAGTGATAACTTTGGAAAAATCGGTGGCTATTTTAGGTATGATAGAATAGTCCAGAATTAAGCTATAGAACGGCCTTAGAATGAGTCATGAAATGGATGACCTTCCATGTGTAAAATTTTACCCATACTAATTCCAGATTTAGACAGATGCAGATTTTCATGAAGGGAATTGTGCTGTGTGTGTCCTACAGCAGAATGCCACTGTGCTTAATTTTGTTTTAGCATTGCATGGTTGAGTTTCTGGGTACAACATGCTCTATAAAACTGTTTGTTATGGTCTGGCAGATAAACGCGTTAAATTTGGTCACAACTTTTCAAGACGCCCTTAATATAAGGGTCTTTATCTTTTTCATTGAAATTACAAGTCCTGAGCAGTTACATTTGATTTATAATTACACACATCACCTTGACTGGTCACCTATCAGTTTCATGTGCATTAGTTTGTAATACAAAAGAGTGAAATTCCAAAAATTGAACAAGACACATTTTGTAGCACTCTACTATATTTGAGTAATGAGTTGTCTGTCTAATTTATTGAAAGCAAGAAGACATTTTCCTCTGTCCACATTTACTCTGGTGAGCAAGCCATGCATTAAAATTTTAGTCGATCTATGGAGCAACAAGTAATGAATAGTTTTCTTACTCTGGGGGGGGGGGGGCGTTCCACATCTAGCGAATGGCTTAATGCCAAAAAGCAAGCCTCATCTAACTAAATAAATGAAAATAAAAATTAATGATCATACTTTCATAAAGTTGGTTGTAAGACGACCTTTTTACATCTCCTCCGGACTTTACCGGAGGTATTGATTTGAAGCCAATGAGAAAAAATATTTCATTAACATAATAAAACTAAACAAAACTTGAGTGCAATTTAATGAAATAGAGCTGAAAGACTAATTTACCAAAAATATTTCGAATGAGATAGAAGTTAGCCATTTACAGCAAGCAAACCCAAGAAATAATTCTTTAAAAAACGGTATTAAATGGGTGTAGCAGTACTTGTGGACTCGCTACAACGACTGGTGAGTCAACTAATGAAAGCGAGGAATTGGATCGGAAGCTGTGGTTGCCTACATTTATTTAGCAATATTTTTATGATGAATTGATTAACCCTGTTGAAAACATTTTGCATTTCATCTAGTCCTCTGCCTTTTAAAAACTGTAGTTTTCATGAGGGCTGATAGTAGCTCAGGAGCAACACTCAATAGCAGTGGCGAATCCAGGATTTGGGTTGGGGGTGGCTGAAGTATAAAAAGTTTTGTATTGTCGTGACGAATGTCAAATCTTATAGCTTATGCAAACAAAAACACTTTGACTTGACAATAAGAGAACACTACAATACTTTCCATAATTTAACAAAAAACAATGAAATAACTAGCAAAACGTGTTTTTCACCGTGTCAACGCTGCAAATATGAGTGGAATGACTACAAAAGTGGGAAGAAATGTTTTCTCTTTTTTTTAAAGGGAGATTAAGAAAGAACAGTGTAATGATTTTAAGTAAAGTAAAGAATTTTGGTCTAGCTGGGGGGGGGGGGCTACAGCCCGATAGCCACCCCTCTGGATTCGTCACTGCTCAATAGCTTTGAGTTACTTTAGTTTATATGTTTAAATACGGTGAAGTCCCTCTCCGTTCCCAGGAAAATTGGCCACATTAAAGGGGTTTGATATCGGTACAAAAGACGTATTTAAAAAAGACCTAATTCGTCATTTCTGATTAAGCTAATTTTAAAAATAATCTAAACTAAAAAATAGTTTGAAAATTTCTTTTGAATAAACATACAATGTGCTAGGATCTTTCAGCTTTTTCGGAGGCATATTTCAGTAATTGCCATGCTTCACTGGAAGAGCATCCAAACTGTGACAACGGCACGCTTTCATGGTTGATTCTAATATTGTAAGTTAAAAGATTGTACGATCTTCTTTTTCCTAAGTAGCACACTATAGTGTAAAATTCGAAAAATTAGTATTGTATAATATTGGGTTTCAATATTCATAAATATTGAGAAATATTATGCAATATAGTTCAACCTAGTTTCAATAATGTACTATTTATTTCCCCAAAATTATAAATATTCCTAATATTAAACCTAATTACTTATTAGAGATTTAAAAAGAAATTGCTTCCATACCTTCATCGTTTAATTACTTTGTAATACGACAATTGTTACGCATACGAACCTTGGAATTGAACCCAGGACAACTTGCTTACCACTCTAGGTTACTTACCAAACTTGTCGCCTTAGCCACTCGAATATTGAAGATAGATTGTGCTAAAACAGATTGGCTTGATACGAAGCAACATACATCTCCGCATATTAATTTGAATTGTCTTCTTGATTTAATTAACTTTTTATAATTTTGATTTGAAGGCAAAGAGAGAGCGATTTTCGCTAGTAACTAAGTTTTGCTAGTGGAATAAATTATTAAGTTGGTGTTCAAACGTAATTACTGTTAAAAAATATGGGACAGAAAGAAAGTTATTATTTTTAAGCAAACATTGACTGTTTTAAGGGTTTAATTTTGTTTATGAACGTTGAAATTCAACATTGAGAAAAAGGTGATATATAGTTTCCTTTAACGTGCGAGTTCCTTACAGGATAATTTTGGCATGTTCTATATTTAGTAAAAGTTGGGATGGAGAATTTTTTTATAAAGATACATAGTTAGTTTTTTTCAAATTATCATTGACTTATTGAATTAATAAAACGAAAGACAGTCTAAGGGAATTTATTAAAAATCGGATTTTTTTTTAAAATCAAAACCAGGTATATACAAGCGTATCCAGGTAGAATGGTCCCTAAGGGTAAAAAAAAAAACCCGGAATAATAAAACATTGTGATATATTGTTAAATGCAGAATTTACAATATTGTTGTCACTACATTTATAAACGTAGAATTTTCAATATTGTCACCACTATATTGATCAACGTTGTGGGAATATAGAATTTCCAATATTGTTTACACAGTGTTATACAGTATTTGGCTTTTTAATGAAAAATTACTCCATTGAATTCTTTGAAATAAAATCTTAAATAATATGAATTATTAAGTAAAAACTAATATTTTTGTGTAAAAAGTTTACGTTTACAAAACTTTTAAAAATTTAGATACAGCATTATTCGATATTCCTCGGTATTCACAACATTGCCCAAAACATTTTACAATATTGTTGTGCTAATGGACCTTATGCACCGTTTGGTTTCGAGAGTATAGAAAAACAGCTGTGGAGGAATAAACAAAACGATCGGCCTATAAGCGACTCAGAAATAAAAGCAGTTCTGAGTCAGCTGTTTAAGACTGACCAATGGCTGCCTCCGGCAGGTCACGTGTCGGAGGAGGTGACGTCACATGCATAAGGTCCATTGACGAATTTCCAGGTTTGGTTATTTGGGGTAATATGGACCGATTTCCGATCGACCGTAATACTTCGTCTTAGTGAAACCGGAGGTGGAGACCTTCCAGGATAGCATGTACACTTGCAGCAAGTTTGATTTTTCTTGATATAGCTTGTCATGACAAATTTGATGTGACATCTTTGCAGCGAACTTCCTGCAAAGTAACAAAGCATAATCGACCAACCCACTTGCAAAACAAATTTGCTGTGAAGATGTTATAACGAACTTCACACCACGATTGCAAAACAAGTTGGCTGCAAAGATGATAGCACACTTACAGATAATCTTTGTCTCTGTTTTATAAAACATTTGATTTTTAATCGCATCTTCCAGACCTTCCTTCTTTTTTGTAATTCAATAAATCAATGATAATTTGTAAAAAAATTAACTTTTTTATAAAAAAAGTTTTTGACACATTTTCCGTCTTTTTACTAAATACAGAATTCGCACTTTAAAGAAAACTATATCGCCTTTTTCTTAATGCTGAAATTTTAAAGTTCATAAACAAAATTAAACCTAAAAAACAGTCAATGTTTGTTGAAAAATAATAACTTACATTTTGTCCCATTTTAAAAGTAACTACTTTTGAACTTTAATTTCATAATTTATTCTACCGTAGTTATTAGCGCAAATCGCTCTCTCTTTGACTTCAAATCATATTGTCAACACAAAATTTTTAAAAATTAATGAAATCGAGATAACAGTTCAAAAAAATCATGTGCGCGATCTATTAGAGCAATCTATCTTCTCCTCTCAGAGTCTAGCTGGCTGAATGGTTAGAACGACAGGTTTAGAAAGCGAGATGTCGCGGATTCGATTCCGAAGTTGTGTTCGTACTCTGTTTTTGCTATAGTTTGCAATGAGTTTGACGCCGCAAGCTTGTGACAAGTTTGACTCGTGGTGACTAACTCGTTTGCGTAAACTTGTTTCAAGCTTGCACTCTTGTCGTGTCAAATTTGTTGCAAGCTTGCAGATCAAGATTGCTGCAAACTAAAATTGCTATCTGGGTTAGTTTTACCTAATAATTAGGCCTGAAAGTTATCGAAATACGACGGGAAAAGCAAAAGATACAAATTTTCACACGTCTTTTTTATCTCTTAGCCGACCGACCGAAAACAGTCGGCAAAATGCAACATCTGATTCACTTGTCACCTTGTCGGTTATTCTTTCAAATGTGATGCGAACTACAGGCCGAATGGGCGACAATTGAAAAGGATGTCGGTCAGTCTGTTGACTTAACCGTTAAACAAAAATTAGTGGATTTCTTGATACCCTGCTCTCAACATCTCCCGACAAAAGTCTATTTGTTGCCGACGAAGGGGGAGGGCAATTGCCCCCTTCTCCCCGTTTGCCCCCCCCCTGCATTGGATACAATAAAAAAATATTGTTAAATATTTTCAATTCTATTTTCGTTTGCTGCCAGGAGTTAATTCTATTATAAAAAAATGGAATAAAATGTAAAATCAAGAATGAATAAAATGCGAGTTGTTGAACTAACCTAACGGGTCTATTCTGGTACCCCCGGTTGGGTTGGGAGACGTCACTTTTTCCGCCCGTTAACGACAAGTGCGATTCTCGTACCCGTTTTTCCAACCGGTTGGGATCTCGTTCTGTCGAAAAAAGGACTCCGATTTCTCGCCAGCTCTGTACCTGGCGTAAACGCTATTCGCTAGCGAGAAGTGTTGTTTCGATATCAGAACTTATCAAATTTTCGTTTAAAATGGAGGCTGCTAAGACGTTAATTTTATTTTTAAAGGGTTTATCGGGATAAATGTAATCCATTTGACCAATCTGAAGAAGAATTTATCAATTACTTTAGATTTTTTAAAGAGTAGTTAAATCTTTTACTACCCCATCAAGATAGTCTATAATGATAGTTGATAATTAGCTAAGATCAATTACATTTAAAGATTTAATTACTTAATATTTTCTTATTAAATTAAATTAGGGTAAATTTTTTTTAACATTTAGTGTGGAATGACTTTCCTCATTCCGTATATATCATTACAATTTTTTTTATTTGGGTTTTAATTCAATGAAATTTGTCAACTATTTACAAAGTAATTGCAAAATCTGACAATAAAAGAATTTTTCTTGTTCCTTGGTAAAGATGTAATTTTTTTAATGTTGTGAAAACTTGCTGAATTAAATAACTTTTTTTCATGTTTTATTTTCTTATGCAATTGGAAAAATAAACAAATGGTTTGTAATATTAATTTATAAGATTTATTCATGTTAAAATAATTGGCATGGAAAAAAGTTTATTACTTTTCCTCTCTTTAGAAAACTGGTAAAATTACATCAATATATTGAAAAAAAGACTGCAATTTATGTTCTATAAATGTATAATATTATTATAAATATATATTTTGTAAAAGATAAATGGTTTAACCCCCCTTAACAATGGACTTATGAAAGCAAGAAAGATGCATTATAATGCATCTTTTAAGAGCAGAAATTAAATCTTCCCACCTCTTACCCTTGTATTGGTGTCTTTTGAAAAGATGCGATCAACTTTCGCACTTAAAATTTGTGGATATTTTTCAAAATAATCCAACATAATTTCGAATTGGGAAGCAAATGTACGCTTCGCCATAGTTCCTTTGGCGATTCAAAACTCGAACTGAATCTGAAACAACGCGTGACGATCGCTTGATTTGCTGCGCGCGCAGCAGATATACGTCACTTCCTAGCGTAAAGCGAGATGTTCGAAACGACCGAGGTACGAGAGTCAAACCCCTTCTTTCGGTCGAGAAAAAGCCATTAACGTCCCGCAGTAGAAAGGCGAAACGCTCCCAACCCAACCGGGGTACGAGAATAGACCCGTAGGACTAACTAACCTAACTAACATTACTTTGCATAGAGAGATGGCTCGGGGGGATATAACAACAGGGAATACTCAAAAATAAAATGACTAATCGAAGGGTATTGGAGGAAAAAAAGACTGGGAACAGATGCGGATCGTTTTTGAATTTCTGAAGAGCATTGAATGATTTTTTTTCCTAAGTGAAGTGAAGTGATTAACACCGAAGATGCGTTACCTCTCGTAAAAAACAAAGATGGCTGATGTGCTAGTGGAACTGAAAATTGGAAATGTTTATGAACTATAAAAATAATCGATCGTGAGATTTTATAAATGCAATTAGTTGAATGGGCTTTTATATAAGCTGTATTTAACGATGACGGCTAACATGTATAGAGTAGGAGGTAAGTTTCTTAGTTATGTACTATCGGCTCTTCTAGCACCTATCAAAGTTTGTTCTCTGTACCAAAAAATTAACTTATAAATTTAGACGTGGAATAGCGCATTTTTTAAATTATAATGCTCATTTTTCATAGCAGTTAATCTCTATAGTATTTTTATTGTGTTATGATGTGTATGATTGATTTTTTCCCCCGAAAATGACGGTTTATTTTCTATAAAGTTATAACCCTATTAGACATGTTAATTTCAGATAATTAATGTGTATTATGATGCTTGCATGCTGTGTGGCTGTTTTATTTTGTGTGTGTGTGAAATTATGCAGTTTTTTTTATATAAGTTATAAGAATATTTTGTTTTGTGCTTGATTTTTCAGTTTTTAAAATATTTAAAAATTAATTTTTGTTTGTTTTGTCAATCACTGAAATGTGCAGGTTACTGATTGTTTGTTAAAATGTTATTTTTGATTAAAGGATTTTTTAATTAGTTTATATTATCAGAAGCCATACAAAAAAATCTGTTTTATTCGCCAAATTAAGGAGTTTATTTTTTTTTGTTGTGTGTGTAACTTTTCAGGTTTCCCTAAAATTTTCATTTTTTTTGGTATTATCTCGCAATTTGGTGTTTCTGATCTTATAAACGGGAAAAATGTATTACTTGCTATTCATATGAATTATTTATAAAATAAAAATCCTCAATATTTGAAGATAAAGGTATTAATCCGTTATTTAATATGTTGTACTTACTCATTTAATGCTTTTGTGTATTTTGAGAGTATATTTTTACGGTTATAGCAATATTTTTTTTATACCAAAATGAAAATATTTTACTTTACACTCATGAGCAAAAATTTTTTTTACGGAGTTTTTGCATAGAATATTGTATAATCTTGAATACTTCATGATGTTATTTACATTGTTTGATTTCATAATATAAAGGGCGATGGATTAGGGATGTAATGAATAGTGATTTGGCTGAATTCCGAATTTTTGGTCGAATACCAAATTTTTAAAAACATTTCACTTTTGATAGTAAATAAAATGTTTTTCAAATTTTAAATGAAAAAAATTTAAGATTAAATAAAATTGATTTTCTATCGTTTGTATATTTAAAAAAATGTTAATGCCTTTATGTATATTTGTAATATTTTAAATATTTTAATTATAATAAAAATTTAGAAACCTCATAATTTTGGGATTGCTTCAAAGAAATAAAGAGTCATCAGTTGGTATTTAGAAGTTGGAACACATGCGATTTCGTCAGCAATATGGTTTCCTGAAGAATTGAGCGGATTAGTTCCATTGACAACCCATCGGCTAGATCACTTACGTCATGGCAAGCGTTTCGTGTTTTTGTGTTGTTTACGTACTACGCAGATTTTTATAAATATTTATTAAATATTTAATTAAATAATAAAATATATATTAACTAGGATGATTTAAATTAGTAAAAAAATGGCAAATAGAACTTGGGTTTATTTAGTGATTATATATTTTTCCATAATCGAGAGATTTTTTCTTTGCCTTATTATGAAAATTGTTTGCATGGAATTTTTGAAGTTGCTTGGTCATATTTTGGAATGCTGTCTTCACTTGTGCCATGGTTTCCTTAATGCGTCACATTGTTCATTTTTCTTTTTTCATATAATAAGAGTCTTTCCTCCCAAGTGCAAATATTAGAACTGAGTAAGTCTTAAATTTTTGATATTACTTTTTTTAAAGAATATTTGCCCTTAGTAGCAAAGCTACTAAGGGCAAATGTTTTGCTGCTTCATTAGAGTAATTAAAAGAAGCTGATTCCATACATTCACTAAGCTAGCGAAGCTACTAGGATCTGGATGCCACGGTAGCCTAGTGGTAGGGTCTCGGCTTTGGGGCCGGAGGGTTCCAGGTTCGAAACCCGATTCCACTGAAGATCCGCCATGTATGGCGCCTGTTGCACGTTAAATCATACGTAGTGGCCAAACTACGCATGATTGTGTTGTGTATTGTGATTGTATGACTAGTGGCCCCGTTGGTGTAGCGTGGAAGTTTGGAGAGGGAGTGCCAGCTCGGGTGTCGTCATCTGACTGCGGTTCAAAATTACGAGGTCCGTCCCAAAATAGCCCTCGTGTTGCTTCAGAACGGGACGTTAATATAACCAAACCAAAACCATACCGCAGGCATCGCGAGCACAATTTCTCCTACTTCATTAGAATAATTAAAAGAAACAGATTCCTTACATCAATGAGCTAGGAAAGCTAGTAGTTCTGTTGAAATTCTACATTTAATACAGGAGATAGTGCAATGACAAACCACAAACACAATGTGTTCGAAAAAAGATTAAACTTTTAACTGTGACCGATTCACATTTGTTTACCATTAGCATCCATTTTGCTTTGGCGACTTGGCTCCACTTTAATAAGAGTGTGTTCCAACTTGTAGATTTCAACCGAGTCATCATTCAGAACATGACAAGGACAAACACAGAAGAAAACTGAATAGATAAATTAAAATTCCAGAAGTAAATTCCTATTTTGATAAAGAACTTTAATAGTTAGGATAGGGTGTCCATTTATTTGATGGGAAAAAAAATGTGGGAAAATTTCCAAGGTTCATCAATTTAGCAAGTTAATATCTTTCAGCAAGCATTATATAGTGATAATTTATTTTCTGAAGTTGTTAATATATATGAAACAGACTTCTATTTATGATATGCAACATCATTAAATACACTTATATACTGTGCAATTTAAAATTGGATAAATGATAGTTTTTTTTTATATTTAAATGTATGAGAATGTAATTCTGCAATATTCTTTATTAAATATATTTTTAAACAACATTTTTTAAAAACATTCTATCCTGAATTTATTCTGCTGAATAGCTGTTTAGCATTCGGCGAGACCAAATATTTGGGAAAGAGCCAAATAGGCCTTGTACTGAACATTCATTATGTCCCTAGTTGGTATTATTTGTGTATGAAACCAAATGGAAGAGACTTCCTTCTGAAAATGTGGAAAAATGATTGTTCTTGCTTGATAATTTCAGGCTTTGCAATGATAAATTATATTTAACTTTATTAAATACACTTCTGTGACGTAAATGTTGGGAGATTTTTGATAATAAATGCAGTGAAATGTAATTCTGAAATATTCTGGTAAACCTGTAGTTTTGGGTGCATACTATTTTCTCCACAATTTTCTTTGGTGCAATTTTATTTGCCGTAGCCAAACACTGTTTGGGATGCACAGTGAGTTTTTTGTAGGTCTCCTGCGCATTTGATGCCTACGGCATCTCAAAACGAGAGATTGAGCATGCAATGCCTTTGGCATTGCAAGTGTGCACTGGCAAATTTTTTTAACTTTAAAAACCTCAGCGGCTTCGCTTTCAGCAAAGCGGGTCCCTTGTAGCTTCTCCTTTTCAATGAGAAACGAAACACACTGGGAAAAAACGAACGCAGGAAAAACACAACGTCTGAAGACGATGAAACGTAGCAAGGGAATCATTGTTTCCAGAAAAAACATTCCTTGTTCGATATTTTGGTAGCCATAATCAATAACACAGAGAAAGAGAATCAGCAAATTAAATGAACGAAAATCTTCAGAAGAGAAGCGGTAAATGATCAAGAATTCCAATCGAAATATTATTCAAATTCGTACGCCGACCAATCAAATCGAAGAGAGCAGACAGTAGACCAATGGAAATGAGGCGAAATTAAGGGCATGCGCCGTACAAATCAATGTCCACACATGCGCAAACAACGCTGAAAAAATTTTCATCTCGCATCCGAAATAAATGTTCTGGTACTCTCTTTTGGCGACAAACAATTGTGAACCTAAGGGAAATGAAGTGAGTACGCACCATAAACACGAGGTTAACCAATTTTCTTTGTTAAATGTGTATTTAAAAGCACATTTAAAAAAATTATTATACTGAATATATTCAGCCAAATATCTGCTTAGTATTCGGCAAGAGGGCCGAATATCGAATAACATCCCTACTAACAATTTAGATTTTTTTTTTGTTTAAGTTGTTGATAGGGCTGTCAAAGACTTCTTTAACATTTTATGCAATACCTAACTTCGAAACTCTATTGAAAACAATCCAATAAATAGAGACGTGAAAATAGCAAAACGAACCCAAGAACAAGGGGGGAAATGATCAAAGGAGAAGGAATTTTGTTGTACTTGTAACTTTAATTTGTTTATCTTTCTTAAGATAGTTTTGTATTTTTGCTTATTACTGTTCTCTAGCAACACTCTGCAAGTTGATGAAAATCTACAAATTTAGTTTTCTGTCAGAACTAAGCATGCTTAAGTATTAAGTATGTTTTATTTTTAGATTTATGAAATCAGGTATAGGATATTTTATATCTGACTTTTCTAAAATTATGGAAAAAATTAACATTTATTTTGTTTGAGATGCAAAACTGATGAATGAACTTAAGAACAAATGACTGAAAGCAAAAACTATTTTTTCACTTTTCTTTCATGTCAATCAAAATAAGTTACTGCCTTATGGTTTTCTCTGTAAAGAAAACATTTGCTTTGGGCCACCGAGTTTTATTTCCATGTTTTTTTCCTTTTTTGTACCCCCTCCCCCAAAATGATTGTATCTTTAGCCATAAAGTCTATCTGAAGTATTCCAATGGCATTTGTAACCATAATATTTAAAATATGCAAATTTTAACAAGATTCAGCTAACTTTTTCATGAAATCTATATAGTCACTTATCATTTTAAGTTGTGTAATAATGGAGAGTGTAAGAAAAATTAACTGCTAAAAGTAATTATCCCCCCCCCCCCCCCAAGGACTGTGATCATTGCATTTGCCCTTGAATTCCTCCCTCCCCTAAAAACTAGTCCAGCCCCCTTCCCCCAAGACCAGCTTTCCATCATTAAGTGAAAGTTATTTGAATGCTTGAAACCATTTGAACTGTCTTTGGGAAGGTCAAGAAAAGGAATAGAAAGTTTACTGCATTTTGATTGTTTCATTTGTCTTCCTAACCGATAATCTCAAATGATTTTGTGGTAAAAGATTTCAGGTAAAAAAAAAAAAAAAAAATCAATAAACATTCTGACTAATTACTAATAAAAAAATCTGCCTTTTCTCTTTTAAAATATATAAAGTAATTCTCAAATTGCTATGAAGGGTTAGAATTATAGCTGAAATCTATGTAATGCTTTTTATGTAAGGTATTGAGGATAGTATAATACAGAAAATCTTAAAATTTTTCTTTTCTGTTTTATAGATTATGTCTATTTTGAGACATCAGCAACTGCTCCTTACCAGATTAGAAGAATTGAAGAGCTTATAAAGGTAATAAAAATTTTATGTGTGTGCAAGTCTTTTTTTATGTGCAATAATTCCAATGGCCATTTTTTAGTTCCAAAATTTGTCTAGCCAACATACCTGAATAACTTTATTTAATCTTTTTAACTGCAACTGCATATGATAAACTTGCAGTATATATTCATTAACTTGCAGTTTATATTCACAGTTAAATATTTATTCAACTAATCTTCCATTTGAACTTTGACAGAAATAAAACTAATTGATTTTCATGTGTTACGCGCCTTTAATGATAAAAATCTGATAAAAAGCGAATTCCTTGTTCTAAAGAGATGTTGTTCTATTGTAAAAAATTAGTCGATAAATGATCGTTTCATTGCCACTACCAATTACTGTATTTCATGATTTAGAGTACTAGCAATATACCTGGTATTTCAGTGAGTTAAAATGTACGTGGCAGTTATGAACAACCAGATTTTATATTTTTAGTGTTAATTTCCTTTCATGATATGACGAAATTAATTTTGTTTTTAATTTTCAGACGCCAAACGGAAACGTTGAGGCAAAAGTCATGTGCTTCTACAGAAGACGTGATATTGCCACATCCCTGGTGATGATGGCTGACAAGCAGCGTAAGTGAAATGCTTATTTGCTTTTTCATATAAAAATATTACCTTTTGCAAGGGATTATAAAATGTTATTAATTTTAATTTAGTAAGGAAACCAAGATAGCATTTTTTTTCCTGTCCATTTTTTTAAAGAACTTATCCTGAAAGATCCTATTTTATATTTCGTTTTTAATATCCCGAGACTAGCACTTTTGGATGATTTGCACCGGAAAGGGGTATCAGGCAATGAGTAAGATGAGCACAGTCCCAGAGTTCTTTGTTTGTTCACACTAAGTAAAATGTAAACATCTTCCTTTCCATTCTTCACTTTTCTCCTATTTTGGTGAAAATAACTCTGTAAATAATAAATTTTTTGAGGCGTAATATTTAAATGAGATGATTTTTTTTTTAGCCTGAGAAAAGCACATTTTAAAAAAAATTATATATAGAGAATTACTAATTAAAAATAAAAGAATTACTGTGTTACAGTGGAGACAGTTTATCATTTTATGTCATAAATTTTTTTCTCAATGAAAGTTAAGATTTTTTAAAATTGAATGTTTTGAGTTATCAGTTATATTTTTTAATTCAGATATTGTATTTATATCATTTTTGATAGAAAGTTAAATATTGCTCTAATGTATCTTAATTGTTTTAATAGGTCATGAAAATATGGATGCTACATTAATAAGTAAGTATTTCTTACTTTCTATAAACTTTCATTCTTTTTCACTTTAATATACACGTTGTAGTTTTACCTTTTGATGAAGTTTATGCCATTTCTGAACTTGATAATGCCACAAAAGGTGGTGATGGTGGGGATGTTATGCCTCAAAGTTCCAGCTTGACTTTCTTTTGCCTTTGTTCAGAGAATGCTTGGAGACTCGCCACTGTGTTGACATTTACCTTTTTCTGTTATTGGATGAAATTATCATTGTAGCCATATCTTGTTAAGGTCGGGATGTATTTTGAAAATTAATGAACAAAGGAATTTTTCATGCAGTTTCAGTTTATTTTGTGGTATTTCCATGTCAACTTGCCCAATGGCTGAGATGTCATGTCTTTGGATTTTGTTGATTTTTGGCTCAGAACTAGTACTAGTACACTAGATAAAAAATACAAATTTTTAGATTATTTCAACCATTTGTGTCTGAGTTATGAATCTTTGAAATTTAAAAAAAATCGTGATCTTTAAATTATTATTATTCAAGAACTATTTGACCTAGAAAGTTGAAAATGCTTGAAAAACTAAAATCACAAAAGTTTTGATGTCATTATTTTCCCCTCAGAATTTAATAGGCATTTTATTACATTTTTCTAATTCATATTTGAAGCAAATTTTAATTTATTAAGACAATTGATAGGTATATAAGAAAAGTACTTAAATTTGTGTGCTATTTTGGATTTATCATTCAAATTTACTTATTAACAGTGTAAGCAGTTTTTATCTGGATGTTTATTTTTAGGTGCCTTAGAAGAAGAGCAAGAGCGTGAAGCTGAACAGTTAGCTGAGAAAGAGCGTCATCAGTTAAAGCACAGAGAACTTTTCTTGTCGAGGCAAGTTGAGACCTTGCCTGCAACACACATTCGAGGGAAATGTTCAGTAACCCTTCTGAATGAAACTGAATCACTCTTATACTATTTAAATAAAGATGTAAGTTTTTTTCCCTTTATTTTTGTTTCATTTTGTATAATGAAATACCTTGTCATTAATTTTTCAAAGTCATTTCTGAAAGTAGTTATTTCGTGATGTGGCAGACTTAACCCTTTTGCCTTTTTACTAATTTGTTTTGAAGAGAAAGGATTTGTGTGTTTTAACGGTCTGCGTGGCTCACTTCAAAAGATATTATGAAGAAATGAAGATTATGGACACAGAAGGGAGGGTGTGGTATGGTAGAATATACAGTTTGTTTCCATATAATCTCAGAACATACCCTAGCTTTAAGTCTTATTAATGCCATAACAGTAGGGTTAGCTTGGTCTTCTACTTAAAAGGCTGTTTTCGTGTCATTGCAGTCTACTTGTCAATATCGCAATTTTTTTAAACAAAACTTTTAACTTTCAAGAATTTTTTTAATACTTAGTATTTCAAAAATTATTTATAAAAAAGTGCTTTTATTTGAAATTCACAGTTTTATAAATATGAGAATTAGTAATAATTATTTATGTGAACACAACTACAAGTTAAAAACTTTTTCAAAAAGAAAATAATCTAATTTATAAAGGATTATTTTTATTAGAAGTATATCATTCATGTATAGCTTCATCAAATAATTTTGAGATTGCAGATTCAGCTCGCATATGCTCCTATATTACTGCATTTAAAAGTTGCAAAACTTTAAAAATATTTTGCAAATGTAGATGAATTATGCAATTAACTTCTAAACAAGCGAAGAGTATCATGTGACCAACTAGTCTCAACAGGTTAGTCATCAAATCTCCATTTTGTCTACTTTAAATGCATTCATGTAGCTCATAAATACATGAATTCAAACCTTCCTAACGCAAAGAAAAGATTAATACAGTGCAATTACGTCAAAACCCAAACATCCAAAAAGAAACGTTTCCTCCAGCACCAAATTGCTCCATACTCTCCCCATAGTATGTAGTAATAAGTCACACAGCCTTGATCATTGGAGGTGGTTGAAAGAGGGTGAAATGGTCATTTTTCACAGTTTTTCGAAGATATCTTGAAAGCTATTGAGTTTTTAAATTACAAGTGATTTAACAAATTAAAGAGCATAAAATTCTTTACAAATACATGCTTTTATTTTTCTTCCAGCTTTAATAGTTTCACAGATATGGGTTTGCTGTTCATCTGTGATTCCTCCTCCCCTTTAGTTTTTCCTGAATACTTTAAAAATATTAAATTACATGTATTTACAAATTTAAAAGTGTACCATTCCTACAAATTGATGCTTTTGATTTTTCTTCAAGCTTTAATAGTTTTGAGATAATTGGCTCAAAGTGGATGAATTTTTAAAATCTTATTTATAGTCCATGTCAACGGGTTTGAAAAAAAACTTAAATCAGTATAAGTTTGAAAATATGTACACTTGTTTGTGAGGGCTTTTGATGAACAAAATAAAATCTCATCCTGGGAGTGAGGTTGTTCACTATCTTGATTTCATCCTCTTTTTTTATTTTTCCTGCATATCTAAAACTGTTCAGTTTTCAAATTATAATTTAACAAATTAAAAGAGCAAAACTTACAAATATAAATTTTGTTTTCTACCAGCTTGATGAAGTATCGAACATCATAGATCCCATGATTTGTATCCTTATTTGATTTCTGAACATATTAATGCAACAATATGATCGAATTCAACAAAAGCATGCCCTTATTCCTTCTGATAATAGTGGTAACCTCGAGTTTCATCTTACTATGGAAGGGTAAGCAATTTGTACATTTTATTAGCTCTTTTAAGTCAGATCACCCCTTTACTTTGTATCTCGTTAAAAAGAGAAATTTATGAATAGGAAGATCATATAAAAAACAAAATCTATTAAAAATTCTGTATTAAAAAAGGGGAATCTATGCAATCTGATGAATTAATGTTACAGGTAAATCAAATTGTATAATCAGTCAGCATCAAATGTTCATTCAGTCTGGTGGTAGAACGAATCTTCTTCCTCTCTAGATGAAGACACATCCACATCATTTCGAGGATTATGCATTTTTCTGTTGAGCATCTCAGTCTGAGTAATTACTGCACCTGTGTGAGTAGTTGAGACTCCTCAACCACACAGTTTTATGCATTCATCTTGCGTGCAAAAGATGAGCAAGTAAGTGTTCGAGGAGCAGGATGTGTAGTTGTAATAGGACAAAGGGTTGAAATCTAGAAGTTGGAACACACTCTTATTGAAGTGGCGCCAGAACGCCAAGTTGCCAAAGCAAGATGGATGCTATGGTAAACAAAGTGCATTGGTCACAGCAAAAGTTAACGTTTTAAGTTTAATCTTGAGCAACCCATTGTTGCTGGTTTGTCATTGCTACTATCTCCTCGCTTAAATGTAGAATTTCAACAGAACTATTAGCTTTCTTAGCTCATTGAATGTAAGGAATCTGTTTTCTAAATTCTAATGAAGCTGAATTAGTTCACATGCCTGCAGCATCTGAAGGGGCACCGGCAAATTTTTAAATTAAAAATCAGCGGCTTTGTTAGCAAAGCGGGAATGTAGTAGTTGCTAGCTTAGTGAGTGCGATGGAATCAGCTTCTTTTAATTACTCTAATGAAGCAGCAGAACAAGTGATAAAAAAAAAATTAAGACCTACTCGTTCTAATAATTGCACTTGGAGGAAATGTGCTCTAACTGTATCAAAATGGAATCAAGGAAACCATCACCTGTGGTGAAGACATTCCCAAATGTTGAATTTCAAAATTTGACTCAAGCAACTTCAAAATTCCATGCAAAATGATTTTATTATAAGCAAAAGAAAAAGAATCTCTGAATTATGTAATCGAGAAATATATAATCATAAATAAATCAGAGTTCTATTTTCATTTATTTACTATTTGAAATTATCCTAATTAAAATATATTTTATTATTTAATTAAATATTTTAAGTTTTTAACAATTCAGAGTATGTAAACAACTCAAAGACGGAAAGCTTTGCGTGACATAAGCTGATCTAGCGTGGGTTGCCAATGGAATAACCGCTTGATTCCTCAGGTAACTATATGTGCGAAGAAATTGGTGTGTTCCAAATCTAGATACCAACCGTGAAGATGGCCACCAATCGTTTTCCTATCCCCACTTCAATGGATCTTTCTGCTAATTGAGCATTGCTGCACTTGTTGATAAGCTGTCAAGAGCGTTTTTAGCAGCCACAAAAGTGTGTGTTGGGAGGGGAAGCGCAACTTGAACATGGAATGTACAGGCTGTTTTGTGATGCCTGCAAATAACATTGGTATGAGCATCCAAATCGCCGGTGTTCTTGAGATCCAAATACGAAGAAAAAATGCTCCAGCATCAGCCACCCATTTGGGTCTGCTGATTTGAATTATTGAAGTCAATAGCCCTTGTTGGTTTGAACTTTTTGAAAGGCACTATTTTCCTCCTTCTGTAAATTGTCAAATGGTGTCGTGATCCTGAAAAAGCGTATACAGCCAAGAGAACATTTTTCATTTCGATGCCCTGCTTGAATGTCATGAATGGAGTGCATTTTTTCCTTTGATTACCTTTCTTCGGCATGACCATTTTTAATTTGTTGTTAACTGGCGCATGAACCAATAACAAGACTAATAAGTCAACATCATCGCCAATCACGGTAGCTCTAGTCCTTTCTCTGCATCAATCACTTTGTGAACTATCATGGTGTCAGCATGATCCTTTCCTTGATGTACTTTGCAGCCAGCTCTTTGCAAGTGCACTGTGAGGAGAGTAATCAGTTCAATTTTGTTCTTATAATTAGCTAAAAATTCAACTTGCCCAAGAGTGACATTAATAGCATCTTCTACTTTCATTTCAACATGAGTGCTATTTCATGATCTTCGCGAGTGTTCATCTTTTTTGCTGTGTTCTTCCTTATATCCATCAAAAACAACAGAATACATTGTCCATAGTGAGTAATGGCATAGTCTGTGTATTGCTGACAAATATGTTTCAAGGTAGTTGGGTGTTGCCAGACTGCACTATGGAGGAGGTGCCCTCCATCGATGACGTATGACACTTCCCGACCTGAGATGCTGATGGCTCAGGTTTTGTGTGCATCAAAATTCATATTGAAGATTTGCTTCCTTTTTTCATAAAACCAGATTAGTCAAAAAGAGATATTTGAAGATCTCTATCAAGCTGCTCATCCGCTTCATAGTACACCATCCCGTGTAAGGTGTTACGGCCTATACATACAATATCAGCAGAATTGTCACTGATTTGTCGATGGTGCTAGAGACTCCCCCAACTAACTTTCTTGCTAGCTTATGTCACTGAATGTTTTCTTTCCTCAATCTCTTTCAACGCTACTTACTTCCACCTAATGCTTCATCACATCCACCTTTACTCGCCACAACCCTGTTGACGAGGAAGAAGTCTCAGGGGGTTTTGCAGTAAGGGGCTATGTTTCTGGCCAAGAAATAAAAGTTTGCAAGTCTTTGGAATTCCGCTCTGATTCGGCCTAAGAGCCCATGTGGTGCTCTGAAGAGACACTGCTAACCACCTCCAATCGCCTTCCATCCGGGAACAGGTGGGCATGGGAGTTATCCACGCTTAAAGTCACTAGTGTGATTCCCTCCCCTCCAGTCATGCCACCACAGCACTCGAGATCCTGCTGAGAACTGCGTCGGCCATGTCAGTCCAAACGCTGGACCAAAACTTATCAGCTCGCCGGATGGTGAAATATCCATGAGTAATGCACAAATCGTATTTTGCAGTGTTCAATGAAGTAAGAAGTTGCACAGTTTGAGTACGCGGGTGTAGATTTGTGAGTGTAGTTTAAGTGGACTCAGATGCAAAGATAGGAGCATCTGCTGCACTTAGTGAAGGTGGAAGCGTTCTCGCAAACATCTCAATTCATTTCAACCATTTCCTATGAGCTGGACGCTAAAGGCCTTTTATGTCTGCCTGATTCTTTTCTTTCGAGTGTCGCAGTTGTTTTTCCAAACTTTCCATAAAGTTCTTCACTACTGTGGCCTTTGTGCTACTTATCCTCTCAGCACAGTGCATAACCAATCTTTAAAAAGCTGAAAATCATGGCTCCTTCAGCCTCCTGCCTTTGTCCACACTTATACAAACATCATTTGTCTTCAAAAACACAGTTATGAGAGCCTCTTCCACTAAGTAGAGAGTACGAATGACTCTGGAGAAGGGCTTTCCTGTCTCCTTCATCTATGGAACACTACTTGGTTAAGTATAGACTGTACTGTATAATTCTTTGACAAAAACTACAGTAAAAGATGGAAACCTCCAAGTCGAATAAAGAGAGATTTCAAAGGGCTGTCATCAGATGCTGCAGCAACCATTTTACGATAGCGCTTTAATACAAAGGCTGCTTGAATGTGACCTTCGTAATGCTTTGTCCATATCTAGCACCCCTTTTGGCAGTTTGAAGGAGAGCAGTGTATATTGTTGTTGGGGTTGACGGAGACAATTTGATGAATGGAAGAGGCACCATGGCTGAAGTATGGCATTGTTTCGTAGCATACAAAATTTCCATTCATCCACTCCAACCAGGTACCACCCAACCAAAACAAATTCAGTATACCGTCATGTTCAGCTGCCTCTGGTTTTATTTGCATAGAAACCATGTCTGAAACAACTATTTTATAATAACCAGATGTAGCTGGGGCTCTGTATGTTTGCAAATGAAAGAGGCCATGATTTTCCGCACAAAAGTAGTAACTTTCATCTGAGGAGCATTTTCCTCGACCTGAAGAGCAGATTTAGGTGTGACGCAAGCAATTCTACCCATATCATGAAAAGTGTGATGTCCATTCAGAGTGTGCACAACACATTGTAATCAGCATTATCAAACACGAATTGCACATATCCCTCCTGAATTCCTGTGCTCTCTTGAGAAATTACAGATCTTTCATACTTCAAGACTTCTCTGTAAGTTGCACAAACACCCAAATTTCACAGCATATGAATCAAGACCCTTGATCCAAACTTCCTGTGTAAAGACACCGCCGTCCCAAGTTCAACAGGGAACAGAAATGACCTTGACCTTGGATGGACACTAGCGATTATGCTGTGACTGATAGTTGTTTTCCTGTCATTGATTTTCTTCTGTTCTATTTCCTCAGGTGTTTTGTCTTTTAGAAGTAGGCTTGATGATCTCAAATATCGGCACCTTGAGCAATTCTGGAACCAGTTCAGCTCCTCCACTAGCAATTTTATCGATAGTTGGAAACTGCGAACAGTTATAGCTTTGAGATGTTACCTCATGGTGAATAATACCAGCTGCAGTTTTGATCAATCTCAATTCTTCCTGTGCTTCATCGTTCCTATTCCGATTTTTGTACCAAGCGTCTGATAAAATATTGGAAGCTGTTCCAGTAAAGCAGACCACATTCTTTTTCCAGGTAATTCTGCAAAATATAAACCACTACCATAACACTGGATCAGATTTCTTTTCAAATGAATGTTAGTATATGGCTCAAATTCAGGATTCAGTTGAATAAATATCTTTTTCAATTCTTCAAAAGTGTACTGGCATTCATCATTATCCTCCAAGTAATCACACAACTGTTCAAACCCAAAATCTCTGTTGTCATCAGAGGTTGACTCTCCTTTGGTTGCAGTTCCTTTTTCGGGTTTTAATGAATCTGGAATCTCTTGTAGCAGTACCAGTGGTATCTCCTATCAGAACTGACGAGGTCTATGACTTGAGAGACCCTCACTAGCACCTCTTCTGCCCAGTAGTCTTGTCTGTTAGCTGCTGCAGCTCGGAACATTTTTAATAATATGATTTTTCTTGACTAACTCCATTTTTCATGGGCTGGGTTCCTGCAGTTAGAGATATCAACACACTTGCAACCACACAAAAAACATAAGGTTTTGAAATCAAATGATGAGCGGAGTACCTTTGCAGGAACCTTCTCTTCCTGTTTTGGTGGCTTTGGACATACTATATATCTTTTTTGTTATTTTTTATGCACTAGAAGCGAGATATCATTATAAAACTTTTCTTTCACTCCATCTTGTCGAATTACACTGTGCTGTATTATTTTATCAACCCCCTTTCCTGTCAGAAGAATGAGTTCACCACCTTTGTCGCAGCAAGGTTTCAATACACACGCGGCCATCTCTTACTCACATTCCAAAACACTCGATCCACGATCAGAAACAGTTCAACTTCACGAGGAATGTTTGTCACAAGTACATATGAAGACCCTTTAAGGAAGGTACAGATGGCAGACGTAATGATCGTCCGAGGCAGGGTCGTAGGTTATAGTGACCTTGTACTGAACCCTTTTAATGTATTTCAGCATAGCATGAATAATAATGGAGCCTTCTTTGCCAAAAATAATGTTTATTGGACGTCTTCCTTAGCACAAACATGTAAAACACATACACTTACATCACAAATGTTACATCACTCTCTGACACCGAATTCCATGTTCAATCATAATTCTTCTTCTCCATTGCTTGGCAACATTAGCAGAAGACAGATATATTAATGCCAAATGATTTTTTAAATTTTTATAGCCAAATGATATTTTTAAATTAATTTCTTTTATGACCAAAAGATTTTTTTTATCTAATTAATTTCTTTTCTGTAAATATTTTGGTAATTCTACAAATATATATTTTATTCGTTACAAATATCACATCCTTTTGAATAGAAATGAGCCTTTCACTACTGGACTGCAATAATATAAAGAGACAGTGACGAACGACCCTTCCTTCCACAGACAAGCTATGGTTACCTTGTGGTTACATTCTTATATCTTGTACGGAATGTTGCAACATTCCTTAAAAGGGGTTATCTGCAGTTGAACAGGTGTTTTTTGTCAAGACGAGTGTGTTCCCGTGGGAACCCAATGGGCTGGATATCTCCTGGACGTTACCAAGATGCAAATAAGCGATTTCATACTGCGGCATAGCTTTTTTTCGCTGATCTGAGAAATTGTCATTTTTACACCCTCCATATTTCTCTGTAACTGTTCACTTTAGCATAATCATGTGTATGACCATTTTTGTTTAGAATTTAATGTAGATAATTTTCGTATAAGGTGACGTTTGCCCTCATATTCAGGAAAAACTTTAAAAAAAGGGGTGTCTGTGTGAAATCCAAGATAGCACACAAGCTCACCCCCCAGGACCGGAGATTTTTAGTATGTTCATCAAAAGCCCCTCACAAACAAGTGTACAAATTTTCAAATTATACGATTTAATGTTTTTGTGGGACGAAACTTCAATTTCTGTTCTTCACATTTGCATAATGTTCGATTTATCTGCTTTTGGTGAAGAAGAAGATTTGAACCTTGGTTCTTGATTTGTTATAACGTCATTCCAAAGATGGGAATGTTTAGTTATTGCATAAGTATATATAGCAGAATTGGAGCAATGTCTTATTATGATGAGTTATCATGATGAATATGTATGTATGTATTATTATGATGTGTTTTCTTTATGAACTTGAGTTGAGTTCATTTATCAGTTTTAAATATTTTTAATAAAATTAATCAGTCTTCTCAAAATTGTGGCTCCTTGTTATATCATCGTAAGAACTGCTGCCACACTCTGCACCACCACCAGTTTTTTTTTTCAAACCCTTCGTTGACTGGACTATCAACTAACAGGGTTCATACGCTCCTTAAAAACTCATTGAAAACAATTTTCATTTTCAAGCACTATGGAAACTCCTTGAATTTGGGTTTTACTCCTTATAAATGACTTGTTTTTCAATTTTAAACATTTCTTTTAATAAATGTGTTCTACATTTCACTGATAAAAAAGGATTCTAAATATCTGCTTTATCAATTACCCAGTATTTTGCATTGCTCTTTCCTCGTGGTGAGTTGGAATTTGTCAATGGCTCTATTGCGTCACTCTATCCCACCCATGACCTGTACCTCACCCCGTTGCAAACCCTGTGAAGTAACCTTATCGCTGCTCCTTCGAAAAATTTATGGCCCTCACGCACCAACAACCAACCATTGAATGATTCATTGTAGCTTACATTCCAGCTCCCCAAGGAAAATGATGTGGATTTGTCTTCGAAGGTCAAACATCGACGAGTTCAAGGACATTACCAAGATAGTTAAAAATATTTCATCCATTTCCTAATCGTTTGAATTCAAGGGATGCTCCTTGGATTTTGTTCAGTTTTCTCAAAATGCCACCCAACAGAAAACATAGCAATGTTTAAAATCTAATATTTTGCATTTTAAAAGGGAACCCTTTTCAATGCAGTATTGACTCCTTGAAATTCTAGAAAATACTTGAAAACTCCTTAAAAACTTCTTGATTTTTAATTTAAAAAATCAGTAAGAACCCTGACTAAGATTTTAAAAAATTCATCCACTTTGAGACCAATTATCTCAAAAACTATTAAGGCTTGAAGAAAAATCAAAGCATCATTGTAGGAATGATACTTTAAATTTAAAATCACATGTAATTTAAATATTTTTAAGTATTCAGGAAAAACTAAAAATATGGGGGAATCAAGATGCAACCTTTGAAACCCATTATCTGGGAAACTATTAAAGCTGGAAGAAAAATAAAAGTATGTATTTGTAAAGAATTTTATGCTCTTTAATTTGTTAAATCACTTGTAATTTGGAAACTCTAAGTCTTTCTAGATACTTCAAAAACTGAGATACCATTTCACCCCTTTCCCACCTCCATCTAAGGTCATGTGACTTTTACTACATACCACGGAGGGTAGAATAATTAGCACTGGAGAGAACTTTTCTTTTGGGATGTTTAGGTTTGGTCGATTTTTAGGCTAATTGTACTGTACTAGATGTCTAATTTCAGTGTTCAAGGGTAAAATTTTGTGTGTTGCCAGGAAAATCTTTTGCCAAGACTTTTCAAATGATTAAATCAGTTAACAGTGAAACAGCAATGAGTTGAACTAGAGTTTATGAGTGGAGCCAAAAAGGGCTGATAAAGTGTCAAGACTGAGCAGAGTGGCCTTCAGTGTCCACAACAGATGAACATTGCAGCAGGGATTTTGCCCGTTCAGTTCTGAAGAAATCCTTTCCTTACCTATCCATCTGCCTAGCCTTTGGCTATTTTATAAGTTTGGGACAGAGGGTGGCTGCTGTAGAAAGGTTTAACTATAGTAACAATTCACTTATCTTAATATTAATAAAAGTCATTGTGGCTATGTTCCACATCTCCTCCTAACCAACTGCACTGATTTTAACCAAACTTTGTACACTTATTATTTAGATAAGGGGAAGATACCTGCCAACTTTTCAAAGGACAAAAGTTAATTAAACAGTCATTTAATTAGAAATTGACTGAGAACGTTCTTCTGTTTACAAATTCCCCCCCCCCCCCAAAAAAAAAATTATACCATCTTAAAGTTCAAAATTTAATAAAAAGTTTATTACATGCAGACGATTTTGAAATAAAGCAAATTGAGTTGCTAGGCACCAGTATAATGACTTTACCATTATCTTTCCTGTTTATTATTTTTTTTTCAAATATTGTTTGGCAATGTTTTCATTGGTTCTTAAAGAATTCTAAAGCTTATTTAATTTGATTAAAAAATTGCTGCAGTTAATATTACCTGTCATCTTTACCTCTGTTTCCTAAGAAATAATAAGTAATACTTTAATTGAAAATATATAACTTTGAGTATTGCGAGATTTGGGGTTATGTTTTAATGATGTCTAAAAGAAAACATAAGTCAATCACTCAAATTCCAAAAAAGCCAAAGACAGTAAAGCTTTTGTAAGCAGATGAAATAGATGTTTGACAAGAGCACATTCCAGAAATGTTTACCGGCAAGCATTGGATTGATGTATGTTGTTGTAGCCTTAACCTCTGTAGTCGGGAGGCTGTGGTTTTGAATGTTTATTGTACATATTTTTGCATATGAGGTCTTCAAAACAAGATAAAGGTCACCGTCATCTTTTCAAAGGCCAAAGTTTCATTAAATTTAGAAAAAATTTGGTGTTTTACCGAATATATCTTCCGAAAATGTTATCTAACAAAAATTAATTTTGCACAATATCTTTTACAATTTTTTTCTCTCTCATTTTAATAAATTTCAAAGTTAATTTTGTACACAATTTGTAGCATTATTTTTTTAATGCTGATGAACAAGGATGCACATACGAAGAACTGTTGCCAAAAAACATTATAAAAATTATGGAAAACACTAACAGAAAAGTTTAAAAGGAGACGATTTATACCAGGAAAAACTTTTGATTTGGTTTATTTTCATGTTTTTTATTAATCAAAAACTAATTTATTGCCCCAAAAAGTCCATTAAAACCTTTCTTATACTTCAGTATTTGTGAAAAAAATTTGAAGTACTTATATAACAAATATTACGGAGATAATTAGTTTTCAGCGTTTTTAAAAAATCGTTTGCTTCAATTGATGTTCTCTTTATAATTTAAAAACGTTTCATGCGTTAAAAGGATTTTGTGTATTATAATCTTTTATTACAGAAGTATTTTAATCCTGAGCAATGCCAGGTATATTAGCCATACACAATATGTATCATTTTTTTAAAAAAAATATTAGATATGAAATTAATTTAATCCCGAGCAATGCCGGGTATATCAGCTATTTTTATTTATATATTTGAAATTATCAGATTTTCGCCTCAACTGGAAAAAAATGTAAAATATTCCTGTCTTACAGGTTTATTTTTGATTAGAAATTATGATGTATTGAATTCTTTTTTTTTTGCCATTAATCTATTCTTTTTTTTTTTTAGGATTGCTTCTTTTATTCTTTGGTGTTTGATCCACAACAAAAAACATTGTTGGCTGACAAAGGTGAAATTAGGGTGGGACCCAGATATCAAGCTGAAATTCCTCCACTGTTGCCAGAAGGTAGCATTTGTTTTTATTCTGAATAACTTTGAAGCAATAATATTATGATTCACATGTGAATCTTTTGATATGGTCACAGAACAAAACCCCAGTCCTTGGGTATCTGTAAAACAGATGGATATTACTTTGAAGTGATTCATTATTATGCATGTATAACTTTCTAAGTTCTCATAACAGTTAGGGAAAAGTCACATGTAACTTAGATGACCACAATAATAGAAGGTTTAATTATTCACCAATGAGAAAAGTAAGAAAGAAGTGGTTTTGTGAAAGACTTTTGAAGGGAAACTGGTCCACATTTGCACTGCATGTGAAGAAAACTGTCATATTTATTTAAATGGATGCTCATGAAGAGGGCATAACATTTTAATTCTGTGACCATCTCATTCAAGCTGATTGGAATAAATGTTAGCGATGTGATAAATTGTACTTGTATGTTACCCAAATATTCTTCTATATAATAGGATATGTTTTATATTAATTTGTGCCAAATTATTTATAAATGTGAATTGCAGTTTCATTTCTTTTTTAAATTTAGTTTTTGATTATGATATTTTGCTCATAAATGTTGCAATTTTTAAATACTTAAACTTCTTGTTGCTAAAGTGATATAATTCTATTGCCTTCAAATTCGATGAATTTCTTTGTATGAATAAGTATTATATTCTTTGCTTTATACATTTCTTACACAAATCTGAAGGCAAAGATTTGTTGTTATATTTATTTAGGTGCTGAAGATCCAAGAAAATCGGAAGATTTGGAACAATTAGTGTACACACCACATCATAACTTAACAGATCGTCAGATAGACCAATTTCTCATCATTTGCCGGTAATAATCACTTATAGGTTCCTCATAAATGGTCATTTCTACTTACTTGTGTAACATATCACTTCCTGATCTTATAAATAAAAATTCTGAACATTTATTTATTTTTTTAACAGTTCTGTTGGAACTTTTGCCAGAGCACTGGATTGTTCTAGTTCAGTTAAGCAGCCTAGTTTACATATGAGTGCAGCAGCGGCATCACGTGATATTACTTTGGTGAGATTCCTTTTAAAATATAGCAGGATTTTAATCCTCTCGAGGCTTGATAAATACTGTCACTAGTTTACAGTTTTAGAATTTATTAATGTTTAGGGGTAGTATATTTTTTTTACATTTATTATAGTAATGTTCATCTTCTATCATTATAATTTTTAATTACATTAGCACTAAGCAAATAAAGTTGTTAATTTCAATGATTCCCTTTTTCTTTTATCTCTTTGGAAAAAAGTTTAAAATCTCTGAGTGAAGTTCAAACATTTTATACTCAAAGACAGACCAAGAAGCTAACAGAGATTACTCTATGCTTCCGGCACTGCACCGATGAATGATGTAGTTGGTGTTCCTATGTGTTTTGGGGTTACTTTCTGTTAGAATTCGCCAACAACCAGAAGTAGATTTTCTTTGCTTCGTGTGCGCCAATGTTTCGTTCTCAAAGCAAAAAGAGAAAGTTGCTTGGATCATTTTTTTTTTTTTTTTTTTTTTTTACTATTGCATTGTTTTTAAGTACATAATTTGTGTATTTTTAATTAAAGGAAGTCTGAGAAATATCAATAGTAGACACTTGACACTATATTTAAAATTGTATACAGCAAAAGATTCTATGCAAAAAAAAAAAAAAAAAATTGATTATACACCAACCATGCTTTTATGTTATCTTGAAATAAAGGATGCATAAATTTTTTAATAATTAAAAGGAAATTTAATAAAAAAAACTAAAATATTTACAATGAATAATGCTCGAATAATAATTGAATTACAACTCAAATTTTAAATTATATATTCAGTAAAACTTTTTTTTCCACTCTTCTAATACGGAGTTTTGAGAAGTTAAGGTATGTACATTGAATGTTTTATATTATACAGCATAACCGAAAGTTTCATATTCTATTTTAAATATTTTTCTTAGCACTCTTATAATATTTTTCGTTGTATGCAAATATTTTTTTGGATAAACTTGCGCATAAATGAATCTGTTAAATCTAGAGTTTAACATTTAGTTTTTATAGATAAACAGATTGAGTCAAACATATAAAATGCAAAAAATAATATGCTCTGCTACATGCTGCCAACACCAAGAGGGATTATTCGCCAAATATGAGCTCCAAAGAGAGAGAAAAAAAAGCTTTTCCCCGAATGCTCCCAAGGTCATCTTGGTTTTCGTTATTTCTGACAGAAGGCGGGAAAAAAAGATTTAAGAAGTTAAATAACATACATTTTGAAAATACATTTTTATTGCAGAGAATATCGGTTTTTGTTATTTAAAGCAGAATTTTGTTGAAATATGTCAATTACTTTTAAAATACATTAGAATAATTGCAGGACTATTTCACTTGGCTTAAGAATACCATCCATAGCTTCCACTGTATAACATTCTTGAGTTGTCATGGACTATAGATTTGCCTCTCGTTTAATCATTTAAGTAAAATCTTTGGATAGCTTTATAGATAATAATTAAGATAATCTTGAAATGCATTTTTAATTCAAAGTAAAGTTATTTTAAGCTTTAAGAAAGTTTTATTGATTGCAATGTTTTCCTTTAGTTTCATGCTATGGACATTTTACACAAGCACACTTATGACATTACTAGTGCAATATCATCACTTGTTCCATCTGGAGGGCCTGTTTTGTGCCGAGATGAGATGGAAGAGTGGTCTGCTTCCGAAGCAAACCTTTTTGAAGAAGCTTTAGAAAAATATGGCAAAGATTTCATTGATGTTCGGCAAGATTTTGTAAGTACCTCGTTTTAGTTCATTGAATTTTTTGTCAAGATTTCTACAGTATGTAAATTGCCAGCTTATATATTTCCATTAAATAAATGGGGTTATTGGATTAGATAAATTTTATTTTTTTCTGTAAGCTTACAACAGCCTGCCTGAATTTTTTGTGCAATATTTAGAATATTCTGTTTTTATAGCTGCCGTGGAAAAGTCTGAAAAATGTAATTGAATACTATTACATGTGGAAGACAACTGACAGATATGTTCAACAGAAACGTGTGAAAGCCGTGGAAGCGGAGAGCAAACTTAAACAAGTTTACATTCCAAATTAGTAAGTTTACTGTTAAATATTAAAGAGTTCTTATTCTTTAAGTCATTTTTTTAGTTTGTGTAATCATCTTCATGTTTATTGATTTGCTGTTCTTTAATAAGTCTAATTATATTATTGCTAATTTATTTTTATTTCATTTGTAGCAATAACAAACCGGGCGTGTTAAATGGTGCTTGTGCTGGTGAAAGTCCATCAGCTAGTGGTCGCCCATGTGAAAGCTGCTACAGTATGATTATATATTAAGATAATCTTTTTACTAACATTAATTAGTTCCATTCAGTTTTTAACATGCTAATATTTTTAGCAGGTACAGATTTTTTTATGACTTAATGATGTGCTTAAATAAATTTTTAGCAGTATCGATGCATATTAAAAATGACCTTTTGTTTTTTCTAAATATCAATTTTTGGCACAACTTTTGTAAGGTAGAAAATCTAGTAATTTTTCTTAGAATGAAGGTCTGTAATATTTTCCTAGAAAAACAATAGAGGAATAATATCCAGGGTATTATCTATTTAACTTTCTAGTGTTTGGGTAGTTTATTGGGTATAATTTTTTTCTGACAAAAAATTCGAATAGTTTTTTAATATTATGTTTAATTTGCTATGTTGCATCTGAACTTGATGCATAAAAAAATTAGCAAAAATGTTATTCCATTTTTCTATTTGTACTCTAATCATAAACGTGTTCATTAGTTTTCTGATTTAAGGTAGAAAGTGATGATAATACAAAAAATGTGTAGTTTTTGATTTAAGAATATATACAGAGTGTCCCAAAGAAGTGGAAGTAGCGTTTTATTTCCTTAAATATTGATTTAGACAAATACTTCCAATTACAAAGTTCATGAAATAAAGTACGAATTTGTTTGAAAATACTTTGATATCCAAGGGGATTGATAATAAAACGTTAAAAAAATTAAATTTTTATACGTCTCCCATAGATGCTTCCATACCTCTCACTGCTGTTTGATCCAGTCCAGCTGTTGATGCACATTTTAGGGATAATAGACATTTAAAAAAATATTTAAAGGGCGGAATTAGGAAATGAGAATGTATTTGTTAACTCTTGTTAAATCTAAAAAATAATCAAATAATACCTTAATTTGAAGTATTTACAAAAACAGTTCATCTTGTGAACCTTCAAAAAATATTCACTGTGACATCAGCTGTGAGGCACATCTTTCCAGAAACAAGCAGTGCTATAAAAATATTACTAGATTACAATTGAAATACAATTTTTCAAAAATAGCTTTACCTTCAAATAGTTCAAACTTGTAGTTGTAATTATCTGAATTGCATTTTAGATAATTACAGTCCTTTTTTTTTTTGATGAGTTCTGTTTTAATACGAGAAATCGAATATGTAGGAACCAGACAAGTTCCCTTTGAGACAACATGAAAGTGAATCCGAAAAAAAAATCGAGCACAAAGGCGAACCATGGGTGAGATTGAAGGGGGTGGGGAACATTAGTTGGTTTCTAGTGCAAAACAGGAGCATCTGAAAATCCAGTTCTGGCTAAGTTCCAAGATAGAAAGAATAGCTATTCGCCTTCGTCCATTATGTCGCTTAGTTGTACCCAATGAGCGAAGTTTAGTGTCTTCCAAAATTTTTTGGTGCTCAGCCATATCCTGTGTTTGTCTTACTTTTTCATTCATTTTTTGTCTTTATATCTCTTTTTTATCTTTTTTTGTTAATAAATGAACTCTCAGAGTGGAGAAGTAAGCAAATAAGAATACAAACAAAAATACGCATTTTTAAAATAATTTTATTAAATTCTGCAACTCTGCAGACATAAACGATGAGTCGCCACTGCTTTTAGGTAAAGCTTAATAATAAGCACAATGCCAAGTCCAAATAATTCCATACTCTTGTTCAATATTTAGGCAATTTTCTGTTATATCTTAATATTTTTTTCTCAAGTTGTCCTTCCATTCTTTATCAAGTTGATAGTTGCAACTGTCTGCCAATGAAACTGAGTAACAGTGTGTGTCATTTGCAATTTATTTTGAGATTGCCTGTGATGATTGCCTGATATAGTACTCAACGAATATTTTCATTTTGCTGTTTTTCTATGCTGAATAAATTTGCATTTCTGCAATAAACATCTCCATATAAATTTGTGAGCAGTACCTTGAAATTTAAAAATTAACATACCTCTGTAAGTTTTGCAGACAAAATCATGAAACTTAGTTTATGCATAGATGAGTGTAAAGGAACATTTCACTCATCGACACTTCTGCTCTACGGGGAATGTATAAAAATTTAATTTATTAAACTTTTTATTTTCAGCTTCCACAGAAGCCAAATTGTTTTCACACAAATTCCTATCTTATTTGATGAAACTTTGTAATTGGAAGTATATATCTAAGTGCAATATTTAAGGAAATAAATTCTTGTTCCATTTTTTTGGGGGACACTCTGCATATGAGTGTGCCAAAATTTGACAAAAATTTGAAAAATAAGCCCTAGATTTATAAGTGAACTTCAGATCTTCTCATTATGGAATAATTGGAGAAATAGTTCATATAATCTAGAAAATGAGTATCGACTTCGAAACTTAAACTTTCTATAAGCTGAGAAATATGTTTAAGTAACGCAAATAGTGAATTAAAAGTTTTGCTTTAAATATAAAAACAAATAATTTTATTATTATTAAAAATATCTGTGTATAATCGTATGATGCTTTTGTTTTATTTATAGCACCCACCTCTAGTCAATGGTATGCATTTGGACCTGCACATTTACAGTGCCGCCTATGTCAGTCTTGTTGGAACTATTTCAAACGATTTGGAGGGTTGAAATATCCCACTCGTCTAGGTAAATTCCTCTCTCTCTCTTTTTTTTTTTTTTACGAACTTGTTTTGTGGCTCTATATATTATGACTTTGTGTATGTGTCGATAAAAAGTCATTTTTAGTGTTTTTATTGAATGCCCTTTTTGCAGAATCTGTGGATTTAGTATCTGGCTCGAGTTCAGAGCGACTTCCATCACATGTAGCATCACACAGACCTCATCGTTGCACCATATCAGGTTGTGGCAAGGTAAATATTGATTTAATTTATTAATTATTGTAATATTAGGTACCTCTTTGCTGCATCTTTCAAACTTGTGACGCATATAAGTTATCTAGGTTAACATATCTGTCGTTGTACTACTTCATTAGGGTAATTGTCTCATCAATCCTAAGCAGAATTCTAATTGAACTTGGAATTCTACTTAAAGATGCGATTTTTGAAGCCTAGCCTGGATAATTCAAAAACATTTCTAGCAACTCTACTGGCTTTTTATTTTTTTAATTCTGGGAAATGATGTGAATGAGGAATGAAAATAAAGATGAGTAAAAGAAAATGTTTCTATTGTCTATTTAGTTGGTAGTTATAAAAATGCAATGTTCTGAGGCTCTCGGTATAGCTTTAAATAATTTTATTTAAATAAAGTATTTAAATTTTAGTTATTAATCTAAACATTAAAAGTTGCCTGTTCAGTTAAAATGTTTTTTTCCCTTACCGTGTTAATGTCCAACATCCTATTTTGTAGGACAGTTAAATTTCACTTCTGTGGCTAAATTAAGTGCATTCCATTCTTTCTTTTTTGTTTCGTCTAACAAATCGATATGTATTCCCAGACTCCTAAACAGTTAGCAGGAGATTAAAGTCGAAGTGTTTTCATTTTGAAAACATTTTTTTTCCCCCTTAGATTTATTTTGGAGGGAATGCAAGGAATTGGAAAGTAGTCTTTATTTTTTTTTGTGTTTTAAAAATCATATCTATACTTATAAAAGGCAATGTTTGTGTGCGTGTATGTATGTGTGTTTGTCTGCGATGTCCAGACGAATCTATCGCACTTACAGCAATGAAATTTGGCACACAGGTAGTCGTAATGGTGACTGAATGCACCTCGAAGCCGAAATTCTAAATTTTAATCTAGAATTTTTTTTATTTAATGTTTTGTGTTGTTTTGGTTGATTTTTCGCACTAATTTCTCAATAGAATGGTTTCGAATAATTGTGTGACAAAAATAGGTAGACCATCGGAAAGAGCACACGATTTCCGTTCTAATGAAGTTAGTTTCGAATTTCTAGCGTAATTTACTGAATTTTGAGAATTTTTTAAAAAATAGTCAGTTTTACCATCTAAATGTTAGTTTTGTTTTTGAATTTGTTGCATCCGACTTTCTAATAACACTATTATTTTCAATTTTTTTAGCTTATAACTAGAACGGTTCTGTCGAATTTAAAACAACAACTGTTAAAATATCTTTTCAAGTTTTTTTAAATTAATTTTTTTCTGGACAGTTGAGAGTTATTTTTATGGAGAGAGTTCCTCGAACGGCACTTCTTTGAAACGCAGATGGCTATGTGATTGGTTGAAGGGGAGGTGACATCATAACCTTGAATTGAATGACTGATTATTATTTTCGGCAGTATCTTAACGTATTTATTCATCTCGCATACTTAACTTGCAGTATAATATTGTTTATCGCGAAAAAAAAATAAGCGGGAAAATGAATAATGTGTATCTTTTGTTTTGATTTTGTTTTCAAAACTTTTTCATGTCATTGTGGGCGTTTTTTTTTTTCATTTTGTTGAAGTCCTGATTCCACGGGCAACGCTGTGCACGTACTGCTAGTAATATATATGTATAAAAATTTTTTTAAATGATTTTCTACTGATTTTTCAATAATTTTTCTAAAAAACAACAAAAATAAGGGATTTAATTTTACTTTACATTTATCTTAATCTTTTAGCACAATCTAAAAGTAATTTGCTGAAGTCTATGCTTTAAATTAATTAGAACGTTAACGGGTTAAATGTGTAAAATAGAATTGTATTTAAAATCCAATTTCCAGTTAAAATAAAATTATTTTAAAACTTGAAACGCTGTTAAAATGTATTATAGTAACAACCACTTAAACATCATTTATTATATATTGATTTCCTCAAAATATAAAAATTCTCTCTGATGATACTTGTGTTTTCCTGTATTCCTGATGAATCTTGGCATTCTTTTTAATTATTTTAAACTAGTCGCCTTCGGTGACCAGCTTGTTCACCTGGAATATAATTTCAACTGACTCTCTTATGCATAATTTGATGTTCATGGTTCCCTTAACAAAGTAATTTTAAACTTCAAATTGTGATAGACATTTAGCCTGCATTCTTTTCGTAGCCTTGCCCTTGTTCTGTTCCTTGTCTACATGAAAGTCCCTAATTGAGTCAAGTAACTATACGTGTCAACTAATATATAATTGTATTTAATTGATGTGAACTTTAATTTTAAAAAATCGATTTTAGCATCGAAATAGTGTGGCTTGTTTTTCGTCGAGCAGCATGCTAATTGGTTTAAAACATACTGAAAATGAATTAAAATATAGCAATCATAATGATTCAATTTAATGGATTATTTTCTTATATACTTACTATTTTGAGGACTTTCTTTACAAATTTTACACAAAAATTGATCAAATAAAAAAAAAGGTAAAATCCAATAGGATATTAGCTTTCAACAGTGGAAGAGAAACATGCAATTAAATATTTGTCTAAACAATAAAAGCAGTGAATTTCATTGTAACAATGAAAAGTATTTAAAAAAATATTTTTTTAAATTTATTAAAATTAGAGAAAAAATCATATTACAACTTAATTGATATAATTAAAAAGATAAATTTTTGAATTTTCTGACGGTGTAAAAATAACTTTTGTGCTGTAATATTTTCGGAAGTTATTAAGGAAAAATGCCAAAATTTAGGTTAATTTTTATTAAATTAAATTTAAAAAAAAAAGGCTCTGAGGTGCACATTCCCACCCTCCAAAGTATGTTTATGCCAAATTTATTACTTTAGCTGTCTGTTCTGTAGAGTGCCAACACACACACACACTTTCTCCTTTATTATTAGTAGAGATGAATTTATGAATGTCAATCAAATTTTCCTTCAAGTTCGTATTTAAATTTTAACTATCTGAAATTAATTTTTTTTATTAAAATTTATATTTTGACAAATCTACTTAATAAAAAAAATGTGAAGTGTATATTGATGATGCATTTAAAGCAGGAAAGTTAATGTTTTAGGAAGATCAAATATAAGTCTTCTTTTATATTAAAATAGTTCTTTGGATAAAATAAGTGAAAAAGAATGACTTTGTTTTATTCACATTTCTTATGCTGCAAATATATAGCTAAATCATCTTGGCTGCGGTTGTTTCATTGCAAATTCATTGTATTAAGATAGTATAAGCATCATTCTAATACAACATCCTTCCAATATTGCATTTTTAATGCTTAATAATTAAATAATTGTCTTTATGTAATTAATACCTTTCAATACCTTACAATAGAACAGATGTGCCACTTAAATAATGATTTATTGTAAAAATAAAGAAGACTTAAGGGAACTTTCTCTGTTGATATAATAAAGTGATATGAATAAGGCATGCTCTAAACAATGTATCTTTTTAATTTATTTTTAGGTTCTATTTAGTAAAATTGAGTTTAGATAATTTTGGTATCTTTATATATAAAAGGCAAATACCATGTCTCACTCATCACGAAATCTCCCAAACCACTGGGACTAGAAACTTGACATTTGGCAGGTGGTTGCTTCTTGGGTAGTAGGTGTTCACTAAGAAAGGATTTTTCGAAATTTTAATTAGAATTTAAATTATTAAAAAATTACTTTAAATTATAATGCTGTTTTTGAAATAACTTCGGATCCTATTATCGCAAAAAAACCCCATTTTTACATCATCTTAAAGATGGAAAAAAAAAAAAAAAGCTTTTCAATGACAGTAATCTTTTTTCCATGCAACATTTTGTTCAATTTTAATTAATGTTTCAAAATGTTTTAAAAACATGGATTCTAACAATGTTTTTATTGTTGTAAATAAAATTCAAACCATCTCATTATTTCAGCAAATCTTTTATTCACACGCTTTTGCAATTTTTACTGTTGTGATAGTATAAATTGATTTCTTGGGAAATGAACTCCAAAGAAGAATTTTCACTTTAGTATTCATTGCATTTCTGAAATATTTTATCGCACCTGCTTCACAGTAATCTATAATATAAAGCAGAAATTACATGTATCTGTCGGTCGGTTTGCCGGTCACAAGAACTCCTCCTAAACGATGGACGGTAGCTACATGAAATTTGAACACAACATTCTAGAGCACATTTCTAGATCAACCGTGCTATTTTCAACTTTCAGAGTTAATTAGTTCTTAAGATATTTAATTAAATAATGAAAATTAGCCGCTGTTAAGTCTAATGCTTAGATGTTTTTTGCCAATAACTTCTGAATTATTTATTACACAACAATTATTTGTATACCATTTTAAAGGGCAGAAAATTATCTTTTTAATGATATTAATTCCATTGCGATAAAGTCTTTTCTCTGATTGTTATTAAGGTTTAAAAATATATTTTTAACGCAATTTCTAACAATACTTAAAAGATCTAACGGTCTATCTGTCGCAAAAACTGCTCCTAAACGGTAAATAATCTTGGCATGAAATTTGCACATGCCATTCTGGGGCCCGTTCCTAGATTAATTCTATTTTTTCAAACTTTCAAAATAATTACTTCCTAAGATATTTAATTAAATTACGAAAATTAAGCCAATTTTTGGCGTTTTATCTCAGTTTTTTGCCAATAATTTCAGCAAAATATATTGCAAATAGATTATTATAAAAATTAAATGTATTTAATATATTGCGCATAGATTGTTTGCATACCATCTTAAGAAGCTGAAAATTATCTTTTTAATGATCTCAATTTAAATGTTATGCGTTCTTTTCCTTAATTTAATAAACGTTTCAAATTTATTTTATACACAATTTTTAACAATGCTTTCTGTTATTTTAATTAAATTCAAACCATTGAGCATTTCATCAAATCCTTCTTTCTGGTATTTTTACCATTGTGACAGTTATGATAAAAATATTGTTTTCTTTGAATGTTAACAGAAAAGTTAGAAATTTTATTTAGCTTTTATTTCATAGCATATACCTCTTTCAGTATGTTTGCACCACAACACGATGTTCATTGCTCTTTTTCCGCGATCCTTCATTTCGGTGGGAGAGGGCTTAAGGAGAAAAAGAAAGACCACTATGTGGTTTTTTCCGGTCGGTGACAAAAACTCTGAAAAGAAGAGAATTGTAGTCCGGATAATGGGAAAAAATACAAGATATGGAAGAGTTTCTGCTGCTGCTATGGCAATGATAGGAAGGAAAAAATGGATTACGAAGGACTACGAGATTCTTGCCAGGTGGTTCAAACCCCAGTGGCAGAAACACCGCGACGCTGCGTCGTACGTCGCAGATTTTGGACAGCGTCTGCAGACTATTTTGTAATAAAGTTTATCATGTGCTCATAAAATAAATCCCATCATGAAAAATATCGAAGTTATTAATCACACTTTCTAAAGAACTTGGTGTTAACATAACTCACATTGTTAAAATATGCAATCATCCCCCTCTTTCTTCCCTATGCCTCCTATCGGCATTGGTCACAGCCGATGTTTTCTCGCGTTTCATTCCTACGTTTCTGAACGCACGTGGTTTTACTTTGAGATGGCTGTGATATGAATAAAATTCGTTGTTTTGATTTCGATTCTACTTATTGCTGAAAAAACTTAAACAGCATTATTTATGCCAGCATGAAAATAAACCTCAGTTTCGATCGATCTCTCGTACCAATCAATCATTTTTTCAAAGGGAGCAAAAAGAACAAATTCTGAAATTGATAAAGCAGGACAGAGTTCAAGCCAAGATTGCCCCAATTTTAAATGTTCTAAGCATTAGTTAAATATGAATTCATTATTATACACACTTTCAAAATGTATCTACATATGTGCATTTGCAAAATCTCGGTAAATCAAAAGTTCTCAAGAATTTTAAGGAGAAGACAGCTCTGTTCTTCCTTGGTTTTAAATAATAAACAATGATACTATGAAATCTTATATATGCAAAATTGCAGAACAATTTATCAATTTGCATACAAGTCATTAAAATGCATATCAGGATAAATGTGCTAATAAGTTTCAAAGTTTTTTTTCACAAAAAAAACAATTATTGCATTTTAAATTTAAAACATAAAAGAAAGACATTTTTTGGCAAACTTAATTTTTTTACAATAAACAGGAGGCATGATTTTTTAAATAATATCTAACATATTGAAGAATATTTCATTTATAAGAGCTAGTGATGTATTGTTTTGAAAAATTCACCAAAACAGAAAGATACCAAGTGCTGTGTTTAAAACGGAAAAGTACCCAAATATAATTTTCTGCATAGGTATTTGTATAGTATGCTTAATATTACTTCTGAAACAACTTGATATTTCATTATTGTTAATTATCTGCCCAAAGAAAAGATTAATCTTCATATGCTTTTGTTTATTAATTTATACAATTATATTATACAAATAATAAAGATGTTATATGGTTTTTAATTTATATTTGTTGTATTTTAATAGTTTGTAAGTTGATATAAGTATTTTTAAAAAAGTAAGCAGAATATTTATAGTCGCACACTATTCTGCAGACTATTTTTAAGAGATCCAACCTCCGTTGCAGACTATTGAAAAGTATTCTGCTACTAGGGTTCAAACTAAGGAGAGAGAAAGAAGGGTGCTTCACTGCTGGTACAAAGGGCCAGTTGATTAACAAAAATCAACGAAAGACACTTCCGTGAGAAACACTTTTATTAAATTAAAAGTGTTATAAGTACTTGGACTTGAAAATATTTTTATCCCGATTAACGCCGGACATATCAGCTAGTCTTTATTAACATACCTTTTTTTCTTTTTTAGGAATTCAAATTGAAAGCTCACCTTGCTCGCCATTGCGCTACTGCTCATGGACTTGTTATTAGAGCTGGCAGTCCAAGACCAATCATGAAGACTAGGGCGGCATTTTATTTACAGACTACTTCTTTAACTAGAAAAGCCAGGCGCTATTCTGCTCATCTTATCAAACCTCGGCATGCAGCTAGGAATCCATTCCAACCTATTAATGTGTTGGCAATCAAACAGGAATGTATGTCTTTTTCAGCATGCATTTCATATTTTTGAATAAGTGTTATGATATTTAATCTAGCTAAAACTGTACATACTATAGGTATTAAAATAAAACTGATACAATTTCTTCTAAAATGTAGAAGCTCACAATTTGAAATTGGTTTTGCTCAAAATTGTCATAATTTTGAATATTAAAACTGGATTTTTTTTTTCATTAGTTAGGATAATGGTTGGCTGAAACTTTTAGTGGTGTTTCTGTGAAAACACTACCTTTATTTTTAAATTATCTGTGCAGATACAACACTTTGATTAGAAAAAATATAGCATTTGAGATGAAAATATTTATTTAATAGCATATTTTCTTTTTAACTATTGTATTTCAAATAAGCTTTGTAGCTAAATTGGTATTAGTAATGAAAGCTGCCTAACATTTTCGTTCTAAAAGCAGCTGTAATTGACAAAAATAGTTAAATTTTTTTTGTGGATAACTTGGTGATGCAAGTAGTCGCGTAGTAAGTTCAGAATTGGGCAATTTATATATGAATAATTTTTTTCTCCCAAAATGGCAGTTCATTCACGAATGATTGAAGGCCAACCAGATTTACCAAAATTAGAGCCGCATGAAAGAGGCAAGGTTGTGGATGTGTCACATAGGCTTGGAACCCCAAACTTGCCACCACCTGATTGGTTGCTTCCAACGCCATTGGACAAAATTCCAAAGCTAGAAAGAGAAGCTTTTCCACCACCACCTCGAAATGAAGGTAGGTTGCTACATATTCTAATATTTTATTAGCCAATATCCAATGTTTATTCTGTTGCCCAGCTTTTATTATCTTATTATTCTGTGAGTGTGATAAATTTATAAGGTTTATTTGCAGTGTGGTATATTATATATTTATTTAATAGATGGTTCTCTGTCAATTCCAAAACATCCTATGGATATGGAGGAAAACAACGTACGACTGACTCCTAATATTGCTAGTGCATCTCCGACTATTCTTAGAAAGCGAGGATACGAGCAACAAAATGGAGTTGATATTGGTAAGCTCTTAAGTATTTATTTTATTCGGGCAAAATGTAATAAATGGTGAGCTCTCAATTAATCTAATTTTTATAAGTTGAATGCAATCAATTGTATTTAATCATCAACCAGGAGGGTGGGGATTATTTTAAACTGGACAGCCAGTCTAAGCAGCACTTGCAAAAGCATATGAGATTTCACTAACAGATTTTTCAAGAAATTATAGCAACTCTTTACAATTTTCAGTTAAAGTTAATTGCATGATAATACATAACAAAATATCAGGGCTTTAATTTTTTTTTGAAAAGTTTTTGGGTCAGTGCATTTATTTTATTTAAAAGCATTTTAAACTATTAATTTTTCAAATTTTTTACAGCATTTTAAAAAAAACTGAAATGTATATCCTGATACTATATTTTTTCCCCCCGTCTCGAAAACTTATTTAAATTTGGAAAATCCCATCCCATGAATTGTCGCAATTATCGAGTCCTAAAGAGTGACCTTTTATTGGTCTCTCTTGGAGTCACAATCTTACTATAAGTAAAGTTTTTATGCAGTTTCAATCAACTTAGTTGTTGCTTTTGAGTTAGAAATGTTAAAGTGTGTGTGTGTGTGGGGGGGGGGACACTGGTTTCTTTCTTTCTTCCCTTCCCCCCAAGATAGTGATTAAGCATTCAGTGTACAGTTGAAATTCTTCTTAAAAGACAGCAGGAGAAAACACCTTATTGCTGAAAATTTTCAGCAGTTGAAATTATTAAATGATATTTAATAAATAAAAATAACTTCATACTTGCATATGAAAAGCTATTTTGACAGTTTAAAAGATCTGTCTCCATAAGATTTTTTCCACCATTTTATGTGATTATTTAGGCATTGGCTAGTGCCGTATCCATTAACACTTTATGCTTACGGTACCTACAGATCAAATGCTAGAACTATTTTTAATTCTTAAAAAAAAATAATAATAAGAGTATGGAAAATGTTTTGTTGTTTTACAATGTTTTTAACTACATTGTTTTCTTTGTTATATGTGAGGAAAAATTTACAAAATTTATAATTGCCTTTCGTAAGCTCTTGTGTTGTATAGTCTATAATGGCTTGTTATGCACAGGTGTAATATAAATCCTTCATTCAAATGAAATAATTTCTAAGAACTACAAAATTTTTATTTTATTCGGCTTTATATCTCATTTTCCCGTACAGTTTTAAAAACAAGAAAAGGCCTCTCGGGTGTCTGCTGGTTGCTAATGCCATGGAAAAAGTTGTAAATTTCTATCTATGGCGATAAAATGTGTTTAGTCTGGGAAACTTCTATTGAAATAATTTTTAGCAGAGTTGGAAGAATCTCATTTTGTGGACAAAATAACTGCTCTTCAACATTCAATAAGCATAAGCATTCAATAAAGAATATTATTGAATGTTTATTCTTCTCCAAATTCCTGTGTTCATAATTTCTTGATAATACACACATTTTTCTCTCTAAAAATAAAAAAATTGCTTATATTTTTAAATCTAGAAACCGTTTAAATTAATTAATTTTTTTATTCGGAGCATCTGTTAACATGTGTTATACTTACAAGTTTTAGAAATTTTGTAGAAAAATGTTAGGGCACTTATGAATTAATCTTGTGAGCAAGGGTTGCAAGTGCTGGCTTTTATGAGCAATATATTTTTTGTGAGTTTCTTAATAAGATCGAAAATTTTTAATGTTTTAAACTAAAAATTTATTAATTACAATATTTTAATTAAATTTAAAAAAAAATGAGAATGATTCTTTAATTCCTCAAATAGTTTTTCATTTATTTATGAAATTTGCAATGGGTCACAATTTCCCAAAAGGTTTATGAAGTTATGAACTTCTGTTCCTTTTACATGATAGATGCCCTGTTGTTCCGTTTCATAATTCAGGTTATTGTTTTAGAAATGTGGTTTGTCTTTAAAAATTTAATTTGAGTATTTTCTACTTATTTCAGCGTCTGTGCCGCCGAAGCGGAGAGCTCTGTCTGGTGGTGGAGTGATCAAGTCTACCCCTGACATTTTCAACGTGAGTTCCCTTGCTCGGAGTTCCGTAGTGAACACGCCCTTGAATGGGCGGGCTAAGATGGCCACTATCACCCGAGTGGGTGGACGCAAACAAATGATCAGTTGGGTGGATGCCCCAGATGATGTTTACTTTGTAGCCACTGATTCAACTAAGTGAGTGTTGAGAGAATTAGGTTCCTTAAGACGAATTGCATTTAAACCTTCTGAAGAGGGCAATTTAGATATTCTAGCATGTTTTCAGTTTTATTTTTTCAAACCCTTCTTAATATTTTGGTATTTGAATTGGCATTAAAAATTATAAAGCAGTGAAGTTTGTCTAATTTAAAAATTATTTGAGGAGGGGAAGGCTTATTGGGCTTCTTAATTAAAGAAATTATGATGATTTAAAATTTAAAATTTTATAGGGTTGTCACTCAGATTTTTCCCGCCAGGTTTAACAAATAGTGGCTACAGATATGATGAGAATTTTAATTCTAACATGTTTTATTGAGTTGCCACTGTGATTAGTTATGAGATTTAAAAGAAGCAATTTTCACTGTGATCTGTAAGCCTTGAGCTTCTATGTGTGGACCCAGAATGAATTTTAATTTATTATTTAATAATAAAAAGAGTGGCAACCCTGTTAATTACGTTCCCTTTTATTTGAAGTCATAGTAGTTTGTAACAGTTCTTTCATTTATGATTTTTGCATGCATGATTTAGCATGTTTTTTATTTTGTTAATTTTTCTTAATTATTTTGCCTTGTTTTAATTATAGTTTGTCTAAATTGTCCTGTGAAATTCCCCCCCTAAACTTGAGTGCTCAATTTTGCACAAAAACTGCAACACTTCCTTAATTGAATAAAGGGCTGTTGCTTTTTTAAAACCGTATTTGTATTAATCAATCCCTTCTAATTTTAATTTCATGGTTGCCACTCAGAACTGAATCTTAAATTTCAATGACAGAATCTTCATAACAAACCTGCTTAATTGAATAATAATTACCTGCTGTCATTTCTATTTCTATCAGTCATCAGATAAAAAGAATACTTTCATTGTGGCTCATATTTTGTTAGGTACTATATAAAGCATCTTTGTTGGGAAAGCATATTATGCTTATACTTTCTAGTAATAACTAGAAGTATTGTAAAGTAAGTGATATGTAGTTAAATGACAATTAAAAAAATTACAGTTGCTACTATTTGTTAATCCTTTCATTGAAAATGGTTAAAATAAATACTGGTTGTAGCAATCCTTTGATGGCATTTAGCAGATTGTGATATATTGTATATAAAAAATGTTTAATAAATGAATGTTTAAATATTTGTCTGCTGGTGCAGACCTGTAAGTTTCAAGTTAGAACTGTCAGAATGGGTTTGATCTTGCAAAATTCTTTTTGAAAGATTTTGGGCATGGCCTGAGAAGTATGTTGTTTCCCTGTCCAAATTGTAATTTTCAGTTTAGTACCACCTGTTTTGGTAATTTTTTTTTCACCCTGCTGTAACCAAGAATGTTTGAATAATTGATTGAAGTGGTCTGGAATTCTCCCTTTATTGAGCTCTTATAACATATTCTTTGATTCCTTTCTTCTATTCTACAGTTTTAAACATATTGCGATTAAGTTTAATAAAGTAACATCTTTTCGTTCCGATATACAATCGGTTGAGTTTTATAATGACACAAAACTTTTTTAAGATCCGGCACCTCTCAGAAAGCATCTTGTTTAATTAATCAGTTTTCTGTTTGAAATTAGCAGATCTACTCTATTTTGTTGTTTTCTATTATAGATGGGTTCAATCATGAACCCTTTGACAACGAACGCTGCATGTATGTGTTCTATCCTAAAATTTTCAGTTACTAATCAAAGGTTCTAGCAAATTTGGTGTACTGTCTTATGGTGCTCTGGGAACCTAGAAAAAATTTTTAAGCTGTTAGAGTGCTCCATAGAAATTTTCTTTCCAAATCAGGAAAGAAAATTTCAATGGAGTACTGATATTAATGACATGTCATGGATGTTATAATGAATTTAATGACATCAAATATAATGTACTGTTCTGTTTAATTTAAAAAAAGAAAAATGTTCTGAAAAAAAAGCACAGCTTTTGAAGATGTTACAATAGAAAATTTTTTAAAAAAACTAAACCAAATCTGGCATTTTGTTTTATTTTTATCCTAATTCCTTGATCCTTTATACACTGTGACAATAAAAGCTTTTTTTTTTTTTAATGATAAAGTTCCACCTAATACAGGAGTTAAATTGTTTCAAATGATTGAAAGAAGTGACTACATATGATCTGCATAAAATTGTGTTCAAAATTAATCTATAGGTATCTTGTATTCCATGCTAATCTAGACATTTTAAATGCCCCAAGTATTTTTTGTTTAAATGCAACTATGTTGATAGCAGATGTCTAACCTATCAGATTGGATATAAGGATTTTTTTATTATTAAATTAAGCTCTTCTCTCTCCATCTCTTCCCTTTTTTAAAAGCATTTTTTTACGATGCCCTTGTGTACCTTAAGTATTAAAAAAAAAAAAAAAATCATAGTTTATTTTTTAACAATAACCTTTTTTTTATCTTTGTTTTTGAAATGAAATTGATGCAACAATTTCTTTACACTTAAGGTAACTTACCACATAAATGCTCTTGAAAATTTTATGAAATTTTGATGACATCATAAAAGATAAATATTTTTATATATAATTTCACTTGTTAAAAATTATAGTAGCGTTCAGGGAAAATCGTTTGTCGTATTCAGTAGACAATTGTTTGTAATTCAAGAAATTGAGAGGAAATATGCCATTGCAATTTAAAACAATTGTTTTAATGTTAAATTTAAAGACCTGCTTTAACCTGCGAAATATTCCAGAAATCCTTTATTTAAAATTAAGTGGTGAGTTGATTGTTTTTTTTGTGTGTAAAATAAGGTTTAGATTTTACCATGTTGTAGTTCAAGACTGTTATGCTTAGTATACTTTAATATTGATAAAAGAGCATATTAAAGGTAATTATATTATTAGATAAACTAAAAAAATTCTCATTCTAAATGTTTTTGTAATTGATTTTATATATGTTCAAAATTTTGAGAGTATAATTAGGAAAGAATTCAGTGGTCATAATCACTAAATAGCATTGCAAGATTATATTCAGGTACCAATATCCTAACACTACAATATAATATAGTGAGTTTAAGAAAATGTAGTATATTGGCACTCTGTTAGATGACTGTTACTCGATTGTTCAATTACATACGAGTAATAGTCATCTACTTATGCTCATTCACACTGCCGTGGGAAAAATTATTTCAGATTCAAGTGTAATACAACTCTAAAGACATAATAACACTATCACTCTTTAACAAAAGTAAAATTATTATCCTTTTATCTGAATCACTATTTCATGATCCTGAATTCCAAATACTCCCAGCATTCCTTTGAGAATTCTACTCTTCGTTTGTTACTTTCATTGTGATTGCACACTGCAGAAGCAGTTCATTACACAATCGCAATTAAAGGGATTTTTTGCATATTTTCAAAACTTCCATTCATTCTAGTAAATTATTAGCCTTGATAACCTTAGAAGCAGGTGTTAAAAATAATGATTTCATTCATTTCGTTGGAGAAAGTTATAGAAATATATTTTTCACAATAATTTTGCTATGATTTGGTGATTTACAATTGTCACCAAGATCTGCAATTTGGTTTTAAAAAATTAATGTTTCGTTAAGCCAGATGTTAATTCATTCAGCCTTAGTTTACTTTAAAATTGATTGTTGATTTTAAATTTGGTAATTTAAGTGCCTGAAAGTTTATAAAACGTAATAAATATAAAGGTTTTGTTTGAAATCTAGAAGTTGAAACACACTCTTATGAAAACAGCACAAGCGCACCAAGTCGCCAAAGCAAGATGACTGCTATTGGTAAACATGCAACGGTCACAGTTAAAGGTTAATAATTGATTAAAGTTTAATCTTTTCTCGAACCCATTGCGTTTGTGGTTTGTTGTTGCACTATCTCCCATTTCAAATATAGAATTTCAACAGAACTAGTAGCTTTGCTAACTCATTGAATGTAAGGAATCTGTTTCTTTTAATTATTCTAATGAAGCAGGAGAAATTGTTCTTACGATGCATGGAGCATCTGAAGTGGGCACTGGGCAAATTTTTTTAGCTTAAAAAACATCAGCGGCTTCGCTTTCAGCAAAGCGGGAACCTAGTAGCTTCGCTAGATCAGTGAATGTACGGAATCAGCCTCTTTTAATTATTCTAATGAATCAGAACAACATGGAAGACTTACTCAGTTCTAATATTTGCACTTGGGAGTAAATGCTGTAAATATATCAAAAAGAAAAACGATCAACAATGTGGCGCATCAAGGAAACTATCATGCAGGTGAAGACGGCATTCCAAATGATGCATTCCAAAATATGACCAAGCAAGTTCAAACATTTCATGCAAATTTTTTTTTATTATAAGGCAAAGAAAAAGTCTTTCATGTGATTGGAAAAATATTAAATCACTAAATAAATCAAAGTTCTATTTAATATTTTTCTACTATTTGAAATTATCCTAATTTAAATATATTTTATTATTTAATAAATATTTTTAAGTTTGGTAAAAACCCGCGTAGTGTGTAAGCAACTCAAAAACACGAAGCACTTGCCATGACGTAAGCGATCTAGCCGATGGGTTGTCAATGGAACTAATCCGCTCAATTCCTCAGGAAATCATATTGACGAAATCGCGTGTGTTCGAACATCTAGATACCAACCAGGATTTTAAATTGAACTATGATAATTTTGATATCTACAGGGCATTAAAAAAAAAAACATGTCCAAAAAGAAAGGGCAATTTAACAGAGTTCCCATGGTCCTTGAGAGTCCTTGAAAATTTTTTGATGAAATTAGGTCCTTGAAAGTCATTGAAAAAAGGATGAGGTCCTTGAAAGTCCTTGAATTTTTAAGCCACTGCTGATAATCTCCACCCCCATTGAGTGTTTCTCCTCCCCTCTTACCCTCTACAGAGTAAAATAGTTCAAGAGGGGTCGTCCATGACCTTTGGAATCCCTCGGTTTTCGAACAAACAGTGCTTTCTTGTAAATGGGGGCTTTAACCCTCTGATTCGAAGGATACTCTGAGCACCCTGGCCCCCCCCCCTCTCAAAAACTGCAATGAGGGCTGACAATCTTAAGGGGTTTTATTTGAAAGAAATTGGTTCGGGGTTGAAATGCTAATGGCCAGTTTTGAGGATTACAGTGAACTTTCCCTAACAGTTCTAGAAAATATCCCTTTCCCTGAAGGTGGAAATTTTTACAGGGAGAGTGGGATGTTCTCAAACTGTAGGTTGGTTGCACATTACGCTTCGGACCTTTCAGTATGGAGAGTTAATTTCGCTGTTTAGACTTGGAAACTTATATCTAGGTAGGGGTTAAATATCAGTGACTTATTTTTATTTATTTCAACTGTTTAAAATTTTAATCAATCATGTATTGATAGCTACTTTTGATTGTCTCTTTAAAGGTCAAAAATAAAATTAATTTTGATTTAAAAATTTAGTTTTTATTCTGCTTGAATCATTGTTACATTGCGATTGAATTACTAAAATGGCATCTTAAAGGTTTATAAAAGATCTGTTCCAAAAATCATAAAATAGTTATTAATTGTAAATTTCTTCAGTGTTCAATTGAGATTGACTTATGGATATTCAAGATAAATTAGATACGATTTTTGATTTTATCTCAATATATTTCAAGTTTTCAGTTAAGATTCTATTGTTATTCATTATTGCTTCTACACTGTCTCTTGTCCTATTGACATCAAATATATATATATATATATTTATATATATAAAATCATGGTTGCTTTTGAAATTTTTTTATAACTTATTTTTTTTATTATTATTTTTATATTATTTTAATTTGTAGTTTGATTCCTGTAAAATCAGAATAACTGAAATATCAAGTGTATAGACACGTTTTACAGTTTTTCAAGTGAAAAATTCAGTTATGTACAATTTCCAGAATGTGTAATTTTATGGTCCTTGAATTTTCCGTAAAAGGTCCTTGAAAGTCCTTGAATTTTTTTCTTCAATATGAGTGGGAACCCTGTTTAAACATGTGATAAGAATTCAAATCGTCAAAACATAGGTGCACAAATGCCATCCAGAGCTGCCAGAGGGAGTTGCTTTAAGTGTAAAGCAATCCTGCCCATCTTTGCCAGAAATACCAAGTTCTGTTTTTATGTGTCACCATATTCCGTTTCAGCACGGTGAAGCTCCTTCAGATTTCAGCAGACAAGTTCGAACACATCTGCAGGCTGTCTATTCTCTGTACTGAATTGGTCATGGTGGTCTAATTGCATACTTGATGCAATTACCAGATTTGTTCCCCATAGACTTTTCTTATAGGTTTTTTCTAAAAGGTCTTATGTACGAAACGCCCATTTCGTAGTAGGAAGAATACTTGGTTGTTTTCAAAATTGTGTTCTCTGGTATTCTTAAGAAGGTACAGCATTCCATACAGGATCAATGTAAGGTGTGTATCAGTACACCTGGCAAAAGCTTTTAGCCTCTACCTGTTATTGTATTGTTCCTAAATAAAATATTGTTGAAGGATTCGTCTTCATCATCCTGTATTAAGTATTATAATGAATGCTTCGGCTGCCTCCCAATGGCATTTGCACGCCTATATGGTTTTGAATTCTTCTCATATGCCCTAAATTGCTCTTCTATGTTTATCACATTTTTTGAAACACCCTGTATAACAAAAAAACTGCCATGCCAAAGTTTTTCAGAGTCAAGTGCTTTTGGCAAGTTAAATTTTGTAAGTTGTAATTAATTTAACTTTAATGTAATGAAAGTGATTAAAAATACTCAGTTAAAACAACAAAATCTCATTAATCAAGCATCTCAGGAGAGCAATATTTTAATATTCAAGTATTAAAAAGAACAATATTCTTTTATTGTTGATTCAGAAAAAAAAGGCTTTGATGGTAATAATTATAAGAAAAGAAATTACAGAAAATTGAGATCTAATTTAGTAGGATTTTCAACAGTTTTTTTACTTGATTATTTTATAAATACATAAATCCTGATAAAATGTTAAAAATTATCTGACCCTTATCATAGTAAACAATTTAAAATAAATGTTAATTAGGATATTTATTAGATCTGTTTGGACATCCATCCTTTGCTTTGCTGTTGGAATTGTTCCTTACAGTATATGTTTATAATTATTTCTGCAAATAGTTGATTTAATTATTAATGTTCTATTATATGCCAATGCTTCTTATAGACTTTTAATTATAGAATATAATTGCATCATATAATTTTAAATTACAGAGTAATGTTGACGCTAAAAAGTGCAAAATTGTTATTTATATACATTGTTATAAAAGTAAAAACTAATCAGTTGGACTAAATTATAAGTGATTTTATACATATTTTCCTTCATGCGGAAGATATATTTTAAAAGACGTTTCAAGTATTAAAAGCTTTTCATATGAGATTTCTTAATCAAGTGTTTACTTTGTTAAAAACTGGAGTAACATAATTTCGAATAGACTGTATCGATGCTTCAAGAGCTTTGTACAAAATTTCATTTATCTAATTGTTTTGGATAACTGTAGATGATTGTTTTTCAGAAACATCATACTTTAAATGGGTTATTCTAATTCTAGAACGTTCAAGTATTTTTATTTCTTTTGACAATAAAAGTTGAATTTCTGAAGCTGAAACTTTTCTCTAATAAATATTCGTAAATTTTTCTATTTGCTGATTGCATTTTCTTTTCTATTGCATTTCAAGTGCAAAAATTAATCTGTTTCAAATAATAATTTTTGTTTTTTCATAAAATTGTTAGAGAACAGGAAATTTATTTTCACATCACCTTTTTTAAATTTCACCTTTAACCCCTTAACTGGCTTACCTGCACGCCATACATGCATCAAATTATCGCAATTTTGAACTTAAATACTAAGAAGTCGATCACAGACATTATAATATGATACAAAAATTTTATGGAATCCATAAGCATTTCAACTGTCCTTTAAGTTCTGAGTTGAATTAAAATGACAACGCAGTCCAAAATAGAAGGCGTGATCAAATTAGATAGGTGAGAAAACCAAATCAGCTAAGGAGTTCATTTCATATTAGTCTAGTAAGATAAATAATGTACTGTTGTCAGTTTTTTTATTGCTGAATATTGTATTCTTATCCAATTTTCTGAACATTACATTATATTTTGCAGCAACACTTATGACATCTGATTAGTTATGTATGCAGTTTTACATAACATACATTAGATCAGTTTTAGTTGATTGATATAAATAACGAGTAGAATGCATTCCTTTGAAATTGTATTGTTTGCTCCTTTTTTTTCTAAGAGCTGTAAATGTATGTTGTTGAATCAAACAAAATATTGGGGCCGTATATGCTTCATTTTACAAAACTGACAGTGGATTACAAGATAAAATAAATATTCTAGTCCATCCTGTTTCTGATGCAAGGTAATATGAAATTACTCAAATATTAGTTCTAATAGATAGAAAGGTTTTAAAATGAGTGGCAACCTCTCCCTTTTTAATCTGATCTTTGATTAATGAACAATTATATTCCAATAATATTTGCTTAGTGTTCTACTTCTGTTATTTAAAAATTCATTCAAGTAGGTGGAATTCATTAGTGTGCTATCTTAGCCTAATAGATAATGTAGAAATTTTGAAGTATTTGTAATGACTGACAAGCTTGCTTTCCTTCTCTTTAGTGTTATTTTTAAAAATAAGTAGCAATAATGAATGTAAAGTATGAAAGATGATTAACGGTTTCAATTAAATATTTTATTTCTTAAAAGTACTTTAAAAGTGTGTCTTTATAATGATTAATTTAAGGAAGTTGAAATAAAACACAATTGATCCTTTTCTTTTTATTGAAAACATTTATAGTGCTTTTATTTTCTAATTATTATGTATTACTTGCAGTCATAACAAAATGGAAGTTAAAAATACTATTGTCATGTTTGCAACACTGTCTACTAATATAAGTAGTAAGCTGCTTTTGAGTTAAAATTTTGTGTTTAATTTTTATTGATCATATGGTTGTAATTAAATATTTTTAACCCAGTGAATTCCATAACAGTTAACTTCAATAAACCAGCTATTGGCTCTGCAGGCTCAGAGATTTATCTGGGTTAATTAATATATGTTATTACTGGTCCTGCTAACGTATAGACACGCATTCCATTATCGCAGTTTAGTAGGCAACTACTGTATTTTACCTTGTATCACATGCACTTCCACAGGCTTATGTATTTTCCTTTCCTGTAACTTACAGTTAATAACAACTCAAGCTGGTAATCATAGAATATCACAGAATGTTTATTGCCATTTACATTCTCAGTGATTGAGGTACTTTATTTTTTTTAACATATTGTAGCAACCTAGAAAGAGTTCTGTGATATCAAACTATGTTTGTTTTAAGTGTAATTTTTTTGCTAAGTATGTGTTACTGGTATTTAAAACTGAAATTCTGTTTAATATTTCAATTAGTTTTAGTGCATTAGGATCATAGTCAATTCTGTATAACTCTAAATTATCATTTTCCAATTTGTTTCAACATATGGGCAGTGTAAGTATGTTTAATGTCATCTGGACATAACAGTACTTTGCATAGCTTTCCCTATATTATCCGCTTGAATTGTCTTTGACTGTAGTAATATTTAAAGTTTCTTCATAATATTTTAGACTCAGTTTGACTGTTTTCTGTTAACAATGGTAATTTAAAATTCTTTTTTTTTTCTCCAGGAAACTAAGAAAACAGATAACCATACCTGAATTACGGCGCTCTGCTCGCAAACCCTGTAGAAAACTGAACCTAAAAATTCCTTTTTACTATGACAACCCTCCACCACCTCCCGTTGTTCCTGGTCTCATCACTACCCCTCTGCCCAGTGCTGCTGCTGCGACTGCTCCTCCTGAAACAGTTATGGACTGAGTCTTCATACTCTCACTGAGAAAAGGACAATTTTCATATGAGGCTGCTCAAAACAAGGAAAGCAGGAAAAAGCATCGTAATTTCTGATGGAAAAAAGAAAGTGTGAAGCTTATCAAAGGACTTATTGTAAAAATTTGTAAGCTCTTTCAAAACTCAGGAGACGTTCGTTAATCTTCATAAAACAAGAAGTTAATGGTTCTGTGCAAAGTGCTTTTATATATTGTGATTCTTCTAAGGAAGAATGACTGTGTTCGTGCTTCCTACATTGAAATCTCAGGTGTTTTTGGAGGACTATGTTGTAGCATAAAGCAGAGCTGGAAGCATTTTCCTTATCATATATCATTTTGTGTGTGCGTGTGTGTGCGAAACAAAACACAATTTACATTGTTGAATAATAAGTCTGTGTCATTTTCATTATTGCCATATTACACTGTATTAGATATTAAAAGTTTTCCTTCCTGCTGCTTGCTTTTTAATCTTTTTTTTTGTTCAGTTTCAACCTCATTTCTTACATTCTGTGTGACTGCATAATTTTACTGTTTTTAATTGAAAACAGGAATATGGCGTGTCTTCAGCTACCAAGGTATCATCTCTTGGAGAACTTGCATAAACTGCACATAAAATATTTAAAGTAGACTTGTAACCATTGTTTCATTGCTTTTGGAAGTTAGCATTTGCATTGTACATTATTGAGTCTTTTAACCTTTAGTTTGTATCAAATGTACCAGGAATACTATTTTATTAATCATAATTGTGTCACAACAACGATGGACATTTCTTAGTGAAAATGGATCACTTTTTACAATTTTAACAGCTCTTTTGCATCTCAGTGTTGAATTCACATCCCTTGTTTGTTCAGATCATCGATAGTTATACACAGCTTTATGTTGAAATGCTGCAGTTGGTTGAAATCGTTACTCGGATATCTCTGTTATCATTAAGGAATTGGTTTATGAATGTAGATTTAAGACTGTACATAATTTTCATTTTGCTTTACTTATGATACATTTTTTTTGTATGCTCTAAAGACTGTTATAAATGAAAGATTGCGTCTTTCATTAGTGTTTTGCTTGAATATTTGTGAAAGGAATGATTAAATTTCATTTAGCAGGAAAGCAAAGTTTGAAAGTTTTAAGTGTCAAAATAATGAACAGATTTTATAATTAATTCTGTGATTTTCTGTCTTTAGTTATAAAAGATTTACAGGTTCAAAAATTATAGTTTTGAATAGTAATCATCAACTTCTCTCTACTCCGTGTTGGAATAATAAATTTCTTATTAATCGGTAGTGTAACATTATATTTAAGTATTGTCTGAATCATTATGTTTTTGACTTAACATAAAGTGCTAATGTAAGATCTTCCAAAATTCAAGACAACTATTTGTCCATGATAATGTGTAATGCATTTTATGTATTTTATTGTATGCCTTAGAAAGTGAGACCCATGGAAAATCTTGCACTGGAACAAATCTGTTCTTAATAAGTGTAAATAGCATTTACTGGATGTAGAAGTTGCATAAAATGGAAGCATCCACACTGGAGGTAAAAAGTAAGATGCATTTTGAAAGCCATTTAGCAAATAGCTGGCTAGAACAGACTTCAAGAGATGGGTCTCCATTCTATGGAAAGAGTTGGTTTATTAATTAATGATCAAATTATTTCATACAAACTAATTACTATGTGTGGCAAAACTTCAGAAATATTCATTTGAATTTTGGATATCACTTAATTGGTTTAACCGTATCAGATCTGAATCATATTTTGCACAACATTGAATCATGATTTGCACTTAAACATTTTAAGTTTTACATTAAGGCTTTTCTCCTTTGTTATTGATATTTGTAAAAATTTAGCAAATTTATTTTGTGGCAATTATTTATTATTTTTGATCAGAATAAAAGTTTTTTTTGGTATTTGATTCTTTCATTAAAAACATGTATAAAAAAAGTATATTAACATTTTGTAAGGGTATGTTAATATTGCAGTTTGCTCTTTCTTTTCCTAAATGGTAACATTAACTTTCACCATAAATTTGGATCTTCCAGATTCAAAATATTTAACTATTTGAGCTGTTGTCAATATTTGATCATTCCAATTTTATATTTCCAACAGGCCCATCATCTTAAGATGTAATTAGTTAAAAGTTAGTTATTTTTTATCGAACATCAATGAAACCATTGTAATTACCTTGTGCTAATACCATAAATTTTAATGCCAATTGATTCATCTACTGTTTAAGCATGTGTGCAAAAACGCATCTGCCTTCCCCCAGAAATTCAACTATTTTTCTTATGCCTTCATAGAAGGTTTAATATTTGTGGCTAGTTGTCAAGATAATTGGTTACATCGAACTGCCCTGTAATCTCGAAGTGTAAACATAATTTGCTCCACTCACCTCTTCAGTTATTAAATTTAATTCTTATATTGTTGTGAAATTTCGATTTCTTGATTAAAAGTGATCATTCTTTTTAAATCTAAATTGGTATAGAACTGCTTTTATTAGAATTACTATTGGATTGGCTAGAAAGTAATTTCGGTTCTCACAAATAGATGACTTTGTTTGTTTTGAAAGACTTGTGAAAGCCATTTGATTGCTAGCATTTTTAGCTTAGAGGTGCTAGTTTTGAAATGGTGTTTAAAAGTGTACGTTTTTGACATAGTTTACTTTATTTCTATAAAAGCAAAAAAGCTGCTGAAGCTCACAAAGCTGTATGTGAAATTTAAAGTGTTGACTGCTTAACAGAATGCATGTGTCGGAATTGGTTAAAAAATTTCCCTTCAGGAGATTTTTCTCTTGAAGAATGATTAATGCTGTAGTCGACCTACTGAAGTTTCTGATGACCAAATCATAATTGAATTGGATCGTCATGTAACTGTGCAAGAGATTAAATGCATTGCACACAACAATTGAAAGGCATTTAAAATGTTTGAATTCATTAAGAAGCTAAATATTTTGGGTTCAACGTGAATTGAAAGATGATTCACTTGATGCTTGCAATATGCATCTGAAACAACAGAAATTGTCCTTTTTTGAAGCCATTTATCACTGTGAGGGAAAATTGGATTTCTGCAATAATATCAATCAAAAATAATCTTGGTCCAAGTATGATGAACCTATTCAAACCATATCCAAAGCTGAAATGCTCAAAAAAAAAAATCCCTGTCGGCAAGCCGGAAGGCAAAGGTAGATTCCTTTAGTCTGGAGATATAGGGAAAAGAACATTTCACCCTCTATTTTCATCAGGATTGGAGCTGAAGGAATGCGTAAGAGACTACAAATGACGAGGTTTTTCCAACAAGTGTTAACATGAATTGGTTGAAATGTACTTAAGTTAGGGGGAAATCACTTTTCAGCTCATAACTTCCAAGAAGTTGAAGCTATCAAAAAAGATTAAATACTAAAATTGTTCCTTATGATAAGGCAATAATTCGCCTCATTTGAATTTTCTTTCTATCTTCAATTATAAAGGAATTATGGGAAAAAGAAAATTTCAACCCCCCCCCCCCCCTACCATTTCCACCTCCTTTAAGCTGGATAGCCAATCTACAAACTCGACCGAGATTTTCACTATCCTTGCAACATATCCCATGCCGGTTAACATCAAATCAAAATTACTCCAGTTATCGTGTTCACAAGATGACATGGGCAATGCGTTATACATATATATAAACTACTGAATGAAGGGTGGTTTTGTGTTCTAGGGGTTATGATCGGTAAAGATCTACAGAAATTTTCCGGAAGTTGTGTCGCGAGAACCATTGCAATACATAGACTAAAAAAGGATCATGTTGTCAGTTCAATGGGATTATAAAGGTATGTCCTTTGAGCTGCTTCGAACAAACCAAGCAATAAATTCAGAGGTTTAGTATCAACAACTAACAAAACTGGTGGAAGCAATTCAAGAGAAACAGCTAGAATTGGCAAATTGCAGAGGAATTGTGTTTCACCATGATAATGCAGAACCTCGCGTCTTCGGTAATATATAAAGAATTATTGGAGTTTGGCTGGGAAGTAATGCTGCATCCCTCTTATTGCCTTGACCTTGCACCATCAGATAAGCATTAATTTCTAAATTTTCAAAACTTTTTGATTGATAAAAATTTTACTGATCGCACTTGGATCAGTTTTTTGCTGAGAAGAACCAGAAGTTCTATGAGCATGGAATCATGAAGTTGTGAGAAAGGTCATTGAACTGCATGGAAAATACATAATTGATTTAAGTCCATCCTTTGTATAAAAAAAAAAAGTTTTATTTCACATTGCAGAACCAAAATTACTTCCTCACCAACTCAATATTATATATAGAGTTACTTTAAATATACAGATATACTGGATTATATGAATTTTTCACTCGGAATATTTGGAAGTATGCATTGTAGTTCACCTTTAGAAACTTTTTTACTAATATACTAGGGAATTAATCGATAAATTTGCCATAAACATATTTGACAATTTTTTAATCAAATGTAGAATTTAAAATTTTGATAAATATTCTTAAATTAATGTTTGAAGCTCAAAAAGGTTAACTGATGAAATTTTTATGAGGTCATAAATTTTTGCAACTTATTTATGTACGTCTTATTCACAGTAAATATGTACGAGTGTACATAACCTTTTATAGGTGAAACCTGTTCAACACTCAAAATGTGGGAGTACTATTCACCAAAAGGACTAAATTTCCTAATGCACTAACTACCCCTTTGTAGAGAAACAGGTGGGTGCTAGGAGGTCATTTTTTATCATTGTTTCTTAGACAGTAGGTGGGGCTCCCAAGTGAGGTGGAGTAGAACACGGCTTTTTAAACTAAAGGTCAAATGTAATTGTATACAAGAAATTCGGAGTAGCAACCTCAGATGCATTTTTCATAAATATTGATTGCTCAAAATAATTCAGTAAGTTATGAATTTTAAAAATTTCATTTCAATATTACACATTTTTTACCCCATCATTAATTAACACTTCCTTTTCCTGTTGCGTTTTCCCATTTAGAGTTGCAAAAGTAGTGTTTTTTTTGTTTGTTTTAATATGGGGTCATGGAATATTAGGCAGCACTGATGAGCGTTCGGTGTGGTTCGAGAGTGAAAAAAGCTTACGAAGCCTCGTGTAGGATAATAACGGCGGAACAAGAAACCTTATAAAGAGCCACCCTCGGGCAGATTCTTTAATATTTTTAAGTAAAAAATAGTTAAATTCATTTTGATTTAAAACATTTCACCAAAACTAGCTGAATATGTATTTTATTTTATTAATTATTAATTGGTACCAAAGTTTTGAGGTCAGAATAAGCTTTTTCGGGCCAAAGGGTGTCATTAAAATTTTTTTCCGCCTGAAAAGTAATAACCTTTTTCTTATGAGTGGTACAGATACTGCACCAGTAAAGGATGTGGTTTCTCAAAGTGGAACTAATCTATCTGATCAAATCACATTGCTGGCTGCATTACTCCCTATTCAGTCACCCCATGTGTGATGCTTATTGATTGCTAATGAGGGAAACAAAAATAATATGCGAGTGGTTGAGGAAACACACAGACCTTACCAATGAATTACTTGAAATGACTGGAAAGCACTTTTTCTGTCAAGAGGATGTTTGATTTTCTAATAGCCCATAATCTAAAGATTAAAAAAACTCTGTTTCAAAAATAATGAAAAAGTCTTACTCTGTAATGATCCTGAATTCTAGTAAGTCGACTTTTGGATTAATGGAATACTTAAAAAGGAAATTTTCTTTCTACAATCTGAAAATTAAGTACACTGTTATAGATAAAAAAAAGTTTATTATATATATATATATAAAAGATACAATGTACACAGTTTTTAAAGGTATGCAGAGTTGTTTTAAAACAGAAGGTTTCTTAAAGGAAATTCTCATGTCTGAAATCTTGCTGGGTAAGTGGGTCGTGAAACTGGCTTTTGGTTGTTACTGTCATCGTAAGATTTTACAGTTAGAGACATTTTTGGCCCTGTTTTCCATAATGATTCTTTGTCATCAATGACTGCAGCTTCTATAGTAATGGAATGAAGACCAGCAACTGGAAAGCCGAGCAAAAATTGGGCATGAAAGTAATCGTAATGAGGAGTGACATTTTGCGAGAGACTTGTGGGTGGAAAGTTATCTGAAAAAGACTGATAAAAATAGATTAATTAATGGCAAAAAAAGAAAAAAACAGTACAAATGAAAGCACTGAAGTACAATTAAAAAGTAACTTTATTAAAATTTTCAGTATAACTGTAACTGATATCTATGTTTAGGAATAGTGATTTGTTTCATAAATGTTACATTTTCAAGTTGTATTAAAGCTACTGGAAGTCGACTTAGTAATTCTGATCTACGACCACATGATCAGAAACCCTAAGCCTACAGTATCACTTCAAGTTTTAACACCAACTTGAAATGTCGACTAACAATAAAATTTAATATAGCAGTTTCACATACTTCAGGACAATCAGGGTTCAAACCTGCATTCCTCCAGTCAAGATGGCTCAAAATACACCGACTATGTTGGATGCAGCATTGCTTTCCCAGATTCTGTGTAGGCTTGATGTTGCATTCTCTATTTATACTGCTATCTCAAGTGAAAATACAAGACAATTCTGTATATACACTGATAGTACGAGTATCTTGCGAAGTTTACAGCAGACTGAATCTTCTTATAACCCTGCCATTTGTGATATTTTACTTCAGGTGTGAGGATCTCAGAAACAAAGGTTTTGACTTAATGTTTTGTTGGGTTCCAGTACGGCGAAAAGATGTCATATTGACTCGTCTCCGTATTGGACACACACGGTTTACTCATAAACACTTGCTTTTTGCTGAAACTGCACCCATATACACTTCATGCAAAATGCCTTATTCAGTCCTTCATATTTTAACTGAATGTTCTATTTTCACCTTTCAATGGCAGTCATTTTTTAATGAAACAGTTTTATTGCTTAAAGACCTAGTGGGAGAATCCTCATCCTAAGGTCTTCTTTCCTGCAGTCGACTGGTTTTATACATCACATATGATTGTTTTCATCCTTTAGTGTTGTAAGTCTTCCTTTTAAACCCTTTTTATCAACATTTGTAACAAATATTTTAGAATTATAATCATAATTTTATATTCTACCATATGCCTGTACTTTCACCGTACGTTTGGTGCAGCACAGTCAAATTTGGCTCTTGAACCAATAAACCCCCAAACAACTAACCGACCAGTCAAGAAGCTGATATTGTTATAAAGTGATTGCAACCCATTATGTTCAAAGAGATATTAATACATTAGAACGACGAATTTAATTATTATGAAAGCTTCTAGAATGAAAATACTGATTTTCCGCCCCACCAATGTTCATGAAATAATGAAGAAACAAACTACAATAAATAATGCACTCACAGAGAAAGTTTTTAAAGAAAAGTTGCAAAAGAATATTCCATACAAACCAAGAAAAATTCTGCTTTCAAAAAGGCGATATTCCAATCTTTCAGATAAAATATATTACTCAGGGACAACTTATTTTATTTATATAATGTAGTATCAAGGAGAAATAATTTGTGCATTATTATTCATCAGCAAGGGTTAAATTTACAAACTACTTTATTCAGGTAGTTTGCCATTTTTTTAGTATGTTTGACTCAGTTTGATAGAACATGGTGAATTTTATGGAGTTTCAGTATTAAAGTTCTGCTATCAAATATTTGAGTATATAAAAGTGATCTTACTTTATTATCTTGTTGAGGTGTACGAGTTTGTTGACTTGTAACAGTGATCAGGATTTTATCTACCTTCCTGTACAGTCCTGGTCTAGATCCATGCTGAACCACACCTTCTACTTTTATTGACAACTGAGAAGTATTCTGTATGATAATAGGTTCTCCAGATGTTTTCGGCTGGGGTGAGATCGCTAACTGAAATTTAAAAACACTAGTTCGCAAAATGACATATAAAGTAAAAAAAATTCAAGTTAGTTAAATAAAGCGAATGAATACACAGTCGAGTCATATTAAAGCGACCACTTCCCACTTTCAATGTCAGCATGACACATCCAATGCCTGAAAGCAATTGTGATCAGTAGGTTTCATGGATGTATTATTATTATTATTATGAGCATTTGGAAAAAAATTATAATAATTGTTGTCAGAGTTAGAAAAAGGGATGAATATTGGCTTCTAGGCCAAGATTTTATATGAGAAACTTTATATAGCTGGAATTTAACATAAGAAACTAGAAGTTTCCAACAGTTAAATAGGAAAAATGTTGAGTGAATCCTCAAAACCATCATTTTAAGTTATTGCCCTAGTACACAATAGTCTTCTTTATCTTCTTCTTCGCAATAATGTAGATTAGTTATAAAGTTGTGTACGTGAAGTTAGATATCCAAATACAGGGAACAAAATAACGAAAAAATCTAAACAAACATTATCAATGAACGAGTAAAGATGGATTTCATTTCAGTCATCCGGCAGATTTTTCAGTTCCTATCACTCAAACAGCACAATTTCAGCCAAAACTATAATTAATTACAAATGTCCAAGCAACAGTAAGTTAATGTGAAGATTCTGGATGGAAGTGATATTTAAATAATATTTCTTACAAATAGTTAAAAGCCACCATTATCTGATGAATAAGTAATTTATAAAATTTAGTAAGCACATATATAGCAGATTCTTTGACAAATAAATATCAGTAGGTTTAAAAAAAAATGCTATTAAAATGTCAATTAGCTGCAAATAGTATCAAGAAGCGGAAAGAAAAGTCTAATTTTTTTTACCTTTATGCTGGTAGACTGAAGAGCTTGAAAAAAGAATCTTGGCAAACACAAAGGAATAAGGAATATTTCATTGCTGATTTTTGTCAAAAAATCAGTCTCCTGTATGAAATAGAATAAATCTTAAAATGATACAGAATCTCTCCATTACTGGACCAATTGCAGTATCTTTTATAATAACATTATATTACATAATATGGGCAGCATTCATTTTAGAAACATAGTAGTTTAATACGAACAATTACTTTATTAAAAACTCTTTGCTAACCATTCCTAAATACTTACCACAAAATTTATCATTTTTTAAATATGTGTAGTAAGCTATTTTACCATTTGTGTTTTGAATTGACATCTTTTAAAAAATTGAGAAATCCAAAAAAATGATTGCAAAGGTTTTGACCACATACAGTTGCCTAAACACTAGAGTTTGCCTTGAATTAAAGAAAAAATAACAATATTAAGAAACCATTTGTTGTTTCCTGCGATTATTCCAATTTATTTTATGGTAATTATATACTTGGAGGTTCATTGATCATAAACATAGTATCTAAAGTATATGTTATAGTAAATATAATCGAATTGCATTAGAGAATGTTTAGCACTTTAGCTCTGCAACTGACAGCTAAAAATTACCTTGAGTTCAAATACATTTTTAAGCTACTTAGAGCGCATACGTGTAAAGAACACAAGGCAAATACAACAGAGGAAAATATTGAATTGCTTATTATTCTAAATGACTCTACAGATTCATGACCAGATCCACATGATGAAGAGTTTTCAATTGATGAGAAAGCAAAGGAAAAAAAAATTAAAAAGATTTTAAAACCACATTTTCATTAATGTACTAAATACAGAAATTAATTTTTTAAATAAAAAATATGGAGATAAAAAAATTTAAAAGCATGAGGTGCTGATAGGGATACTAAGTAAATTCGAATTTTAATTGTGTAAATTTTCTAAGTAAATTGGAATTTTAATTACATTTATAATATATTTAAAATTTTGAAAGAATGCTTGGAAATTTCTTGATGGTGATATTCATTGTGGTTTAATTTTCTAATAGTATTACTTTCCCCATATTTTTGACAAATTAAAATTTACTTTTCAGTACATTTTTAAAAAAAAGCATGTTTTTTAAAACTTTTTTATTTCTATTATTATTTTAATCTTTACTATATTTCATAATTTGCTATTATAAATTTTATGGACCCTTGTATTAAATTTCCTCCCTCAAACTCATTACCACATGCCACCTCTGGCATGAAATCAAAATTTATTGAAAATGAATCAATTAACTGACACTTAATCAAATGAAAATATTATATTATCAATGGGAGCACACAACTGTACAAAATTTCAACTTAAATGGTCTGAAACAAGTTAAATAAAGCATGTCAAAATTCACTGCATATAATCTGTAACCAATCACTCATAGAAATACACAATGAGACACTGCAAGCAATAAGGAGGTACTTCCCCAATAGTATTCCAAGGACAATGGCAAACATACTTTCATCCATCTTATGATACACTATTGGCAATGGAGAGAATATTTCTAAAAAATGTACCGAGAATCAAATTAATTTCCAGGCCAATGAATTTAATGATTCTCTTTTCTTAAATCAATCCTGATTACAAAAATTCGTTAATATACCACCAGTAAAAAAGGAAAAATGGGACAGTAAAAAGATAAAGAAGATTTTGACATGTTTACATTGAAAAGTAAAAGAGACTTACTTGTCTAGAAACGACTCTTTCATCATAATTAATTGTAAAATCTCTAATGAGAGTAGAAGCTTTACGACAAGCTTCACCCATTTGGTAGTTTTCTAAAGACTGTTTAGAGTGTTCCATCGACAATATATCTTCTTCTCCAGTGGCAACACTGCAATAAACAATTTTTGAGAATAATATTGTGAAGTACATGCACATAAATTAAATAAGCTCGAAAATTGGTGAGCAATTATTACTACAGAGCAGATGAGTTACGATTAACCATTTCTTTTAAAAATCTATTTCCTATCATCTCTCATTTCCAACTCAGTGATAGGGTTTCAATTTTATTTTTTTACAAAATAAATAAAAAAAAACTTTTAAAATTTATTAACTAACCAAAAGATAACATTTTATTATTGATAATACATAATGTTTAAAAAAATATATCAATCACTTATGATGAATACTTCAAATTAGAAGAAATATAGCCAAAATGAAATTAAGTTTAAAAGCACTGGCAAGCTAAACCTCATAGAATCATGTTCTCGAGTGATATTTGCAAGATTTATTAATTCATTTAATTAAAAACTAATTTATTATTTGTGAAGTTGACAGATTTAACCCATTTGAATCTAAAATAATTCATCTTTACTGAATGTTACTTAATAGACAACCTAACAACAATTACGTCATACTATTAATTCATCTTATTATTATTAAATTTAGGTTCTGTTAAAATAGATACCTTGAACTAAAGGATGCACCACTATTGGCAAAGCAGTCTTTTGACAAATTACAATTTCTGTTATATTTATGGTGAATTAAATTTTAGCACAATAGTGTGTTTGATAAAGTATTTGAATTTCTACTTTGAATCCCTAATCAGACAGAAGACAAAAGTTAAGCCCCAGATCCCTGCCACAACATATTTTTTACTTTCCCATTTGATGTTTTGTTTCATATTGGGAACAATATAAAATACAAAGGCAATTTATACAAAAATACAGAAAGAAACATGGAAAAGCATTATCAGGGCAAATGGAATCCTCAAAACTTGGTGAATTAGAGATGATTCAGAGATAGAATATAACTGAGTAAAGAGAAGACAATGTCAGCTGTCAGTAACAGAATTTTTTTTGAAAAAAAAGTCATTTTATTTTTGCTGTTAAATGGAAAATTCAAAATATGTTTTTCCGAATCGATTTTAAAATTTATGCACCATTTCTTGATCTAGCATTCTTTGTGCTAAAAGAAGAGTTATAACATGAATAGAATACCATTTTGAAGTCAAAATTTGTAATCGGTCTTTTTTCCGAGTGGGGAGAGAGAGAATCTAGAACATAATTAAAAAAAGCTAGAACACAACTCTAAGCCAAGCAATGATAAGTAGTAATACATTGTTTGCTGTCAAATAACAAACAATGATTTTAGAAAATGACTCAAGAAGCATCATTTGAATCATTAGAACTAGAGTAAAACAACTGGAAATTTCAAAGTACAAATCAAAAGTTTAATGATGAGAGAAATATGAATGCAAAATGTATATTTGAAATATTTTATGCATACCAAACTACTACTTCATAAAATCTAATAGGAAACAGAGTTTACATTGAAGAAACATTAAATATTTATTTGAATAATTAAAAGTACGATAAAAATTTACTCATCATTAATGTTGTCAAAACTTACCTTATACCTTGATTGTGTTGAGACACTTTATCAATTGCCTGAGCAATTAACAAACAAGCTTGGTGCAATCTTAAAAATGTTAAAGTATTAATAAAAGTGATAAATTTCAAAACTGGTTCAGAGAATTAAAACTGATGATATTTGAACATAATTCAAATATATAAAAAAAATATTTACTCCCTAAATTTCATAAGTGGGAAAAAACACCAAAGATTTTTTTCCCTCACAAAGATCATTATTTTGATGCTATCTATCTTTATCTATTGAGGATTATAAATTAAATCGATTATGAAATATTTCAGCAAAGGATACAATTGAATGTTTGTCAGTGTTTTAGGATCAGCATCAAAAACAGATTGGTAAAGAGCTCCATATTGATCAGCCAAGCATTTGAAATCTCTAGCGCATTTTCTTATCTGGAAAAGTAATAAATATATTGTATGCTCACGGATTCGGAAACCTTCTGCTGGCTCGCTTGTGCATGAGCCAGTGGGAGTTATTTTCATCAAAATAGGGGGAAATGAAGAATGGTGGGAGAGATGTTTACATTTTATATAGTGTGACCTAACAAAGGACACCGGAAGTGTGCTCATTTCACTCATTCAGGGATGAGATTGGCAAAAAAGGAAAAAGACTGAAATCATATGAGAGCAAAAAAATTGTACCATAATTTATACTCGAAAGAAGTAAAACATCAGAACATGCAGCATGATGGAAATATTACACTATAATAATTAATAACTTAATTATTTATAATTCAGTACATATAAATAAGAAAAAGAATATTAAATTATTATTAAATCATTCACGTTAAAAGTTAATAAACAAGTTTAAAAAAATTTTTTTTTTTTGCAAAATATGCCACAGAGGTTTTGTTTTCTGCAAAAAGGTGGTACTTAATATTTTGAATGGCACTGAATGTTGGAATGTTCATCCTTGTAGAGTTTGCTGATATAATGTTGATTCGTCAGTAGAAGATGAATCGGCTAGTTTCCTAACCGGTGGAGTTAAGCCGTATGATCGAGCATATTTTTCAAGAATTTTCTTTCGAAAATGGAAGATAGGAAGGTTTCTTTTCTTTGTGTAAAAGCGGAATTTTCGAAAGAAAAAGCAAATTTCTGCAGGGGGAAAAAAAAAAAAAATCGGAAATCCGGGGGGGGGGGGGGAATTTTGGGGGAAAAAAAGAAAAAAAGGGGTAATTTTACCAAAGTAACAAAAAAGCGGAAATCCGCCAAAAAGCAGAAGAATCTCATCCCTGCTCATTGTCTGACACCCCTTTCCTGTGTAAAATCGTCCAAAAGTGCTAGTCTCGGAATATTGAAACGAACTATACTTAAAACACAAGAATTATGTGTTTAAGCCATTTCTACATAAAAGTAACATAATCACAATACTGCCAAAGAATGTTAGTTGTAAAAAGAACTAATAAATTTAAACTTTAATAATTTTATAGCATCCTGGTAAAATCCAGAAATTTCAAATATATTAGAAGAAAACTTAATTTTATATCAAATTTTCTTCACTAAAATTTATCGTTTTTGAAAAAGGAATTAATGTCATAGTAATATTTAAAAAATGACGAAATATTACGACGATTGCATCATACCTCAATAAGATTGAGATTTACATAATAAGAAATTTTCCACACAAGCAAATCACAGAAGAACTTCAAGAATTATTTTAAAATCATTTAACAAACCCATAATATAAACCTGATGTCTTTTCAAATCTCAACATAAAATAAAACCATAATGTTAAGCCATTTTAGTAACATATCCTGTTAATGCTAATAATACAAAATGAATAAATAAGTAAATAAAAACAACAATATTTATTCTCAGTGTCTCTTTAAAGAATGATAATAAGCGATTTTTTTTTTCTTTGTTCAGCACCACTTTCAAACAAAGTTATTTCCAACAAACATTTATTCAGCTATATAAAACATCAATAAGTATAACTTATAAGTTGAATTAGCACTATGTTTCATAAGACTCACATGGCAAGTCAGTGGTTTAAAATATGTTAAATGGTGGCATCTAATGTAAATATAACAATAAACAGATAACTTTGAAGTAAAACTTTATTCATATTTAAAAATAATTTCATTAAAAGGTTTTTGAAACACAAATTTAATGAACAATAGAGCTTAGCAAAATGGTAGTTTAAGACAGTGGATACCAAGATTATTTTAAAGAAACCTGCCCATCACGAGTTATCTTATGGTTAATAGTCAACATATTAAAATAATGATGTCAAAATATGAGAAATAGAACAAGCAACAACAACAAAAAAAAAAACCTATAATTTATTTTACAGCACCAGTGAAAGTAAACACCAACCAAATAATTATTCGAAACTTTATTTTTATGATCAATGGCTATACATTCGTTTTAAATAACCACCAATGAATATACAAATATAATAAAGGCAGATGCAATTTCCTTAATATGACAGATTAGATATCTTTTCGATTCTAAAATTATAATTATTTTAAATGCAGGCAGTATACATAATTAAATTCACTTTGTGAAAATGGATTCAAATAATATTCTCTATTAAAAAAAACTTTATTCACACTACACAATTTTAAAAAGTTCTGTTTTAATCTAAATTAGAAATATTAGTAGAATATTAGCTTAATTCAATAATTAGTTTTTAAATTAGAAATATTAGTAGAATATTAGCTTAATTCAATAATTAGTTTTTAAATTAGAAATATTAGTAGAATATTAGCTTAATTCAATAATTAGTTTTTAAATTAGAAATATTAGTAGAATATTAGCTTAATTCAATAATTAGTTTTTAAATTAGAAATATGAGTAGAATATTAGCTTTATTCAATAATTAGTTTTTAAATTAGAAATATTAGTAGAATATTAGCTTAATTCAATAATTAGTTTTTAAATTAGAAATATTAGTAGAATATTAGCTTAATTCAATAATTAGTTTTTAAATTAGAAATATTAGTAGAATATTAGCTTAATTCAATAATTAGTTTTTTTTTTAAAGAAACAATAATTGCTTAAATAACATCAGACTATTGCTTAAGCAACTTGAGCGATGGCAACACCACACTCGCAATGGATTCCTTCCCACTGTGGAGTCCAAGGAAATAAGACTGCAGGCACCATTTTAAAAAAGCGCACATGGATTATTAAATAAAAGTATATGCAGATGTTCCACAAATCCATTATGACCCCTTATCAATCGTGTCATTACAGAACCTTTCAAGAAAAAATTGGGTAACCTAATACAGGACAAACAATGGAAGCTTTGACTCATTGACTTGCCTCACTGCTCAACAAAGAAGACTGTTGGCTCTTTTTACTTTTTCATATATGAAATACAGAAAGAGTATGTATCGTAAGGGTAAAAAAAATTTGACTTCAAAACTTTAACGAAACTGTACATTTTGGACCTCAGTGACTCTGAAAAAAACATTTTTCAGATAATATCTGTTTATCTGTGAATATGAAATCTCAAAAATGCAAAGAGCTAGGAACCTAGTCTTTACACCAACAAAATTAATTTCTATCAAATTTTGGAAAAAAATCCATAAATAGGAAGTCTGTCTGTCCATCCACATGGATGTGAACACAATAACCCCAAAACACGTCAAGCAAGACAGACAAAATTTGGCATATAGTTTTATCACTAGAATTGTTGATTTGTATCAGATTTTGGACCAGTCACAAAGTCAAAGGGTGGACTATGTCAATCCATCTATTAGAGGCGATGTGAAAGTGATAACCCATAAACACAACTACTAGATAAATGAAATTTGGCATGCGATCTCGACATCAAAATTAGAAAACTGTGCCACATTTTGGATTCAATCTGCCAAAGAGAAAAGGTCCAAATGCCTACTCGATTTTCTTGACCTTAGTACAAAGCTTTACACAAAACACACAATATTGCGTACATACACGAGATAGTCAAGAGAAGAACACTCCTACTGGCTCTTCATTTGACTGGGCATCAGATATGATTGTCTGGGTACCCACTTAAATAGTATTGGTATCTTTGTTAGAGCCAAAGAGATACTGTCTTCATAGAAGTTTCATATCTGTCTCATACTATCTAGTGAAGAGTCATACTCTCCACACATTAGCAGGCTAGAGGTTTTACGTTTTCCTTGAATTTATATATCTGTTTTGCTTTACTTTTACGTGATTTATAGTGCACTGAAGAATAAATCTCAGCTTAAAACACACATAAACTTTCACTTAAAGAAAAAATAAAAAGATGTATCCAACCTGTAACACAACACGCCCACATTTTTGAAGCTCGTCTCGAGTTGCCGCTGCTACAGATGCAGCTATGGCTGGTGGAGGTGAAGTTTTAATACATGAACAGGCCAGCTGGAGTTGTAAATGAGCCCCTAAAACTTCACTGCGCAACCGAGCATACTCACATTGAAAAATCAAAGAATGCTGTGGCACTGTAGCTGCCTAAATACAAATGATCCATAATTAAAATCCTCATACAATTCGCATTCAAATGCTGCAACTCTTGTATAATTGCAAGAATTTTGCAGGCAGTGTAGCATTCTCGTTTTTTTGCATATATTCCCAATATATTTACCTAAAGACTTCAAGTGTTTAATGATTTAAAATTGCATTTTTATTGTTGTTTCGCAAAAGTATTTTAATACTAATCAGTTTGACAGAACACAAAGAAATGTTAAATTAATTTTTAACAGAAAACTATTTAACCCAGCTAATTTAATTCCAATAGTTTTATTTGAAAACAAGGCAATGAAAAGTACAGAGTACGAAATGAATTTTGCAAATTAAGGAAATTTATCATTGTATGCCAGCCAATAAATTAAAAACTAAAATAACTGTAGTCAGAGATAACTCGAGCTGATGGTGGGAGGGGGGACATTTTTACTATAACAGTAAGGTTAAGCAATCATATAATATGATCATAATATATTTAAAGTAATTGCCAAATTTGAGCAAATTAGTTTTAAATATCAGGAATCAGCAAATCTGTGCTTTGCAACTCTATATTTAAAATAAAAGTTGATTAATTTCAGGTAGCCTTTTCTATACCCCTATGACAAGAAGTTATGCACATTATACCACACACAGGTGATGGGATGATGAAGCTCAAAATTACAGCATTGCATTTGTTTTTGGCTCTTAGTTTTAAAAAAGGCATGGATTTTGCAGTTTAAAAATTTAAATGACTATAAACAAAACAACAATGACAGCACAAAATTTAAATAAATTATGCACTATCATAACACCTATGGATTAATATCTATACAAAGCAATCAATTTTTTAAAAATTTTTAAGTGAAATAAATTTTAATTGCATTCAAGATACACAAACTCAAAAATTATAATTTTTTCAGAATTCTTTATCAATTACAAGATAAAAAGTGAAGCAAAATGCAGACTTCATTAAACACAAAGCCATTTCCAAACATTATTGAATAGGTAAAAAAAGTGAAGTAAAAAAGCAGTGAAAATATAATTATTTCATTTCATTTATGTCTGTCATACTATGAAGAAACAAAGTGATTTCATGCACAGTATTATATCTCCTGCTTATTTCTATATCAAATTATATATCTTAGTTATTAATTGAAAATATTATAAATCTAAATTTAACATTTTTTCAGAAAATTCTGGGCTAATATTCAAAACATTAAGCCCAAAAAACAAACAAACAACAAAAAAAATATGCAGATTTTTAAAGAATGAAACCAGAAATCAAGAGCGTTTTTGAAAAGAAAATTTTTCAAAAGTGACATGAAGACCATCTCAAGTACACACATGATTGTTTTAATTCTTATAATTTGAAAATATTTTCAAAAGTTTATCATTGTGTCCTAAAATAATTTTGGAATTCATACAATTATTCACTTTATTATACTACATTCTCTCTCTCTCTCTCAAAAAACACCTACACATCGACATTTCTTACAGTTTCAGAACAAAACTTTTAATTTCGTCCAATAAAAAATTATTCTTATAAATAGCATGCAACTTAAATATTATACACATACTTTTAATGCTGACACAGCTTTCATGTAATGTGTAATAGCTTGAGAAACTGATTCAATAATTTCTTGGTTGCTTCTCGCAGTTTTACACATTAAGCAATTTTCTGCTTGGCCTATCTCGCTTAAACTCACTAGCCAGAAATACAAATGTTCAGAACTAACCTGAAAGAAAAATGAATAGAAGAAGTTTTGGTAAGGAAAGTTAACAGAAAAACACATTTTTTTAGAGTATTAACACATGGGATATACTGATAATGCCAATATACATATAGTGTATCTTTTTTTTCAGGTTCAACTGTTCAGTGTTTAAATCAAACCCCTTTTTATTACCCATTTTGTCTTTCTTATTTCTTTTGACTATATGAGAGCACCCTTCTAGGCAGATCTTATCACGATCACTTTTTTGGGAATGTGTTAATTCAGCAAGTTAGGTGCAATATTCTAGTAGTCTTTCCTAAGAATTCTAAAAGGGAATTTATTTATTTTGCGTCTGATCTTGGTGTAACTAAGAAGCATATTTTCTTACTCTTCCTCTGAAATGGTAATGGGTGGATCCTGAAAGTAATTTTAACAGATACCATAGACCTGATTGAGGAGGTTGGGTAACGGAAATAAAGCCAATATAATATAGAAATCTGAACTTCTCTTGCTTTAAGAAGCCACTATATTACATATATAGGGTGTCCCAAAAAAGTGGAACAAGCATTTATTTTCTTAAATATTGATTTTAGACATATACTTCCCATTAAAAAGTTTCATCAAATAAGGTAAGAATTTGTATGAAAATAATTTGATATCCAAGGGGATTGATAATAAAAAGTTAAAAAGGTTAAATTTTGATATGTCCCCCATAGAGCAAAAATGTCAAATAGTAAAATGTTTATTTTACATTCATCTATTCACATACGAAGTTGCACGTTTCTATCTGCAAAACTTACAGATATACAAAAAGACAAAGTTGTTGACCTAGACCACTTTTCCATACCTCTCAGCAGTGTTTCATCCAGTCTTTTGACATACATTTTAGGGATAATATACACATTTAAAAAATTATTTAAAGTGCAGAATCAGGAAATGACAATGTATTTGTTAGCTCTTGTTAAATCTAAAAAATAGTCAAATAATACATTAATTGTAGTATTTACAAAAATAGTTCATCTTGTGAACCTTCAAAAAATATTCACTGTGACATCAGCAGTGAGGCACATCTTCCCAGAAACAAGCAGTGCTATAAAAATATTACTAGAATACAATTGAAATACAATTTTTCAAAAATAGCTTTACCTTCAAATAGTTCAAACTTGTAGTTGTAATTATCTGAATTGTATTTTAGATAATTACAGTCCTTTTTTTTTTGGTGAGTTCTGTTTTAATACGAGAAATCGAATATGTAGGAACCAGACAAGTTCCCGTTGAGACAACATGAAAGTGAATCCGAAATCTAAAAACAGCCAATGAAAAAAAAAAAAAAAATCAAGAGAGCGAAGGCGAACCATGGGCGAGATTGAAAGTAAAAAAAAAGAGCATTAGTTGGTTTTTAACACAAAACAGGAGCATTAGAAAATTGAGTTCTGGCTAAATTCTAAGACAGAAGGAATAGATATTCGTCTTTGTCAATTATGTCACTTAGTTGCACGCAATCACCGAATTTTAGTGCTTCCCAAAACTATTTGGTATGCAGCCCCATCTTGTGTCCGTCTCACTTTTTCATTCATTTTCTGTCTTCTTTTCAACTTTGAGAAATAAGCATATGATATGTGATATTTTAATTTTTTAACTTTCCTAAATAATCTTAACGACATCTCATTTTAAATACTTCCACTTTCATCATAATTAACGCACTACAACTTTCTTTGCAAATCACGAGTTTCTCAAGGGGAATTCCCTTTTCTGAGTACTTAAGCGTTCTGCGCATTCACTTCTGCCCTTTTTCACGCCGGCATGTAAGCTTTCAACAACAACGCGCCGATCGGGCGTAAACTTCTGAATACTGGTCATGGAGCTGCATACAAATTAAATACTTTACTTATGAAGAAATAACGCCTGATGCCTAAATAAAATAAGAATTTAAACAAACATCGTCTCTTCCTTGATGAAAATGGACTGCCTTTCCCTTTTTAAAGCCTGATCTTTTCATATATATATAAAGGAATTTTTTAAAATAATTTTAGTGAGTTCTAAAACTCTGCAGACCTAAAGGATGAGTATCCACTGCTTTTAGGTCAAGTTTAATACTATGCACAATGCGAAGAGCAAATAACTCAGTATTCCAGTTCAATATTAGGCTATTTTCCTGTTATATCTAAAATTTTCATTTTCTCAAGTTGTGCTTCCATTCTTTATCAAGTCGATAGTTGCAACTATCTGCAAATGAAACTGAGTAACAGTATGTGTCATTTGCAATTTATTTTGAATCTGTGATGAATAACAACAAATATTTTCATTTTGCTGTTTTTCTATGTTGAATAAATTTGCATTTCTGCAATAAACATCTCCATATAAATTTGTGAGCAGCACCTTGAAATTTAAAAATTAACATATCTCTGTAAGTTTTGCAGACAAAATCATGAAACTTAGTTTATGCATGGATGAGTGTAAAGGAACATTTCACTCATTGACACTTTTGCGCTATGGGGCACGTATAAATATCCAATTTTCTTAACTTATTATTTTCAACTTCCACAGAAGTCTAAGTGTTTTCACAAAAATTCCTACCTTATTTGATGAAACTTTGTAATTGGAAGTATATGTCTAAAATCAATACTTAAGGAAATAAAGGCTTGTTCCACTTTTTTGGGACACCCCGTATATAAGACGGAACGCCGCCCCATGTCCCCGTGCCTGATGCCATTACAGCACCCGTACCGGTTGAGTGGACATGGGACGTAAAAAGATGCCAACAGCACGCGGTGTTCCCAGGTGGTCACCCTCCCAAGTACTGACCGTGCCCGATGCTGCTTAACTGCGGTGATCAGACGAGAAACGAAGGGAAAAAGTATAATTCAGTAAGGAAGCCACAAATTGTTGATGAGAAAACTCAGAACAACTTTTTCAAAAGGATGAAGAATTACCATTGTTTAAAAAAATTACAAATAATAATGATGTTTAGTCATAATTACAATAAACTAAACACTAATGCACAATAGTTTTCAGCACAATTGGGTTGGGGGAGAGGACTGTGGATAAGTACAAATTGAGCGACCCTCGCTCTGCCAAAGCTTCCAGAGTCAACTGAAGAAAAGATGTGATGACAGCTCAGATATTGAGGTTAGAGTCCTAATAACCATAATTAGCCATAGCCCAAATCCTTCCCGGAGGGAGTACGCTCCATCATCCGAGTGGAACACATGCAATTACTATAACCACCAGGGAAGCAAGAACCGGCTTACTCGTCTGGGGACTTCTCATCTACATGCTCACGGCGCCCCCAGTGGGGAGGACTGTGGGTAAGGAGAACTTAGAGCAGTGATGGCGATGGTCAAATTTAGTTCATTATTTTTTTAATACTAGTCCGTGGCACCACTTGGGAAAGGGTGTGTGTGTGGTAAAAAGGATACCAATAACTTGGAAACACCGAAAATCTGATAACAGAAAAACTTGACTGTTAAGCTTTTTCTTTCTTTTTTGTTTTTGTTCTCACTTTCAAAATTCTCTAAAATATTTTCCTTTTTTTTTTTTACAACTTTTATTTTTGCAATTATTCAACGCTTCCAGATGAGTGCACCAAGGCTGCCAATTAGTTCAACACTGTGAACTGGTACATCCCCATTCTATGATGCAAGGAATATGATAGCCAAATTTATAACTGACTGTCCTTAGTCATACACAGGTGCAGTGATACAATAGAAAATGAATTAGCCAATGTCCACTAGGAATTTTTTCTTTTTTTTTTTTACAAATTCAACATTAGATATTAATTTATACTCTTAATTTTTTTAACATTTTTGATTGTCTGTTTCTCTCTTTCATGATATAAAAATTAATGTGTGGGTCACTTAAAAAGCCTTCAAGGGTCAGTGTCTGAAACAGATTCAGATTCGCCACCACTGACTTAGAGGATAAATTAAGAATGTATCTTGTTTTTGAAAGTTATATGACAACTTAAAAATACACTCTTTGCAGAATTTACAAATTTATTATTATATTACTTTGTATTCAAGCACATAATGGTATTTTGTCTTTATAATTCAAAAGTAACAACTTTAAAATACAAAACTTACTCTATTACACAGTGTTGAAAATATTTTTATTGCAAACTGATGATGTCCGTATCTTGTAGCTTGACGACCAATTTTATAAGAACACCAGAAATCTATAGAGTCTATTGCATTCATGATAGCTACATCCTCTTGAAGTAACCAGGGCTTGTCAACACTTGTTTGAAAAAGCAATGTGCATACCATACCCTAGAAACACAATATTACTATACTAATTTGCACATATAATTATAAAGGAATTTTTGACGATATTATTTTGTAGATATATTTATTATAAATGAAAAATGGTCCTACTGCAATCTACAACAGTTAAAATTAAATGCATAATAATAAAAAAAATTATTTACGAGTGTGAGAATGTCTTTGTCAGTCTAGGCTACCAAAACCATCAAATATAACTAGTTACCAAGATCGTAAGTTACCAAATTTTAAGCAGGACTCATTTTTGATAACACCAAAGTACAACTTGTTGATATTAATAAAATATTACTTTGTATTAAATATTATTGGTGAATAAATTAAGTATACCACAGAGATTTAACAAAGAGAAATAAGCATGGAATTATGAAACTTACTATGGCTTTGGCAGCTTCAGGATTAGTGTGAGATTGAGATGTGAACTCTCTTAACTTCATAATTAATTCTGTTTGCCAACACACTACAATGCCAGCACTTTTATTACCTAATGCACATAGAGCTGTGCATAATGGTACAACCCACACATCTGTTGAGGAAAAAAAGGAAGGAAATAATATAAGATGTGCTTTTGATTCAAAACATAATTTTACACTATTATATACATTGTTTGTCTATTAAGTAAGTAAGTCTATTTTTTAATGTATTATGTATATTATTATTTTTGAGAATTGTATTTTTATTCTGTATTTGTTATTTTATTGTATTTGCTATGTTTATATTGATTGTATTTGTTGAATGTTTATACAAAATGCATAAACTCTTCCCCGCTGACAGTTAAAATGTGCCATACCCTATGGGCGAGTGCGTCAGCGAGGGGAATAAATAAAAAAAACATAGTTTCCAAACATATTTGATAATAACAAAGTTACAGACATAACAAATGGCTGATGGATGATAAACTCCTTTTGATGCTAAATGAAGTATAAATACATATTCTAAAATGTTAAATTTTTAAAGAGTTTTTCAAACATGTCCAATTTGTCTTCCTGTAATAATATCCTCGACTGCGTTCTTTATACTCAAACATTTAAGTCAGAACAGAACTGTTTGGTTTGCACATTTCTCATCTTTGGAGCATTTTCAAGACTTTTCTACGTACTTGAGCAATTTCCATTCTATATAAAACAATGACACAAGCAAGTATAAAGAAATATTTTGTGGTTAAAGAATATAGAAAATATTATAACTTTAGTTTTATAACTAACTAAATTGTCAAGTGTTTAACAACAAGAAACAAGGGAAGATGGAAAGGGGGCGGCTTTAAAGAAACATCTAGTATTTATAAAATCGAAACAATAACCACAAATTTACAAAAATCAAGGATAAAATTATAAATGCTGTTGATTAATGATAATAGCCTTTCAGTTCAACAGCCAATCTGCAATTTAATTAGATATAATAATTTACTGATTACTTGTTTCTATTTCACAGTTGCCTAGTAATTATTTCTAATCATTAGGCACAGAATAAAAAATATTACTTGAAAATCTCAGAAACTGTTGAAAGGCATTTAGGTAATAAAATAAGTTATCACTACAAAAATGATTTAAAATCACATATATTATCCAAGCTGCACAAACACAAGATAAAAGCTGCACATATATGATTCAAGCTGCAGAAGGTAAAAGCCGCAGAAACTTTTCAAATGTAAAATCACTTGGCACGTATAAAATAACTCAGCATGTCATTCTTAAACATGCAACTTTGGTAGATGACAAGATAAACAATAGTTGTCGTGCACAAAGAGCCTGATTTGAATAAATTAAGCAAAGATAGACAATGCATACCTGATGTTTTTCCAATAAGAGAACCAATTGTATCAACAAACTGGACACACATATCAGGGCAAACATCACAGATGTTCACAGCACATTGAAAACATTTCTAAAAAAATTAAAAAAAGCTGTATAAGTTATATTAGGGAAATGAAGAAAAGTCTTTTTAATATTAAACAGAAAGCTAATCTATTATCTTTTTTACAGGTCAGAAAGCTCATTAAAATATTATCTCACCAATAATGATTTCAAGTTTTCACTGGTTTGTTCTGCTGTACAGATAACTAAAAGCAAAGTTTCAATTGCACTAGATACTTCTTGCATTAGGTCAATTCCTTGCACAACAATATCCTCTACAAAAATTATTGGAAGATAGATCAAAAGACACAATTATTTTTTAAATGTAACAAAGCATCATAATGCAGTTAAAGAATGACTCTATTACCTTGGAATACATGAATTGCAATCTGAGACAGAAGTTCAACAGATATAGCAGCAAGTTGTACATTATCATGAAATATGCAATCCTGGCACAATTGAAGAACTTTGCATTCTGTCAAAGATAAATAAATAGTTTTCTGTGTACTGAATATAAGCATAGCAAAAATTATAATCTGCAGAATAAAAAGTATCTGAAATTTGCACTCGAAGACTTACTCTCGGAAACGCGTGTGATATTTGGTGTTGAACTCTAAGTACTCTTCCCACCCATATACAATTCAGTATGCCATAAAAAAGTTGGACATATTAAAAGATTTAGAAAAGAAAAGGGGAAAAAATGGATTACAAAGGCATCCTATCATCTGCACATCTAATAGATATGAATAATGAATGAACGAGTTTTATTTCGTACTTCAAAGAAATTATAATAATATAAGACTATCCGAGACAAAATTACTCTAGATTATTGACTGTCTCAAAAAATAAAAACACAAGAAGATTAAACCCATTTTACGAATTTCCACAATTACCTTACATAAGAATGCAATAGCCATAATATTTAAATTCAAGTGACTATTCTTCTAAGTCAATGAACATGGTTTGGCATTTGAAATAAGAATCAATATATATTTTTAGTTGCAGCCTGAATCTACTTATCTAACAGAGGTATACCAAATATATAAATAATTTCTTTTGAGTAGGTCTTTTAAAAGGTATCATGAACTCTCAAAGTTCCAATTAGCCTAATATAATTTAAAAGTTTATCTGTTGGACTTTGATCAAGATTCTATAGTAAGACTTATAAACTGATTGCATGTTTTATTTGTCCATTTTAATCTGATTTTATTCAGATACAAAAACTTTTTTGTCCAATCAAAATTAAATTTTTTTTAAAAAATCTCATTTTGAAATTCATTAATTCTTCACTGCACTTTTGAATTAATACTATTGCAAACTTTGCTTCTGTCTTCCACAAAGAGTAGTTATTGAAATCACAATTGTATGATACCTAAATAAATTATTTTATGCATACATAAACCTTATATGCAAAATTAAAAAGCTGTTAGCAAAGATTAAAGATAAAAATAGACATCTGACCTTTTCTTTCCTTTTTTTGAGAAAACTTAATAAAGATTAATATCTCAGCATATATTCGTAAACACATTTCATTTATAGGCAGGAAATTATAAATAATATATGAATTATGTTCCGATTAATAAGAAGCAAAAACATTTAGTCCATAAAAACAAATTCTGCAACTTTTCAAATGCTCTAAATGTCAAAAAATAAATTGGACCAACATGAAATATTTGACATACATATAAAAAGTTCAAAAGATGTGAATGGAATTTATCTTTCGATATGAAAATTAAACTCAAGTCTTTTTAAGAGAAATTTTATAAAAAGATACAAAAATAACTGATGAAGGAAATCTTACCTGCACTTAAATCAAACTTGTCAACTGATACTGAATGAGCAAGAGCTACCATGACTGAAAATATTTCACACTTCAAGCTAATATATGGTGTTTCAATTGTATAATTTACAAGTTCCTAGAAATAATAACGTATAAATGAGTCTGAATCGGTGAATGTTGAAGGTTTTGATACTGAACGAAACTGATGATAAATCAATTTCAATGTATCAAAGGATTTTAATTATGAATAAAGCATTAATTATGATAGCTTAAAGCTCATAATACCTGCTTTAATGAGAAAAATAATATAACCTATATGGCATCACACAAATAATTAATTCAAAATAATGAAAATATTGTATTATGGACGGAGGAAGGTGAAATTGGACAATTTTTGCCTTCTCCAATGCAAATTATAATGATGTGACAGCCAACTGGTGCTTTTCAATACTTAATTTTAGAAGGTTTTACATTTCAAAAAATCTTTGAAATGCAACAGAAAAACTGCTGCGAGAGAAATAATGCTCATAAACGGATTAATAATGGATTGCTACTAATTTTTCAAACATTCTATGGATTTTACATAGAGCTATTGATATACAGTAGACTCTGCTTAATGATAACATTATCCGCAATCACATTCACTTTATATTATCAAAAACCTCTGACCCCGAACCAACGTATTCAAATGTACACAAAATTATTCGTTTAGTGTGATCACTACATCGTTTAATGTTATCAGTTTTGAAGTAGAGAATTGACCGATTCCTCATTTTCAGCCAGCGTTCATAGAATTTCTTGCTCTACTTGCAAGGAAACATCTGGAGGAAACTTTCCCCCCCACATCCCAAGAATTTCGGGGTTTATTTATCATGACCTCTCTTTGAATCATCCATTTAACGAGCAGGGACGTGATCATCGGTAATTGCAAGGTAAGCAAAAGGAAGAGTATGAAGAATGGATGCCCATTGACGAGGATATTCCAGTAGCTGCCACACTAACAGACTTGGAAATTTGCCAAGCAAGGCTAAATAATAAAAGTTGATGATTCCGTTGGGGACGATTGTGTTGAAGAAAACCCTCCAACGAACTCTGAAATGAGGCAAGCCTTTGATATTTTGAAACGCGGCGTGCAGCATCACTTGACAAATTTTAAAAAACAATATGAGTACGAACAATATAAATGAACTGTTAAGGAATAATTGTCGTCAAGCAACAATTAATGAATTTCTTTAAATGTTACTTTTGAAATAAATTATAGATAGCCCTGAGGTAAGTGTTTTCTTTTCCATTTTGTTTCTTTTACCTTGATGTAATAAAAATATAGATGATTTTACCCAATTCGGTTATTGTTATCAATCAGCTAAAGTTATCAAAATTCTTAAGTCCCAAAGTGATCACATTAGTTAGAAGTTCTGCATTTTATGAATATGTGTAGCTGTAGCTAAAATGTATGCTATCTGAAGTGTATTATATATATATGTAAAATATAAATAAAGTCAGGCAAATTTAATAATTTCCTCTCTTTTTAGTCTATAATATTATAACATCGATTTACATATATTCTAGGAATGTCTAATGAATGAAAAAAAATTAATAACTTCATCTAATACAAAGATTAAGAAAAATGGACAACAACTTTTTTCCTTAACGTATTAGAAAAGAATCAATAAGATGCTACCTAATCAAATACAACATGAATGTATATACTTTCTCCCCTCTCATAAGCCATTCATTTCCTAAGCCGTTCATAGTCAGCTCCATCACACTTTGGGAAGTTTATCTTAAATTATTATTGACCTGAGATTCAGTGCATATTTATGGTTTCCCAAATTACTTATTAATCTAATTTCATTTAAATATAAAATACTAAACAAGCAGATAATATAAAATAAAAAAAAAAAACTTACATTAACATTTGCTGAACTCCATAAATGCGCACCTTTCTTGGCTAACTTTTCCATATCTTTTAAAGCACTTATTTTTACACACATTCGACCATCCTCTTTGAGATAAGATATTAATAAGTCCACCTAGCATGTTTCAGATATGGAAAAATTAATACCGTAAGCCTTATAATACAAGTTATAATGATAATATAAAAATGTCCTTTATAATTTTCATAATGAAACTATTACCTGTTCTGGAATATGAGTGACAGATGCAGCAGCTAGCTCTGTAAGAGTATGTAAGGTGCACACAATAAACTGTTGAGAAGGATAATCTGGCAAAAGAGATGTGCAAAGCTTCCACACCTGTTGATAAGGAATATAAGAATAGTCAAAACTAGAATGTTAATTCTTAAAGAATGAAAGGAAGAATGACATGAAAGAAAAATCGACGTGTTGGTGCATGATAGATTTAGCAGCAAAAAGTAAGGAAACTAGATCAAAATTATAAAAGCATCAAACTCGTGCATATTGCAATATAGTCAAATACCTGAGCTATCGTCTGGGCATCATGATGCATATGTTGAAAGATAGATAGCAGTTGCAATTTTATTTCAACAGGTGTAGCTAAGCCTTGTATCATTTCTCCTATTTTACTGCAGATATTTATTGCAAAAGATCTGTTAAAAAATAAAAAAATAATAATAATTAAAACAAAAATGCATTGCATATTATCTCTTCCTATAAATCCACAGTAATAAAGATGAGAAAAATACACGATTATGATACATATTTTTGGTCATTATCTCGGTGAACAACCGAATACTTTTTTTTTTCTTTTTACAGAAGTGGCAGTTTTAACTTTCAAGTGAGGTAATAAAAAATTCCTTTCTGAAATCTTAAATAGATCATCAATTATTTCGATAGATAAGCTGCAAAATCATTATGTACATGTTTTTATTTGATAGAATTATACAGTCTATTTAATGATTGAAACAATCTGAAAGGAACAATATTTCTGCAAAGATCACAAACTTTTGTTTTATTCATTCATTAGTAATATTTTTCAATGCTACGAATGGATTTTTTTCTCCCTCTAGAACAGTCAGTTTTCTAACTATTTTTAAAAAATTTTTACTAAAAGCAAAATACTTACAATCAGCGAGAGTTCAAGATGACAGTACAGGAAAAACTTTGACGTGCATCATAATGCAAAGATAAATAATCTTGAATGTGATCATGATGCGTTATTTAAAAGTAATAAATATATTTGAGCATAGCTTGGATTTAAACACTAGTAATCAACAGTTTTGCAAAGAACTCTGTACTTAAAATGAAAGAAGTTTAATTTTATGGTGATCTTACTTTAGCCCCAAGCTGTGAAGAAACACTCACTACTTCATTTATTGTGTAGCCTTTCTATGCACTGTCAATTTGAGCTTTCACTGACTACAGTTGCTTGCTGGTATTTTTAATATCAGTAACTCATTTTACGGTAGGGCACAATCTGAATGCCTGGTATAAACAATACAAATATTTAAGAATCAAAATTAAAGCAGTGAATAACAAAACATTATTTTGATTACAATAATTTGTTTTTCGAATATTTCATATATATATATATCTATACTTATAAAAGGCAATGTTTGTGTGCGTGTGTGTTTATCTGCGATGTCCAGATGAATCTATCGCACTTACAGCCATGAAATTTGGCACACAAATAGTCGTAATGGTGACTGAATGCACCTCAAAGCCGAAATTTTAAATTTTAATCTAGAAATTTTTTTATTTAATGTTTTGTGTTGTTTTGGTTGATTTTTCGCACTAATTTCTCAATAGAATGGTTTCAAATAATTGTACGACAAAAATAGATAGACCATCGGAAAGAGCATGCGATTTCCGTTCTAATGAAGTTAGTTTTGAATTTCTATCGTAAATTACTGAATTTTGAGAATTTTTTAAAAATCAGTCAGTTTTGCCATCTAAATGTTGGTTTTGTTTTTAAATTTGTTGCATCCGACTTTCTAATAACACTATTATTTTCAATTTTTTTCAGCTTATAACTGCAACGGTTCTGTCGGATTTAAAACGAGAATGATTAAAATATCTTTTTTAGTTTTTTTGAAATTAATTTTTTGCTGGTAGTTGAGCGATATGTTTCCTCTAGCGAAGCTTCCGTCCACGACAGTCTCCGGAACATTGCGGGCAATTCCATTGGCTGAAGGACCAGGGCGACGTCATTACTTTCGTGTTCTGTGAGGAGATAATTTATTTAATCGATGACTTCGATTATTATTTTTAAGCGTGTCTTAACTTATTTCTTTGCCTTTTATACTTTGCTTGCGGTGTAATAAATATCAGATTGTAATTTTTTAACATTGTTTGGATTTAACGGTACTCGGTCGAGAGGAAAAAGAGGCGGACCAACTCAATAATATATATATATTTCTGTTTTGATTTCGTTTTTAAAACTTTCATTTATGTAATTGTATGTGGGCTTTTTTTTTATTTTGTTGAAATCCCGATCCCATGGGCAACGCCGTGCACGTACTGCTAGTATTTTATAAATATCACATATCCATTTAAGGAGTTGTGCCCCACATGCTGAAAATCACTCAATTGATAAATTGTTGAAATAATGACTTTATCACATTAATTCAACATTTGAAATAACTTTAAAGAAAACTGATTATTAATAAAAACATTTTTAAAAGAAATGAAAATTACTCACTTTGATTGGGCAGCAAATTTCCCAGTTGCATATATTGCAGCTTTCATTTCAACTGCATCATGAGAGTCAAGGCTGTTTCTAATACTGTGGTGTATACTTTTCCTCTCAGAAATAACGCTAGCAATATTACCTAAGGTCCTTTATATTCAAAAACAAAGATTTGGTTAATATGAAAATAATTATAATCCAGAATAACAAACCCATAACATGCATATTACTTTTATATACTAACCTCTTTCAATACAAATTTAAGAAAGAACATACAGCCAAGCACTTTAAAAAATGTTTTTTTAAAAAATTCTGTTTGATTTTTAAAAATAATTGAGAATTACTTTAACATCCATCTGGCCATACAAATAACACTGAAAATCCTAAAAAGTTTCTAATCTTAGCAAAAACGAATGAAAGTCCTGTTTCAAGTACATGTGTTTCTTATAGTCTCTTTTTGTTTTTGGCCTTTTGACAGATGTCTCTTTGGTTAATGATAATGGACAGACCATACACCTTAAAAATTACTTCTAAGATGAAAATTTCTGCCCAAGTGCCAACAAAAGATGTAATTATACTGGAAACTCTCCTCTGTCTTTACACACACACATATATATATATAAAATCTTCAGTTGAGTAATGTGTACAGTTATCTTAAAAGATGGTGGCAGTCGTTTCAATACAGAAATCAATTTATTTAAAGCCCGACATATTTCAACTGATGCAGATTGTAAGATCTTTGGAGATATTTTAGATACAGTCAATCCATGGGCATTAAAGAGAAATGCAGTGGCGAAGTGCCAAAGCAGGGAAAAAAGATGGCAACACGTCAAAACTTTAAATATAGTTGAAAAGATGATTCCCTGAAGAGGGGCTCTTGATGTGAGTGATACTACCTCTCAATGCTAAATAATTATGGTTATGGTAATTAGATTTCGAGGGCTGTGGAGAACAACCAAAAAACCTGTGCGACTTGGAAGTTAAACTGAAAGTGTTTTTATCTTAGGATTTAAGTAGAGAGAAAAAGAATTCATTTTAAAATATGGAAATTTCTAATTTATTACATATATATATATATATATATGACTTTAAAAGCTTAGCTAAGAATGAGAGAAAACTAACAGATTAAAAGAAGCAATTAAGAAACAATTCCAGTTCAGTCCAGCAGACATCAAGACCATTCAATTACAGACAACTGCTATGATCTTTAAATGTACATGAAAACAAAATTGCTTACCTTAGAGTGAGAGCTCTGGCTACGGGATCATTGCTGTGTATTACAGCATAGAGCCGATGCACGAATTCGTCGAGATTCAGAATTTTATCAAGATGCTTCTGTGTTTGCTGCATAACTTTTAAAATCAATACTCTATGAAAATTTGTTCTACACATAAAAGGAAAAGAAAAAAAAAGTCAAACATAGAAAATTACTAGTGTAATAAGATATAAAATTCATATTTAATATCATAATATAAGTCGCTCAGAAGCCAAAGCGGATAAGTTCATTTTTTAATGACTTTTGGTTTTTGCAAATTTTGATGGAATTAATAACATTATTTTTACTTATTAAACGATTCACTCTTTATTTTATTAGAAGATTTTATATACTTTCAGTAATCAAATTAATAAACCAGAATTTAAAAAAATAATTGTATTAAAAAACATGAATTTTCTCAAATTTTTTCTGGACTTCCTCATTAGCTTCTGAATGACTTGTATAAAAATAAATATACACTTAAAATATGACTTCTTCATCAAAAAGATGTCTATGAGAAAAATGAAAATTAAATTACATAAAAATAACTGAATACTGAATAAATGCTAAAAAGTTACAAAATTAGAGATTAGGAAAATATTAAACTCAATAGCAATTCTGCTTACAGCAGTTTTGCAGTACTCCAATATCCAATACAGCAATTAGTAATCGTAATAATAGAAATGCAGATTTGGAGTTAGAAGTAAAGAAAACATGATTTTTTTTAAAGAAATAAAAACTACATACCACTGAAATCTATATAATTTTAGAATTATTTAACTTAAATATCAACATTTAGTAACTATGAAGCAGCATTTCTATTTTTAAAAAATTATGTTAGATATATTTTTTCATGAAAAGCAAAAGTAGATTATTGATTTTATAACATGTAACTAGGAGTTATGTTGATTCCTAGGTATAGGTGCAAATATTTAAAGAACTTATTGCACAGTTCCGATTGAAATATTTCAATATTTGTTTTTGACATCAAAAGCTGCATAAAAATTCTTTATACATACTATGTTATAAAGAACTGACACATAAAAAAAGGCCTTTCAAGCAAAAAATAAAAATATATTTACATAATAAAAATTCATACCCTGTTCGAAATAATTCAGCTAATTTTAAGCATGCAGAATTTATAAGGATTGGGAATGGATATTTTTCAAATAGTCGAGGGAAGCGAACAATAGCTTCACACTGTTCTCCAACTTTAGTTGACCTTAAGCCTGAATAAAGAAAGCAATATAAGACATCAAAATTAAAACTATTTACAAAGAGACACAAATTAGTACAGAATCATATAATAAAACAATTTTTACAATCAATTCATAAATAAATAAAAATCAAATAATAAGTATTTTATTTACACACGCTTAAATTACAACTCTCCATTTTTAATTTTATAATGTTTTCCATGTTACTTATTCGTAAAAAGAAAATACTTTTGCCCCACTATTTTGGTAAATATAAAAAGTGCCAATTCTATTCATGGCCCAATAGTTAGTTTCTAAACCATTAGAGATAGGCACATACTTCCAGTTGGAAAAATGCTTTAAAAAATATTTTATGTTGAATCAATAAATGTACCACCAAAAAAAATTATTCAGTCTAAATTTAATACCGGCTCTATATAATGCTTGGTCTTATAAGCAAGTTTTTATATGAGTATATGATATTTAGTAAAATATTCTTGATACACTAACATTTTAAAGTTCCATCCAACAGGTCCAAGTAGTGAAGCTTTGAATATCACTATTTTAGACCATTTCAGTGGCTGCCTCAAGGAAGATGTTCTAATCAAAGGCAGTGCTTGCTCAGACGGCCTTCTAATGGCCGAAAATAATTAAATTCAAAGCTTTATAGCTCAGTTAGATGTAGTCGCAGAAGAGTGGAACTTTTTTGTTTAAAATGTTAGTGTGTCAAGAACATTTTAGTAAATATGCCTGATAGGATCAAGGACTGTATAAAAATTTAGACTTCAAATTTTTTAGCAATACATTTATTAGAAGAAAATTTATAAACTAAAAAGACATAATAGTGTGCAATTAATTCATTACTGTGGAAGAGTTTTTATATATTTTCAAGCAATTAAAAAAAAAAAAGGTATGAAATTATTTAACCTTCTGACTGCATATCTCGCAGGTTGGAAGCAAGTCTATTTTCTGCTGCATCCTGCAATTTTTGCAAGCCCTTGTGTTTACTTAGTACTTTTATAGTGTTAGATCACATTATACTAATAAAGCTTTGCATATAAATAACAACTCGCCTGGCTCAATGGTATTTGGACACGTTTGTAAATGTGGCATCTAAATAGTGATTTAAAAAAATTATACAGTCAAAGGGTTAAATACATAACCATATATTTCAGTAAATAAAAGAGGAGGAAGTAAGCAGTATTTTCAACAGAAATAGTTTAGTATTAATACATTTTTAGATATCTAGAGTGTCCAGTTCAGGGATGAGGAGCCTGCGGCCTTCTCAAGTTTTTTTATGAAGCCTTACCAGTCATTTACAATTTGCACTGAAATATATAATTGTCTGTAATATAATAATAATTACAGAACAATAGCCCTTAAGATTCTATTCGTGCAGCCTTTTACCCAACTGCCAAAATTTAATGAGGCATTTCGACGCAAAAAGATTTCTTGCTCCTGGGCTAATCATCAAATCGCTATGCATGTTAACCTTACAAACTAAAAACTGCTTATAGCAGTCATCTTGATCTGACAAAAGGGAATCTTGACTTTCTCTAATACAAAAAACCCCCAAATTCCTTTGAAAATATAATCAGTAATTCATATAAATACCTTTGTCAAGTTCAGTAAGAGCAGAGTTTGCATCTTGATCTGGTTCTCCAGAAGATGTTTCTCCAATTATAGATAAACGAGCAGATACTGATGCCATTTTTTTTTATTCTGAAAGAAAAAAAAGGGTTATAAAAGATGAAATTTAGGTAACAGGTATTATGTATTTAAAATTTTTTAATAAATTAAATAATTCTGTTTTGTCTTTGCTTAATTCAGCTTTAAAACAATACTAAAACAAAAAGTGCGCAAACTAGGTTAGACATTGCAACCTATTTTGCAGTGGTGTAGTCACAAAATAGGCAGTGCTGGAACTCTCTAACCCAGGGATGGGGAACCTGTGGCCTTCTTGGGTTTCTTATGCAGCCTTACCAGTTATTTACAATTTGTATTGAAATAATGTAATTGTCTGTCATATAATAAGAATTACAGAACAATAACCATCAAGAGTCTGCTCGTACAGCCTTTTGCCCAAATTTAATGTGGCCTTTCAGTGCAAAAAGGTTCCCCACCCTTGCTCTAACATATGCAACAAAAATCACCCTTTTTTCATGAGGTTTTTAAATTTGTCTCTTCTTTATTTCTTGTTTTTAAAAAAAGCAATACTGGAATGGCATTACGGCTCCACTACACCCCTGATATTTTGCCTCCGATTTTGCAGAATGTGTCAAGATCACACTACAAAATCAAAGGCAAAACACATATCAGTGGTGAATCCAGGATTCGAGTCTGGAGGGGGCTGAGGTCATAAAAATTTTGTATCGTAGTGACGGATGTCAAACCTCTTGGCTTATATAAACCAAAACACTTTAACTTTACAGGCTTTCCTCTCCTGACAATAAGAATAATAAAGAACACTACAAAACTTTCGATAATTTAATAAAAAATACAATGAAATAGCTGACCAAAAAATGTTTTCGACCGCGCCAACGCTACAATTGCAAGTGGAATGACTAGAAAAGTACGACAATTTTCGAGCCTGTCAAGTCAGAAAGCAATGTTGTCACGATTTTATTACTATTCTTTTAAAATGAAAATTAAGATCAAACAGTTGTAGAGATTTTAAATTATAGCAAGAATTTTGGTTTAGCTCTGGGGGGGGGGGGGCGGCAGCCCGATAGCCCCTCCCCTGGATTTGCCACTGACACATACACTACAATAACATAAAGCAAGAAGGGTTTTTTTTATATCATAAAACACAGTAATATTTCAAATCATTTAAAAATGTTATCCACTCTTTTCTTGCATTATTCTATTTTTACAAAATAATTAGATTGTAGGCTGGATTTAAAAAAATTTCAGATTTGGATGAAACAAAAATGACAAATGTATTTTCAACCTTGAATCAAGCCAAACATTCATGCAGAGTTCTATGCTAAAGCATAAATGCGCAATAAATTTTTTAAAAATATAAAACTTTGGGCATAAGAAATGCATAAATGAGTCGTTTTCATTCTTTTGGAATTTGTTAGAGTTTTGTAGAGACCCTTTAAGAGTTTTGTTTTCTCTACCATCTAATTTGATGACATCTTCTCTTTGGGATATGTGTTGTCGTTAAGTGTGTCAATTAAGATACCAAGGAACATTGGAGATGTTTATGAATGTTATGTAATTTGTGATTCGAATTACAAAATTTAATGAATGACTTACTTTTAATTTACTCGCTCACAAAAATACGATAATTCGATGCATGGGCAAAAGAGTTAAGTGATTCAACGACGCCATGGACATTCTATTCCTGTCGAATTCTCGTATCTAATGATTAGAAAACTAATAATTCTCTATGATGTGCATAAATATTCCATAGAACACATAGTTGGCGTGATTTTTGCCAACTTGGCGGGAAACCACACATCAAACTTAAGTCTTACCCACTTCATTTCTCAAGGACTAATATTAAAACAAATGAATAATATTACTGTAATTTATTCGAAGTCAAAATGTATCATTTGATAGAAGGAATAAAAAAATATATATTTACGAAAATATAATTCCATGGTTCTTCTACATACCACAACTTTCCTTGAAATGAAAAGAAATGTTTTTTTTTTTTTCAAATATGAACAATTTCACAGTTCATCAATAAGGCAATTGTCAATGAAAATCCAAACAACCTTTATTTTCCATTGAACCGGCGAGCAGGAAGATTTAATAATAAACAAACCACGCGGTTGGCAAATATATACCAGTTAAAAAGCGAGGAGATTTGTTGCTTTTCATCTCATGAATGGCAGATTTGTTTCGATGGATTAGTTTTCAGAGCACTGTTGAATTCAAATGACTATAACATGCTTCCATATCATTCTTAATGTATTTTTAATTTAGGTTGTTTCAAATTTATAAATAAAAACCCGTTGTAATGGACGAGTTTTCTGTTTTGTTTATTTACATTAAAATGCGGAAACTGCGTAAGCGTACTGCTTATAAAAGGCAATGTTTGCGTGTGTGTGTTTGTCTGCGATTTCCAGACGAACCTATCGCACTTACAGCCATGAAATTCGGCACACAGGTAGTCGTAATGGTGACTGAATGCACCTCGAAGCCGAAATTTTAAAATTTATTCTAGAAAATATTTTATTTAATGTTTTGGATGATTTTTCGCACTAATTTCTCAATAGCATGGTTTCGGATAACTGTACGACAAAAAATAGATACACCATCGGAAAGAGCACGCGATTTCCGTTCTAATGAAGTTAGTTTTGAATTTCTAACGTAATTTACTGAATTTTGAGAAATTTTTAAAAAATAGCCAGTTTTGCCATCGCAATGTTACTTTTGTTTTTAAATTTGTTGCATCCGACTTTCTAATAACACTATTATTTTCAATTATTTTCAGCTTATAACTAGAACGGTTCTGTCGGATTTAAAACAAGAACGGTTAAAATATCTTTTCCCGTTTTTTTTAATTAATTTTTTTCTGGGCGGTTGGGAGTTATTTTTCTCGATCAAGTTCCTCGCGCGGCACTTCTTCGGAACGTTGCTGCCAATTTTGATTGGTGGACGCGCAGGATACGTCATAACCTTCACCTGAATGAATTACTTCGATTATTATTTTCGGATTGGATTTTATATTTTGCTTGCTGTATATTAATCATTTTAACGTTCCAATTTTGTAATATTGTTTTGGATTAACGTACTCTGTACTGTAGCGCGAAAAGAAAATAAGCAGGAAAATCAAATAATGTGTATCTTTTGTTTTGATTTTGTTTTCAAAACTTTTTCATGTCATTGTGGGCGTTTTTTTTTTTCATTTTGTTAGGTCTGATTCCACGGGCACGCATTGCGCGACTGACTAGTATATGTAAAGCGAGATCTATAGGTCTATTCTGTACCCCGGTTGGGTTGGGAGACGTCATTCTTCCCGTTGTTAACGCGCGGAAAAAGTGATGTCTCCCAACCCAACCGGGGGTACCAGAATAGACCCATATATCTTCAAAGCGAAGTCTAGGTTTATAATGCAGATAAATAAAACAGAAAACTCTCCTATAGAAAGCTTTATACAGTTTCGAAAACTATCAACAGTTCTTGACGAGTTAACAAAAAGTGATTTTAACGACGCATTATTCAGTACAAAACTTTCGAGATTTTTCTCTCTTCAAGAAAGTAAAATTTAAAAGTTCCAATAATGCGTGCAAAAACTTAGCAAGGAAATCTTCTGCCCTTAAAAAGAAAAGAAAAGCTCACAACAAACATTTGTATGTAGAAATAGGGATGCATAATCCAAGATATTTTTAATAACAAATATTTTTGCTATTGTTATTTTTAAATATCTGTCCTAAATAAGTGTGATTTCAATCACACTTTTAATTTTCCAATTTTTATTAAATGTATGTAAAATGTTTTGGAAAAAAATTTAAATGAAAAATATTCATTTGTTTTTATTACACTTTCTGCAAAATTTTGTGTTTTTAGCTCTATATACTGTCAATAGATGGCGCCAGGATCGAAAATTAATTTTAAATACTTTTTCATATTAAAAAGGAATGATTTTTTTAAAATTTTGAAATACTTTATGCACATTTATTTACCAATTGATTGAATCACACATTTCTGAAAGTATTCATCACTGGAATTTGTGATTTTTTGTTATTGCGTGGTAAATAACAGTTCATCAAATATTCGTCATCCCTACACCTTACTTACATTTAATTACAAATGTTTAAATCACGCAATTTTGACAG
>BGPR01000616.1:40654-84410 GCA_013235015.1 Araneus ventricosus | reverse complement strand
TAGTATTCATCACAGGTATTTTTGATATTGCGTAGTAAATACAGTTCATCAAATATTCGTCATCCCTTGGCGAATCCAGGGGGAGTGCTATGGGGCTGCAGACCCCACCCCCAGAGCTAAACCAGAATTCTTGATTTCATTTAAAATCACTACACCTGTTTGTTTTTAATCTCCCTTAAAAAATAGTGACAACATTGCTTCCTGGCTTGACATGCTAGAAAATTTTTCCAGTTTTGTAGTCATTTCACTCGTACTCGTAACATTGACGAGGTCGAAAACATTTTTTGGCTAGTTATTTCATTGCCGAAAGTATTGTAGTGTTCTTTATGACTCTTATTGTCAGGTTAGTAAAGCCTGCAAAATTAAAATGTTTTGGGTTATATAAGCCATGAGATTTGACATTCGTCACGACGATGCAACATTTTTTATGACTTCAGCCGCCCCCCCCCCCCCGACCCAAATCCTGGATTCGCCACTGTGTAGAAATGCAATAAGAAATGAACCCTAACAGCACAAGATATTGCACGACGTTGTTCGATATTCTGAACGCCGCAGAACAGGAGTGGCGCCAGGGCCTCCCCATCGGGGATGCTGTGCCCCCCTCGTCGGGCAAATTTTTGTACTCCATTCACGCAAAGGCTATTCAACTAGTAGACAAATAAAGATCTGGCGAAAATTTGAGAGTGTAATCATTAAGTCCCTTCTCTCCGTACAGCAGGTTGTGCCCCCCCGTCAGGTGAACTCTAACACCACTCCTGCCGCACAATATCGTGAACCTATCAGACAAATGTTGCAAAGACTTTTGTACTATTAGGAAACTGTAAAATGGCATTCTGAGATATAGTTGTTGTCCTAAAACATTAGAGGGAAAAATTCTATTTGTTGGAGAAAACCAAGATTTTACCGAAATCTCTGCTAAATTTAATTAATGTTTCACCTTTTTAAAAAAGTAAAACTGTTCAAGATTTTAATTCATAAGAGTTAAATAAACATACTTCTGAGTCCCTGACTCGACATAAAGTAGTTTCAATCAAAAAAAATAACTTACAAAACTGAAAACAGACATTTATTTTACAAACGCATTATTCATGAATTTTACATCGGAACTGAAACTTGAATAGAAAATGCCAGGCTCACAACTCTTGAAACAAAAATATAAATACAGCGATGCGTGCTTTACCAGTGCTGCATTTTTCCAAAATTCACTGTTGCATTCTAAATAATCTGTTTCGCAGTTAATTTGATTTTGGACAAAACGCTCAGCTTTCTACAGTGAATTCGAATGGCACTTAGTTGTTAGTAACAAAACATCCATTTTAAGATTTTGGTAAAGGTACAAGCAAAGTATAAATTAAGATGAGCTTTCACAAACAAAGTGGTGTATCTCCTGTGTTCTCCACTCGACTTTCTAGCATACTTACATAATCTGATTCGTTTTACGCAGATTCGCCATGAAGTGAAGAAAACGAGTATGAAATTTGGACATCTTCCCATTGACTTGGGTTCAAAATTGGACACAGATATACAATTTTGATGCCCAGACCACATACCAAATTTCACCTGATTTGTAGCCTTTTTGAGTTATTGGCTTTATTACACACAAGAATAGACAAACCAGCAGAACAGTCAAGCCGTTGCTTGGTAGTTCAAAATTTGACACAGATCTACAATCCCGGTGTTGTAGCCATATGCCGAATTTAATTAACCTCGCTCGCTACGTTCTTGAGGTAGCCAGTTCACATCGATTGACAGCGACGGATTTCGTCCAAAATTTGATATAGACTACATACAAAATTTTATTTGCCCAACTAGTTCTGTTTTAAAGTTATCATGTTCAGTGGCGGTGACTGGATGGAGAAAGTCTTAGAGTGACGGCAAAAAAATTATAGACATCTAAAAGTACCCGGGAGTTTAGGGGGTAGACAAGAAAATTTTAAAATTTAGTTACAAAAATAGATAGCTTTCCCGGACACTATTGCTTCTTTATAATTCTTAGTTTTAGACAGCTAAAATGAAATAATAACTTAATTTTTCCGCAAAAATTAGGGAGGCGATCGCCCCCGACTCGCGCCCACTGACCGAGTTCACATCCTATTAGCACAGAGAAAATGTAATCACACAGTCCAGTCACATTAATGTGACCACCTGTCAAAAGTCAGAATAACCACCTTTGGCAGAGCGGACCGCTGCGAGACGTGCAGGAAGAGAGTCAATGGACCTTATGCACCATTTGGGTTCGAGAGTATAGAAAAACAGCTGTGGAGGAATGAACAAAACGATCGGCCTATAAGAGACTCAGAAATAAAAAGCAGTTCTGAGTCAGCTGTTTAAGACTGACCAATGGCTGCCTCCGGCAGGTCACGTGTCGGAGGATGTGACGTCACATGTATAAGGTCCATTAGGTTTCTGAAGGCGTTCACTGGGATGTTGAGCCATACTGCTTCCAGTGCCGTGGCCAGCTGAGCTAGATTACGCGGTTGAGGATCCATGGCGCGAACAACCCGATCGAGATGGTCCCACAGATTCTCGATTGGGTTTAAATCCGGTGAGTCTTCTGGCCAGGGGAGTGCTGTAAACTCATCCTGGTGCTCTTCGAACCACGCACATACACTGCTTCGCATACACTTCGTCGCCGATGAACAGCAGTCAGCATAGGTGCATTAACCAGGCGTCTCCTGCGGAGGCCCATGCGCAGCAACGTTCGCTGAACCGTTGTTGAGGATACACTCTTGGTAGCCCCTTGGTTCATCTGGGCGGTCAGTTGCTCAACAGTTGCACGTCTATTCGCCCGAACGCATCTCCGCAGCCTTCGTTCGCCTCTGTCATCTATGGCCCGTGGTGCACCACACGTGCCACGCCGCTGATTTTGGATAGTGCCATGCACGGTATACTTTTACCACGGCGGCACGCGAACAGTTCACAAAATTAGCCGTTTCCGAAATGCTTCCACCCTTGGCCCGAAAGCCAATAATCATGCCCCTTTTGGACGTCGGATAAATCGCTACGTTTCTGCATTACGCCAACGATTGAAATGCTTTCCGATGCCCTAGGACATCCTTTACATACACTCCACTGCACTGTGCTGCCACCTGCCTTCTGTGATTGGTTATTTCACGTTGACGTCGAAAGTAGGTGGTGGTCACATTAATGTGACTGGACTGTGTATTACGCGGGAATATTCCAAGTACACAACATTCAGCGCGAATTATAAGATGCTTGGAGAAGAACATAATAATAATAATAGAATAACATAAGGACTAAACAATTATTATAATAGCGAAGAATCGTAAAATTGGCGAATTCTGAAAAAAAATATGAGGTTTAAAATTTTAATTTTTTTCCTAATAATATCTAATTAGGTTACTTAAAGCAATGAAAATACTTCCGAAGGAGAGTTAAATGATTTGGATTTATAAAATTGCAATTCTTACCTATTTTTAGACAAGATTGCGATACTGATAAAACCATTGACCGTCCCAGGGAGTCCAATCTACAGCATTCAAACATTCCTGGACTATTACAGATGTTTGGCGATATTTCTGTGCCAATAGGGCAGACAGATATAATCCAAAAATATTTCTTTTGGAATCAGAGAGATCTACAATGTGGAGATCCATCAAAATCTCGAGATCGAATTTTTTGACTATCAAAATACTTTCTCCTTGCACTTATATTTCGTACACAAGAAAGTAAAAAGGTTTCCTAGCCATGATATCCGAGAAAGTTAATTTTACTTGGAAAATAAACTCGTAATTTTGGAGAGAAATTTGAGCCAAAAATCGAAATTTTGCGTGACCGAACCGAAATTCAGGAGGGTCACTGTCTTAGCTACTGCGTATTCAAACAGTCTGTTCATACTTTGCTAGTGATACAGTTATAAAGAACTTGTATACTAAAGTTGAAACTTAAAGAAACAAACGAACTAAAAAGTGTTTCTATAGCCTCAAAACAAAGATAACCAAGTTGGCAGTAGGTGCATGGCTATGTGAATTACCATTGCACCCATTTAAAAAGTCCACAGCATGTTTGAAGAGAATTTAAGCCTCATTAAAGATGGATCCAAATTCAATGTGCCTTCCATTCATCAGGCACAGAGTCGAAAAACGAAGTGTCAGTCCACAGAGTCCAACGCCGACTGAACGAAGCCAGAGTCGGTTGCGGGGAATGACGATGTTTCTAACATGTTAACCAATATTTTATATATTGAAACTGCATATTTAAAACGACACATATTTGATTTCATAGAGCTCTTTCTATAGTCCGTAAAAGGCGTTGAAACAAGCATTACGTCTTTCATCGGAATGCGATAGCTTGTTGCTTTTCATGCAATGCGAACTTCAATCGTCACTGATTATAATAACCATAGAATATCTCTTAGCAGGTAGCAACGGGACCTCGCCGATGCCCAGAAAGAGATTTTCTCAGATAATTGAATATACGTGTTAGATCTTATCTATTCACACTTCGGGAAGCCATATCTGTAGAAACTGCATCATACGAAGTCCGTTGGTTATGCTTTTCGATCTATCAATCAAATTTAAATAAATAATATCGATAATGGATATTATTTATTAAATTCTGGCTATTTAAATTCATGATTTTATATTTCAGAAAAGCAAAATGAAACAATATCTTAAAATTACCATGCATTTTATCATAATGTTACGAACATGGAAAGTCGCTTCCCAGCAATGTTAGTCTTGTGTTTGGGAAGAGAGTTCTACAGGGGTACGTATGGAAGTGCCGCGGGAATGGAGCCACTTTGGTGACAAAATGCAAGTTCTCAAAAATATTAGAATTTTCTCGATTGGAGCCGAGACCCGGATTTCTCCAGATGATTCCATGTGATGTTACGGCCTGTTGGGGGAGACTATAAATCGCACCGTGTTCGGATCACGAACATGCGGAATCGTCTTTGGAGTTTTGTCCGCAGTGAGAGCTGTTAAATGCTGAGCGGTATTGCAAGTGCTGTTGTGAATTGCTGTCTGTGTTTTAATTTGTGCAAGTGCTGTTACCTGCGCTTCATGTTTTCCGGCATATTCGAGAATGAAATGTCATTATCCTGCTTTCACCGTACACACACCAGGACGATTTTTGAAACAATATGAAAGCTACTAATTTCTGATTGTCGAATTATAACTTCGAATGTCTATATTTTAGAAGGAGTTTTTAAAATTTACCGTGTATAGAATGAAGTTCAAAACATAGTTATGCTGGTATAGATGAACACAGCTGGGGAAATTTTGTGAAAGTTCGCAATCTCACTTTTCGTCTTCATTCTCCTTTCAAAGATCATGTTTGAATATTTCATCGCCATCAGGAGAGAGTATGACGGGAGCAATATTGTCTACGTCCACCTGAGCCTGCACCTCCTCTTCATTACATGCATAATTTCTGTTTCATAGACCTAAATTTTGGATTTAAATTTATACCTTCAAAAGTGCCGCTATTTTGATATTGCCGGTTACGAGAGATATTACTATACCTCTTTCCACTCACCATAACACTAAATGAATTTTCAGTTCTTGCAAACGAGGCTAAAATACACGAGACATGCACTTTGTTCTCCTCACATTGGAATGGACAATGAAATTCAGATCAAACTGGGAGTGGCCGCGGAGGTGTATATAGTTGTCAAGGCATAGTTTTTTTCACTCCCTCGTCCCATATAACTTCAAAAACACGAAATAGTTTAGTTATATTAACGTCCCGTTTTGAAGCAACACGAGGGCTATTTTGGGACGGACCTCGTAATTTTGAACCATGGTCAGATGACGAGGACGACACCTGAGCTGGCACCCCCCTCTCCAAACTTCCAATCCGGTCTCGAACCTGGAGCCCTCCGGCCTCAAAGCCGAGACCTTGCCACTAGGCCTAAAAAAACACGAAATAAATGCAATGATATTTTGTTTATGCAGCGGCATCTCCACACTCCCAGTGGCGTAGATAAAGGGGGCGGTTCGCGCCGGACAGCAAATTCAAACAATTTTATAACTAAGAAATAGCAGCAGCACTAGCTCAGTCGCTGTGTACACACACACAAAACTAATGTAAATGATTCGCATTTTCCATCTACTTGTAGGCATTGCACATGCATTCAAATATTTTTAAGGGCGACATTTTATTTTTGTATTAACAGTATGTGTCATTTTATAATTTGGCTCCGAAAACTTTTTATTAATTATTTCTTCGCATTCCCTTCAGTAGGGCTACCTAAAAGTTGAGATGAATGCTTTTGTAGGCATTATTGTGTAAGGAATTCACTTAAATATTGGTATGCCCAATAACAAACAATACTTCTGCCAATGAATCCCTATTTTTTAAAAAATACTATTATACCTTTCATAATGACTGATACCATACAGACTTCCTGGTAAGCACAATTCTAATGGCAAATAACTCGCACTATTGAGGAAAGCACAATTATTTCAAATTATAGACCTGAATTCAATTTCCTTGAATTGAAACTTATCGAATTATTTAATCAAGTTTTCTTTGTTGATTTAGTGCAAGGGTGCCAAATTCAAATGCTAGCATGGACACAACATGGATTAACAAGGTCTAAATTTATGTGGGCTGCAAAAAAAGAAAAATCTTAATTTTTTTTTTCTACAAATATTTATTTAGAAAACATAGGATAAAAAAAAAAAAAAACAAGGACAACAGTGGAGTGAATGTATTCCTCCTGACACTTGGCATCTCTTCTCTGTTACCATCTTTCCTACTTCGAGGGATATCTTGTCTGCAGTGATTGCTTTCAAAACTGATCCAAGGTGAATGTCAAGGAAATGAGTTTCCTATCAGATCCAGAATTAGGATCCGATAGGAAACTCATTTCCTTTCAAATGTGTAAATTATTCCTTACTCTGATAAGTACTTCAAACATGAAAATAATTTCATATTCCAATTTCTGCATATTTTCAAACCTGGGTGGCAAATATTTGTTAAATTCAGACATCCCAACTTCACTGAATTTTGCCTTCAAATCCGAGCAGTGGTGAATCGCGATTACTCCCATTTGCATATGGTAACGTACCGATTCTATATGTACGGAGAAAATTAAAGGAAACAAGGGGCCGTTCAAATATTACGTAAGCACCCAAGGGGGGGGGAAGGGGTTTGCGATTTGCTTATTTTTGCTGACAAGGGGGGAGGGGGAGTATGAGTGATGCTTACGTAAGACATTAAAAACACTTTATTTCCGAAAATCTCTTGTAACTTGCACAAATAATTTAATTTTAAAAAATTAAATTTGAAAAAAAAAGTTAAATTTGGCAAAAGAAAATTAAACTTGATTTTTGTAAGCTTAAACTTGAAATTGTAAATAAATTAAACTTACATTTTTTTGCCATTTTAAGCCGAGTTAGAGTTTTTTATTTGAATTAAGTTCTAAATTTTTTAAAAATTAGATTATTACTGTTATTACATTTTGTAAAAAAAAAAAAAAAAGAACAGGGGGTGGGGTTGCAGTATGCTTACGTAATTATAAGAGGGGGGTTTGCGATTTGCTTATTTTGGCTGACAAGGGGGGAGGTCAAAAAATACCAAAAACATGCTTACGTAATATTTGAACGGCCCCCAAAGAAAAGTTTTCTTTCAAGGATTTAAAAACTTCAAACTATGTTTCAAATTCAGTTTAGTTTAGTTATATTAGCGTCCATTTTTTGGAGCAACACGAGGGCAATTTTGGGACGGACCTCGTAATTTTGAGCCATGGCCAGATGACACATCAGCTGGCTCCCCCTCCCCAAACTTCCACGCCACACCAACGGGAGGATGTTTGACCTCTACATATGATTTAATGTGCAACAGGCCCCATACACGGCAGATCTTCAGTGGAATCGGGTTTCGAATCTGGAACCCTTCCGGCCCAAAGCTGAAACCTTACCACTGGGCCACTGCAGCCTGTTTCAAATTCATATCTAAGGGTTAAAACTTTTGTTGAGGCTTGTTATTGATAATTATGCATAATTTGGAGTTTTAAAAATTTAGCAACAAAATTTTTATCAAACATTTTGTTACATACTGTTATGCTTGCTGGCCACATGCAGCCCATGAGTTTGACACCCTTGATTTAGAGGTTCTCAGATTTTTCATTTTCAGATTCCTTTCACAGGTAATCAAACAGCTTTCAGCAAAAAACAGATTCAGGGCAACAGTTAAGAAAAGTATTAAAGCACACATGGACCTTTTCTAAAAAAATACAGTTTATTAAAAAGTTTAAGTAATAAAACATTCAGATCTCGAAATCTGTAATATTTCTTTCCTTTTTTTTTACAAATCTGAACAATGACAATAGCATATTTTGCAAATCTATGACTAATATTTCTTTTTTTTACAATTCTGAACAATGACAATAGCATATTTATAAAAGCATATTTTGAAAATCTATGACTAGACAGAAAAAAAAAAAAAAAAAAACTGTATTTACGCCAGCAAAATAATTTCAAAGAAATGTAATCCGCAGTTGCTATAGGCCTAAACAATATATAATCTCAAATATAAAAGTGCAAACCATCATTTGAAAAAGAAAATTTACAGAGTCTTGCGCTTTCTTAATCTTGAAGGATGGTAAAAGAACATTGCAAGATAAGTTTTATGATTAAGAATTCCAAACAAATTCTTGTATTTTGTTCAGCAAAGTGATTTTTTCGCAATAACTACATTGAAAAAATAAAACAAATATTCTTTTACAATTTACATCACAGACTGCCCTGATATGTTCATTGTTGAAATAAATGATAAGAGAATACAGTACATTTAAAGAAGCATATTCAGGAGATAATTTCGAAAATATTACATAAGCAATTTTAATACTAATATAGAATTATTGTCAGTTTAGACTGGTTGATTGACATTTCCATGCATTCGGAAGATAAAATTTCATCATTATTTTTCATCACTATCTGTTTACAGTTTCCATAAATACATTTAAGAATGTTGATTTCACTTTTTTATAGAATTATAGCAACATGGTAATGGTAACAGAAAATTGTTTTCATAGAAAATACTGTTATATTTATACTGATCCACACAGAAGCTTTGGAAATTTCATTGGATTGAATAATGCACTGGTTTGAAAATGTAATAAACAGTTGAAAGGGGGAAAAAATGATTATAACTTTTCTTTCCACCACAGAAAAAAAACCCAAACAAACAATGACTTTCTATCAACTGGGGCTCTCTTAAATTATTGATAGCTATAAAAAAGCATCATAAAAATGAGATCCATTAATAAAATTGCAATAATTTTGACAACTTGGTTATGAACAATGAAGTTTTGGAAGGAAGTTTATAAAGCAAACAACTAACCAAAAGTATACAGAAGGGGAGGGCCTATAGTGTTTTGTTTTATTAACGTCCCATTTTGAAGTAACACAAGGGCTACTTAGGGATGGAAGGGGGGGGGGGGGGGCTATAAGTGATAACTGGATAGCCATCACAAGTGACTATAATGGAAATGAATTAATGGTTCAGACAGTTTGTTGCTGCTCATGACAGCAGATAACATTTAAAGTACAGTAAACCCCCGATTTAATGAATTTCAGATTTAACAGACAGAATTTAACCAAAATTCTTGAGCTTTTTCCCATTATTTTAATATGCAGTTGTAAGGAGTTTGTTACTAATATGGTATGTACATTAAATATCTTCATAAATGCAATTCACAAGTTAATGGACTTTTGACTTTATGGTCACTCTTATGCATCAGCTGGTCCACTAAATCAAGGGTTTACTGTGCGTGCAAAAAAGGCAGAAGAAGTAAAGTTGACTATTTGCCTGTTAAATTAGAAGTCCCCAAAATGATCATTTAAGAACTAGACTGTAATTGTAAAAAAGTTAGGTATTATCAGTTGGCAATCATTATCTGAGTTACTGTAAGAATAATGAAAAGCAGTTAGGCAGATGCCTATTGCTTAAATTATCAGGATTAAAAAAAAAAAAAATTAGGTAGTGATCCTGAAGCTATAGGGGTAATACTGGCAATAACGATCTAATTAAATACCTCCTCAATATGAATCTCATTTAAATTGTTAACTTTTCGAGTTTTACAACCCATTTTATCATATAAAATAATGATCATAATTTGGGATATAAGATAAAACATAATCAAACAAATGAAAAGCAAGCACCTTACAGAAGTTGCCAACCAATCAGAGAATTTAGCAGAAAAATGCGAAGTAAAATAATGAACAATCAGGAGTGGAATGAGAATTTCACATTACACACAAGATACATAAAATTACAAAGAAATGTGCATCTAAATTAAACCCCCCATACAGGAATTTTTAAATGCGCTTAAGGAAGTACTTTCGAGTAAGAAACATACTATTTAATCCTACAGTGTTATGTTAAATTTCTTAATAATGAAAAATTTATTTTGTTTAAATTAATTATTATGTCTCTTCTTGCGGAATTTGCATGCTAATGCAAAAAAATTACAGATTTGTAAGGAAGTCTATTATTTTTTTTGTCACTGCTCTGCATCCTTCTGCTTTATTATAATGTATTTTGTGTTTGCATGCTTTATTCCATTATTTTAATTTGATATTAGTGCATATTGAGTACTTTTGCTTCTCTGTGTGCTTAGTTTATCGCCTCTGCTAGGTGGAGCTATGAGATTGTTTACTATTTTTTATTATTGTATTATTCTGCCTGACATCGCAAACAGTTTCATCATCATCTCCCCTTCTGCCTACAACACCTGTACCGATGGGACGCATTCGTTTAGCTCTCTACTATTAATACTCACACAGACAGGATGCATTTCATTTTTTGCCATTAACATTTGTCGCTGCCTTGTTGAGACACATTTGTCATTACTGCAATATGCAGGTTACATCAATTCTTTGTATCCAATGAGTTGTAATTGCAGCCTACAATTAGTAGTTGTTTATAAGAAACTGTGTATATTTTATATATAAGTTGTGAATACAAAACTTCAATCTTCAAACATTGTTTCTTTATTCTTAAATTAACACACCACAAAAGACTTAAGAAATCTTCAGTTAGCGCATTTCTCCAATTAGTAATTCCAGAGTGTTATTTGGAATTTTTGTGATCTAACAACAGAATCAACACATCGCACCTGCAACAGTTAATTTGTATCAAATAATTAAATCAATATTTCAAAAAAAAATAAGAAGATATATATAGCTATCAATCAGTAAAGTTGTAGGTAACTTTTAAATTGCCCTCTGAAACTACAAACATAATACTTAGACCTGAATTTCTGAAATGATTTGCACACATAATATAACATTATAGTATGAATGAGCACTATAAAGGAAAACAATATCCTCATAAGAAGTTCTTACATATCAAGGGTTCAATTTTTGGTCTTGGTTATTTTAATAAAAACCCCCATACAATTTATATAATAAAACTCACAAAAAAAAAATAGAATACAAAAAGAAAATATGAAGGAAAGTAAATGAGCACTGTGCAATAAATTATGTGCAAAAAAGCAATAAATTATTCCCATATATTTAAGTTAAATAAAGCATTTAGTTTCTTTAACAATCTACTAACACTTTACAAGATTTATTGCTTCGAATATATTATTTCATTTAAACAGCTGAATATAGCATCACTCCATAAAAATATAATGTTTATAATTAACTTAATAAAAAATACGATTTTCACTTATGATTATCATATTTCTAAAAAAAGAATTAAATTGCAATTTACACACCATAATATTCACTAAGTACTTAAGGAAAAACAAGTATTTAAAATAATAAATCCTGTACATTTATTAAAATTCGTAGCATGTAATGTATATGTACATTTATAAGTTCATATCACTCATCACGAAACCATATTTCCTTTTATAAATTTGATCACAAATCTTATACACTATAGTAGAGCTTCTTAAACTTTTATCATCTGCGATCCTTTTTTGATACAAACAGGGGCGATTCCAACTCCATTTAAAAAAATTCTGAAAACTAGCATGCTGTAAAATTTTTTTTTGACACAATTTTGAATAATTGTAGACTATTAATGTGATGCACATACACATTTTCACAAAACGACTGGATTTCCACTAATTTGCTTCAACAAGAAGTTTGACTATTCCATTGATTTTGATATAATCTAAAATTATTACACCATCTTAATGATATTTTTGTTCAAAATCAAAATTTGAGACATATAGTGAATCGAAAAATATCCTGAAATTCCAGATTTGTGGGGTTACCACACATCTGGATTTCAAGCTCACGTCTGGACTAGTGTCACGAGTTTTAAAATGTCCAGATTTACGCCAGTGAATGCAGCAGGAAAGGAGTTCGGTTGCAATAAGGAAGACCTGTAATATTTGAAAATCTGACACCATTCCTACAATAAAAGAAACTTCATTGTTGAGGAGAAGGTGGATGAAACTCCTTATTCAAGATGAAGCTCAAACTACAAATTAAAATTTTTGTCAGGTTTGTTTTTTCCTATTTTTCATTAATGACATTTTGTTTTACTGAACATTAATCAAAATTGCATCTTCTTGCATTCTGATCTTTTGAAGCCTCCTCAAACTCTGTGCCAGTGTTATGAAAGAGGGTTGTTGGTAGGCAGCTATTAGAATTTTATGCTAAACCTACTTTTACACCCCCTTCCATGCGGCACGTTTGGATTTCAACTAAAAAAATTATGGTAATCTAACATATTTGAGAAGGTGAAAAATCTGGAATTCCAGATAAATTCTGATTACGGTCACCCCTGAACAAAATATTTTCTGTTACCCTATTTTTGGTTGCAAAATGTTTTTGACGTCCCCAAGGTATTTTTTATATATAGGATTTTATTTAAATACGGTAACAAAAGATACATCATATAACAACAAGGGAAAAAAATTATTCAAAATCTTTGATGTTTTTTTAACGGATATCTTAACTAGGGTAGTTATTTTAATTATCTTCAATTACCAATACTGTAAAATAAGATGAAAGATCATGTTGTCAACATTTTTTTGACCCCAATTGGGGCTGGGAGCCACAGTTTAAGAAGGCTACTATAGAATTACAAGGTATTCAAAATATAACTATAAAACATCAAACATCACTGGAAAATCATGAATCACAGACAACTAAAGGCAAAGTTTCAAGAATATTGTCACACAGTCCCAACAGTGGAAAATCTTGTCTTATATACATAAATGGATAAATATATAAATAATCAACAGTTTTGCACAAATGCAACATATTTCTTTTCTTCACGAATAGGCCTCTTAATACAAAAAATGAAGGGAACAAAACATAACATTTCTTTAGGCTCAGGTTTTGTACAGACATACAAACAAAAAAATATTTGGAGATAAGGAACTGCAAAAATGACTATCCACAGAATGAATGGCACATCCGGCAGATGGTTCCACATGAATATCAACCATGAGGAATCATCCCCACTTAAGTCTGAAGATGAATGATGAAGTTTGGTGTGTTCCAGAGCTAATGCACTGTATTGGTCACTCAGTTCAAAACAATAATAAACAATAAGTAGAGACAGAAACAGATATAAAAACAAAAGCAGCCAAGCCAATCTCTGACGAAATTTCATCTTGATGAAAAGCCATTACGAGAATTTCCAATTCCTATCAAAATTGAGAGAAACATATATTATACAAAAATATTTGTGGGTACTTCTCCATTAGCTCTCGTAAATATGTGTGCTAAACCCAGCCAGTATATCCTACAAAATATCCAATGTTTAAGCTTTCTGTACTTGGTATTTTGTTTGGTAACTGTCGCATAGACAGGGATGCGATATTTCATGCCAATATTCATGCATAGCATCAATTGATTCAAGCCAATGGAAAAGTAACATCTTTGTATATATTGTGATATAAGTAAATAACATTAAAAACATTTCATATAATTAATTTGGTCCCGTATAGGGGGTTCAGTCGAGATCAGTTAATGAGAAAATCACATCTTCAAAGTACATGAATACGAGTATATCCGAGCCCCCATATTTAATATACACCACAACCCTGTATGCGTAACAGATCTTCCATAGAAACAAGACTTAAAAATGTGTTTCTTTGGTCACGAACATGACTCGGACAGCGAGGCTTATTAATAGATGTTACTATATCAATAAGCTGCGTTACCATATTTAATTCTGGAAATAAATGCTGCAGCTCATATTTATCCTTATTTCCATTATCTAGCTGAACAGGCACGTTTGCTAGACTTCAAAATAAATTCATGCTTTCAAAGCTTGACATTTATATCGATGGGTGTTGTTTTTCCGGCATATACGCTTCGAATAATTCTGTAAGGTGACTCAGGGTAATTCACGATCACCACGTTTCTGGGGTAAATAATTTTATTTAAAAAATTAATCTAATCTAATTTTTATTTTAAAAAAAATAAATTTTTACGATATTTGAGATATGGCCAGGAATTCTTCAACATTTTACTTAAGCACAACCACATTTTACTCAATTATAATTTGCTGTTTAGTTTATCAAATTAAGCATTGTTTCAACTGCTTGCTATACTTGCCATTTCAAAGATGACTTCCTTAATATGCACATTTTTAAAAAGATCCTCCTCACTCTCTTAATAATAAATATTTTGTGTTATTTTCTTTTTATTTTATCTAAAAATAGTGTTAGCTTTTGATTAGTTGCTTCACATTTACTGCAAATATTGAAATTAATTATAGTGGACTATATCAAATGTTATTAGATGGGGTAATTATTGATCGTCATTTTTTGTCATAAATATCATCAGAAATAGCTAATAAATATATAGTTCTTTTAAATGACAGTTCATATTTTTTATCACTATAAAACATTTTAATTGCAGCCACAATTTTTTTTTTCTAACTGTAAGCTAAAAAATGTTCTAATTTGTCTTAACTTGATTGTATATTGATTCTATGTTTGCAGAATTTTTTAAGTGATAACTTTTAAGCTTATTAAATTAGCCTGATAAATATGGTGAGAAATTATAAACCTAAAAAAGATATTAAGTTTCTAGAAGTCAAAATTAATGAAGCTGTTTCAAAGATTGAAAATGAAAGTTTCGGTGTGAGAGCTCCTGCTATAGCTGTTGAAATTTCGTTCTCAACTTTACACTCTCACTTAATGAAGTTAAAGAATCCATCACAGTAGTAAAACATTATGGGAGCTGTTTCCCATATTCCTGCAGAACATGAAAATGAGTTGTTGCTTGCCTAAAGAGTGTGTCAAGATAGAGAATAGAAAGAAATTAAAATAACCGTTTCTGATTTTGTAATTAAAAATAAAGAAGATACAGATATGAATTAGCTGTGCATTTACAAAAATATTGTTGCTTCAAAGATGATATGTCTGGGGCAGATTGGATGAGTTCATTTTTGCATAGGCATAATCTACAGCAAGAAAGCCCATTATTCTCAAAAAATCCCAAATGTGACAGAATTGAAAAATTAAATGTCAAATATATTTTTTATGGTCCTATATCCTTAAATGGAACTGACCCATTCACTGTTGATTATTCAGCAATAAACAGTGCATATAAATGTTAAAAAATTTTGGAAAACTTAGTGTTAACTTTTGTTGCTTTTTTCAAATAAATCATCTTATCAGCTGCTTAACTATGCTTTGTTGATTTATTTATTTGATCTAATGTATTATTTCTTAATTACTGTTGTATAATCATTTTTAAAATGCCTCTTTACAAAAAAAAAAAAAACAACCCCTAGGTTATCAGTAATTATCCCAAAAGTGATAAGGAATTACACTGATCCAGGGGTAATTTCTGATCACTAAAAATTTAAAACATTTTAAATTCTATTTTACTTTTCAAAAAAAGAAGGTTTCATAGGACTCATCTCATAAGTCATCAAACTTTACCAAAAATTAAAATTCTACCTTGAACAATTTTTTCACAAAACGGATATTTGCATTTTTTGATCAGGAATTACCCCAGGTCACCCTATACTTAAAAGTACATACTTCAATAGTCTAGTAGACAGACATACAGTAAAAGCTTAACTAACCGGGATGCTCGGGAAACGCCGATTTCCGGATACCTGAAAAGTCCGGATAGTTGAGTGTGACGGGAAAAATGCGGGGTAGATAGTGCCCTTTTTTTACCGATTCTGTTCCTTTACCTCTTTTTTTTTTTTTTTTGGTTGTCGATCTCATTTCTAGGTCTTGTTTCTCGGCGAAAGGTGAGAACCTTTTTTTTTGGGGGGGGGGTTCTCACTTTTGCTTTTGAACCCCCATAAAATAAGTTTGTGTATGTCATTGTACTATATTTATATATTGCATTTTTTCCCCTTCTACAACCCTCCGTGCGGAACGGACATTGCATTCCAGAAATAAATTGCCCACGTGAATGCAATGACACGGACAAGATAAATTTTGGCGCAGATGTGAAATTTTTAGAAAAACTCATTTTCTAATTTTTCCGGTTAGTTGAGTTTTCCGGATACTTGAATGCCGGATAATCGAGAATTTACTGTATATGAAATTTTCATTGATGTATGGAGCAATTTTGAAGAATGCTTAATAACTATAAGTGCACTCGTGCATAGAAGTGGTCAAAGCTGATGCAAATTGGGTTAATTTATTTAAAAATTCATAACTCAGAAGATAAAATATTCTTCAGAAAAATTTTAAAACTAGCAGAAATGCAATAAAATTTGCTAAAGAATAGTATAAGTATGATTTAATATGCTTTAACCCATTGCGACGCAAGACATTAAACTTTTTGAAATATGATGAAAAACACCAAGAATGGGTTTAGTTTGTCTAGACATAGAATCTACAATTTTTTTTTTTAAATTACTTCAGTCCGAGGAGGGTCGTCCCCCTTTGGTGTCATCCTCCTCATATGAGAACCCCCTTAGATACAGCCACCTTGATACACTCAAAAAATATTGTTGAATCTTACAGAAAATCATAAATTAAAACTTCAAGAATATTGGAGGAAAATTTTCGAGTTAATTTGCTAAAATTGTAAACGTCCAGAACTGAAAAAATTTCTTATCTCCGAGTTAAGGAATTTTCCCAAACTTTATATCTAATAATTCCTATTCTGAAACAAAATTTCATAAGGCTGCTATATACATTCTAAAAGGAGTACTATTTATTAGCCCTATCCTAAACCTATTATTTTCCATTTATAGCTGAATTTAACGGTTGAGACGCGAGTCAAATTAGGTGTGCCATCAGCCGGTACACTGTCGAGTTGTGACAATTTTAATCCAAATATTCCTTAATAATGCAACCTTTCATAAAGTAGTTTCAGAAGCCTTTCTACAGAGTTTTATGTCAATATCTTTAGCAGGATTTATTTGCTTACTAATAAATTAAAAAACTTGAACAGCACAAAAATTGATTCTTCTGTTATTAAAGTGCAATATTATAAATAAAACATTTATTGACTTATCCTCAGTCAGTCTTTCAGTTTCAGACTGCAGAAAAATAAGCATAAAAGCAGACATTTTCTATTCACAGGAATTGCTAACATCACAAGACAGTTATTTTTGATTTATCAGTTATCTGATAGTTTAATAAGCCAAACTGTTTTCTTATGATACAAAAGTACGGAGATATTTTGATACAAGAGGAAAAATTTTAAATTATATTAACATCTTTTTATTAATTGGAAATTTCCCAAAAGAATAATGAAAACAGAAATTTTTAGATTATATATATTCAAAAATAAATGAATAGAAAACCAATGCTTATCACTTGCAAGTTACTTTGATATCCATAAAGAATTATCGAGTCATCCAAATGCTAAATTGTAAAATTAAGATTAGAATACTTAGATGTAAAAATTTGCGGGATAGAATTCAAACACACTGTTTTGATGAACAACAATCAAGTATTCTACAAAAAATATTTCAAAATAATAATTTCTTTTACAATATAGGACAGTATTTTTTTAAATTTCAGAATAGCATACAAACCCTAAGAAAATGAAAAGAGGTAAAAATATTTCATCATACAGTGCGAAGTTTGCACACGTCAACAGCATTTAACTGAAATTATAAAAATAAAAAAAGTATTAACATAACAGAATTTCAGAGAGTATGTTACTATAAAGAAATAATGAATATGCATGGAAAAAAAAATCATATACATTTTCTATGACATTCAGGCTTCAAAATATACAACAATAATGGTTTTCTGCTGACTGGATGACAAAAGTTTGAGATTACAGTACGATAAACATTATATAATTATTTAAAAGAAAAGAGTAGCTTAGAATTAAAAAAAATTAAATAAGGTAATGAAAAGAAATGCATCCGTATATTAAAATTACTTACTCTAATTATGCCGAAGTACGATAAAATTACTATGAATGAGATTTCAAATTTTGTTTACCAATCAACTCAACAGCATGAGACATACGATTACGATTAAAATGTATTACTCTAGATTCGATTTTTAAGAGATATTTCTTCAAATGAAAACTCTCAATGACATAATTGAAAGCAGTCTGAAATATACAATCTTAAAAAAAAATCACATTCATTGAGGCATAGATGGAAACTAAGGGCTTTTTTTTTTATTAATATGTCTAATTAGTTCCATTCCCTAAAATTCCTGTTTTCCCACCTTCTGTTTTGTCTTTTCGAATATAGAGGGCGCCATGGTTCTACTGTTTCTTTAAAAAAAATTGCTGATTACTTATTTTAACAGAAAGTTAGCGTGCGTTTGTGATGGCTGCTATTATTATAAGCCAGATGGCTAATATTTTTAAATCAATCTTATTATCGTTTTCATGTCTGTGCTTGGTTTTCCTTTTTCTTTTAAAATAATGCTTTTTTTGATGCACAGATCTCCTTTGTTTTTTGTTGGGAAATTTCGGGTTAAGAGAAGCTATATTTGACGTAATGCAAGCTTCTTTCAGAAAAATTTCCCAATTATTTTGAATCCATTTCGAATAAAGTCATTAGCCCTTGATAAAATGGACTAGAATGGATTCCTTGTTTGTTTAATTCGATTCCCTCTGAGATTATATTAGTTTTTTTGGCTTTCTTTGAATGATATTGCTTTCCATTGTTCTTTGTTTTTTGTTTGCAGCTGCTATCCCCACGTAGCACAAGATATTGTTTTATATCATAAAATTCGAGAAAGTAATATTGTACAATATTTTCCCCAATATTGAAACAGTGTAAAACGCAAGACTTTTTCAATACTGTACAATGTTTTTTTTCATAATATTGGATAATGTCATATAATACTGTATAATATTATACCATATTGAATAATATTGTACTATACTGAATAATATTGTATAATGTCATATAACACTGTATAATATTATACAATATTAAATAATATTGTACTATACTGGATAATATTATATTATATAACATTATAGTGAATATTTTAAAAATACATTTTCGAAGCATGGAAAAATATTAATTACTTAATTCCGAACTTCTAGGTAACACTTCGTTATTTTTTGAACACATCTACTTACAGCAAGCTTTGAACCCGGGACCTTCTGCATCTCAACCCGAAGCCGTACCCCTAGACCACCGAGAGTTACATCAGTGAGCGTAATACATGATGATAATAAAATGTAGCTACAAAGTTCGGATCTCTACGAAATTTCATGTTCATTCACAATTAATCTGAACAGTTTTCTTAATTAAATTATCTTTTATCGTTACAATTTCGAGTTCAAAATGAAATTAGAAGCCAAAGAGGAAGCAATTTTAGCTCTTATATCTAAATTTGCTAATTTAATAAATTAAAAGACAATAAGGTTTAAAAGTAATTATAATAATATGTTTGAAAGGTTTTCAAATAATTTTGAAATTTATTTATTCCTCTTTCACTATATTACGAGACACCTTGAACATTTATAATAACAGTATTGATTGAAAATCAAATACAAGATTCGGAACAAAAAAGCACGTGCATATTTTTACGATGAGAATAACACTCATTTTTTTCTTCCATATGTGAGAGCTGTTTTATGGTTAACTTCATTAGTTGAATCCGGTCCGCCTTTTATATACAGTAAAACAAAATGACTATGTAAACATTATTATTCAAATGAACATTTTTTTAAATACTATTTCAGGATACTGAATAATATAGTGTTATTTCCATGCTGCCATCTGGCTGCCATAAGAATAACTTCACCTCAAAATAAGAATCAACGCTGAATAATAAAGTGTTACGGTATTTTTGTGCTGCCATCTGTCGGACGTGAGAATAACTTCACCTTAAAATATTGATCAATGCTGATTAATGCAAAAATCAATATATCATGTGCATTGTATTGTATAGTATGATATAATATTCAGCATCTTAAAGAATAATTGTTCCAGTGGTGTTTTTGTAATAAAAACCTCCAATCGAGTGATATCCTGAGTTAAAATGAAGATTTTTTTATCAATAAACATTGTTTTTATATTATTTGAGAAAATTTTTTATCTCGGAAATACTAATGCATAAAATACAATACTTTATTACAGTATTCGATGTTCCTTGGTGTTCATAATATTGTATAACATTGTGCAAACATTATATAATATTTCTGTGCTACCTGGGTCGCGCGCTGCTTACACATTGCATAAATTTTATTGTTTAAAATTAGTTATTTTGTTGTTTCTGTTTGAATTTAAGTTGGATTTATAATTTTTAAATTTATTCTACTTTTTCTGGTTGTTTTTAAGCTCTTTCTTCAAGTGAATCTGTTTGACGAGCGAACGACAAGGGAGGAAAGAGCACCAAAATTCAACAGTAATTGACCAATCGTGGTGCGCGACATTAATGCACTCTAGAAATTGAGCAGCTCACGTGAACATCAACGTGATTGGTTTCTGTTAAAACGTGACCGATTGTTTAGTTCTTTTATTCTTCAGAGATGCGCCTGAGGTCGTGATTTTGAAAATACAAAGATCTATTCGTGTATAATTATTGATATAATAGGCCAGATCTGTCTCTCGGTAATGCTCTGACGTCACCAACAATAAAACTCGCGCCATAGCACTGCGAGACGTTCAACAGCATTATTTCATTGTTAGAGAACTTAATTTTCAGTAATTTTAAATTTAAAGAATAATTGTAGTTCTAATTTCAAATTTAATAGCTTTAAAATAGTGAAATAAAATTTTCGATCGATTGATATAAAATTTTTCTCGCTATGATCAATAGTTCCCGAGAAATTTTAAATTATATTAATCATATATTTCAAATTAATTTCCGTTTTCTGATAGAAAGTAGTAAATTACGTCAGAGGTATATCATGTGCGGGATGTAGTTTGGACGCCACGATGCATCTGATTATTTATTGCAATCGTGATGATATAATTTGATAATATTTTTTGGCAACGTTTGACAAGCAGAGAAATACTTTGTTTTGATTAGAATTTCGAACCTTTTTTTTCCTTTGAAATTTTAATTTTTGACTAATGTTTGACAAGCTGAGAATTTCATGGTTATTGAATTATAATAAAATAGTTAAACAACGAAAAATACTTCACACGGAATGCTGTTTGTTTACCAAGAGGTTTTTTGAATAAAGAAATATGTAAATAAAAAAAATATTTCCTGTCATAAAACATATGTTTATTTTTTTGTTTTCAATCAATGTTAAATATTTATCTCGCATATATATCTATTGAAACACGTCAAATTTGACGGGAAATCTCTCGAATGAAGAGGCAATTTGCACCCGTCATACCATGACGGGTGATATTCTAGTTAATATATAGGAAGCATAATAGATTTGGTTTAATGGCCTATGTGCTTCTCTGTTAAGAAGAGTTAAGTGCGTTACAAAATTTTTTTGACGTAAACTTACGTCTCTCCATAGTGATTTAATGGTGTGTCGGGAAAGAAAAAAATTATGTCGCTTTTCGCGCTCAAGTTAAACGCTTATAGCTTAGCAACCAAATAATATAAAGAGTGGTTTTAGTTTCATTTAAAAGAGAAAGGGGTACATTGAAGATTACAAAAATAATTTTAGAATTTCGAATCACGGTTTAGTCACAGTCGAGCTGGCTGCAAAGTTGATAAAAATAACAAAAAATTTTGATGACGTCACAGCGATGTTAAACGTTTATATCTCTGCAACCAAATAATATAGAGAGTTGGTTGTAATTTCATTGAAAAGACAAAGGTGGACATTGAAGAATGCAAAAAAAATTTTAGAATTTGGAATTATAGTTCAGTCACAGTCGAGTTGCAAAGTTGGCGAAAATCAGGAAGAATAGAGTCACATAGTCACACTAGACTAATAGTCGCTATAGACTATAGAGTTAATAGTCACATAGAGCTACTTCCCAGATAGCATGTACACTTGCAGCAAGTTTGGTTTTTCTTGATATTAGCTTGTAATGATAAACTTGACTCGACAACTTTGCAACGAACTTCCTGCAAATTAACAAATCATAATCGATCACCCTTCTTGCAATGCAAGTTTGCTGTGAAGTTGACACGGCACACTTACACACCACGACCTGGATACAGTTGTATATATCTGGTTTTGATCTTTGTCTCTGTTTAAAAAAACATCCGATTTTTAATGGCATCTGCTACACCGTCCTTCTTTTTAATAAGTCAATAATTCAATGATATTTTGAAAAAAACTAACTAGGTATTTTATAAAAAAATTACATTTGAACAATTCTCTATCATTTTACTAAATACAGAAATCGTACTTTAAAGAAAACTATATATCGCCTTTTTCTTAATGTTGAAGTTTAACGCTCATAAACAAAATTAAACCTAAAAACAGTCAACGCGTTTGTTGAAAAATAATAACTTGCTTTGTGTCCCATGTTTTTAAAAGTAATTACTTTTGAACTCTAATTTCATAATTTATTCCAGTAGCAAAACGTAGTTGTTAGCGAAAATCGCTCTCTCTTTGAGTTCAAATCATATTCTTAACTCAAAATTTAAAAAATTAATGAAATCAAGAAGACAGTATAAAATAAATCGTGTAATGCACAATGCATTATCAATAATGTCCTCTCAATCCCATATTAGCCCAATCTGTCTTCCGCAATCGAAGTCCTGCTGGCTGAGTGGTTAAGGCGACAGGTTTAGGAAGTGGGTTGTCGGGGTTCGAATCTGAGGTTCGTCTGCGTACTCCGTTTCTGCTATAGCTTGCAATGTGTTTGGCGCAACAAGCTTGCTGCAAGTTCGACGCGTGGTGACTAACTCTTTTGCAATAACTTGTTTCACGCTTGAACTCTTGCCGTGTCAAACTTGCTGCAAGTTTGCAGAGCAAGAATGTTGCAAACTAAAATTGCTATCTGTGTTTAGTCACAGTTGTGTAAGGTAAGTAAGTCTACGCCCCTCGATCCCAGCGGCCGTTTCGCAAAGATAGCCTACCGTCGAATTTTTTATCTGATAAATATCCCGAAAAATAAATCTATGATTTTATTATTTCTAGTAGATATCTTTAATAAATATTTTTTTTATCTGATAAGATATTTTTTATAAAATATATCTGTTATCATGCACATATTTTACATTCTTAAATAAAATGCACAATCCAAACAGGCATTGTTTGCTTTTGTTTAGCAATTGGTATAGATCTCTTAGAGCAAATGTCTTCAAAATGTAATTGCCATGAAATTTTTTTTTGCAATTCCAAAATATTTCATGCTCCCTAAATACAGAGGCGACACGAGGTAATTTTACCAACAAGGCAAAGTACCAATATGACGGGCCCCTCCAACGCACATAACCAACTTTTTTTAAAAAAAATTATACTATGTCTGCATTCTAAATTGCAAACAGACTTTTATATAGAAATATGCATGTTTAACCCGGAATAATATTATGGTGAGAATTTTTGAACTTCAGATGCATTTAAGATTATATAGGTCTTATTGAAACTAAAATAATATATCCGAAAAATTTATTTTAAAAATAGTTGACTTCATTTAAAAATAGTATTATAAATTCTGTTCAAAAATTAACTTTTCTTGCATTTTATCCATAAAATTTCTTCTCAATTTCAATATTTTGCAAAAAGGTTCCGTTCAGTTGTCATAGTTGTTAAGTCAACTAGTCACTCTTGGGACAGGGTGTAATGCAGATACGTTTTGATGAGTTTCAGTTCAGAAAAACTTCTCTCGTCATCAGCTGCAGTTACTAAGAAAGTCAGAAAAGTACTCAAAGCCACTGAAAGATTTCGAACATTTGCAGCAACCCTGTTTATATTGAAGTAAGCTAGAATCTCCAACACCTGGTCACTTCGTCTGGTAGTAGAATCAACGTAACTAATAATTCTTGGTGAAATTGGAAACCATCTACATCATTTTGATTACCGGCACTCAAGGTTAAATGAAGGTCTTTAAACATGCCTAAAATTTTAACGTGTTTCGCTTTCTTGATGTTTGATGAAAACCAATTTTTTCATATACAGCGTTTAGTTCTTAAAAAAGCTTTCCTGCAAAGAGTTGATTGTGACGTTCAGAATAAGAAAATAGAAACTTTGCTTAAATCTCCATTGGAGAAGCTTCGTCTAGATATAAGCTTCATAATCATATTGCTTCTTTTTTTCGAGGGTCGAGCTTCTGGGTCTTGAAATTCTGCTTCAGTTCTATACTGTTACTGAGGTCACATTCGCCAACCAGAGCCTGTTGAAACCCCTTGTCTGATCCCATTTCTACCATAACTTGTCGTCTTGTTTTGTCAATCATTTGTACAGCATCTATATTTTCTCTCTGTGACATCTTACTTATGACATAGACCTTGAAGAGAACTGAGTGCCAAATGACAAGACTAGCAAAAAGTTAAAAACTTTTTACCTTTTTTGATAAACTTAAGACAAGGGGTTTGGCTAATGCATCAGTTTTTTTTATCTAACGATAACTCCAGCAGAGTGACCGCGTTTTATTTAAGGGCTTGCCTGTTAAACCGGGTACATGTTTCTTCAAGATTGTCCAACGATGGGTTTAGGATGCCAAGAAGTTGTAAATTTGTTATAAAATACTAAGGAATTCCATAGTGTCCAGACAGGGTTGTGGAGCTTCAATAATTGCTAAGGGTAGCGAATGGGTGGTAAATAAAACATAAAATGCCCAAGGATTGATGTTCAGGATTCTGTTTTGACACCTGGATTTTTTCCTTTTATATTGGCTCTATTATCATAGCTTTGGCCAAGCATATGTTTCATCTCTTCCATCGGTACTAAAAGTTTCTAATTAAAGCATCCATCATTCTCATAAAGAATTGAATGTTCGATTGAAATGGATTCCAAAGAGTGCTCTTTCATCCAAGGTTCTGCACCTGTAATGCACCATAATAATGATGTCACACTTTTTTCCAATATTTTTGACCCCTCCCCCCTTTGTCAGAAAGTGTCACACTTCACCATACCCCTTCCCCCCTTGCCGCATGTCACGCTATATTACATAAACATATACTTGCAGTTCAGAAACAAAGCACTACGTTATAGATCATATTTCAAATTTTACGTTTAAATTTTAACTATGTGTTTTAATGACATTTGTGAGCATAACAATAATAATGATTATATGTGTACTTATTTTGTATGAAATAAGATTAAGGTTTACAACAAAAAATAATTAATATACAACAGTAATGAAATATTAATATAAAAGAGCAATTGAAAACAGTAGTATTTTGGAATTTGAAATGGAATTTGATATATTTTGCTTTAAATCTTATCTTTACTTTATGAACACAAAATACTCTCAAACAGATTGAATTAAAAAAAACCCGCCTCAATATTAGTTTTACTTAATAGCATTGCCATCTCATTTCATTTTTCACATTAATTTATATGAACACTAGCCGCCTTCGGCGACCAGCTGGTTCGCCATTTTAAATTAGTTTTTATTTTTGTATTTTATATTAATTATAGCATTACGTGTCTCAGTTTCAGCCACAATAACTCAGGAAAGATGAACAAAAAAAAAAAAACTGAATATTTTATTGTATTTGACAGATAATAAAATATTTAAAGACGTAAATTTTAAAATGCCAGCGATACAATTCTGTATGATGCATGGCAGCTAACGAAACTTACAAACTGAGTTTCAAATAACTTTTACTCAATTCATCTATCACTCATCGGTAGACTGATTATCGCTGAATATGGTCGCGAAAGCTGAACATGCTGGACGCATAAAAACCAATCCCACTATAGGCGCCTATGGGGAGTGTTTTCGATGCCAATATTTGGCGATATTTCCCTTTTTTGACGTGAAATGCTTTGTTAAGTTTTTCTATTTCGACGATCGAGAGATGCTATCTTTTATAAGGATGTAAAGAAAAATAGAGAAATACATTAGAAAAATATTCAAATACATAAATACTTTACCAATGAGCTTAATATGAGCAGGAATTTAAGTAAAACGAGTGTGGAGTAGCGAGTGCGTCCCCAGAGCACATCCTCTCTTGTCTTCGCCTATCTAGGGAGACTTTCGAGACGGATCCTTTGCTTGCTCTCGATTTCTTGAGGGTGAGTGGGCTCATGGATGGTGTCTAGATGCCGCTAGACAGAGAGGGATTAGTAACAACAACAACAGGAATTAAAGTTGAAAATAATTTGTTATTAATTGTTAATTGTAAATAAAAATGGATGGTTTTCAAAACACGACGAAGAAAAAACTCAGTTTCACGCCAATCAAAGTAAACACGGAAACCCTAGCGGGCATAATGGTCAACTTGGCGTGGTAAAAGACATTCCCATAGACGCCTATAGTGGGATTGGTTTTTATGCATGCTGGACACCCGTGTGAATCAGTGAGTACAAAAAGTGAGGCGGCAAAAAATTCATAGACATCTAAAAAACCCGGGAGTATAGGAGGTAGACAATAAAATTTAAAAATTAGTTAGTTTTCCAGAACACTGTTGCATTTTGGTAATTTCTAGTTTCAGGATGTAATTTCTAGTTTCTAATATAAAATTTGATGAGTTATCACTTGAAGAAATTCAAGTTTGGCGCCAGTACTGTACTCTTGAGCCTAACCAAAATTTTAATAAAAAATTACCTATAATGCAATATACAAAAATTTGAAAACGTTTTCATGCCTCATAATTTTAAAATGGCAGGAAAGCATGGGATTAAATGCTTGAAGAAAGGATGAAAATCGTTTCAGTCTTCCTCGACATAATAGAAACAAACAAACCTGAAATCAAATATCTGTTGCCACGCTTTATAAAAATATTACTTTGAAGCAGGTGAGATAAAATATTTCAGTAATGCAATGAATACTAAAATGAAATTTCAGCTTTGGAGTTAATTTTCCGAGAAAACAATTTATACTATCACAACCGCAACAATCGCAAAAGCGCGTAAATAAAAGATTTGTTGAAATAATGAGATGGTTTGAATTTTATTTCAACAATAAAAACAATGTTACAATTCATGTTTTAAAACATTTTGAAACATTAATTAAAATTTGACAAAATGTTGCATGGAAATAAGATCGGTGTCATTGAAAAGCTAATTTTTTTTATCTTTAAGATGATGCTAAAATGGTTTTTGTGCGATTATAGGTTACGAAGTTATTCCAGAAAAACGTTAAAATTTAAAGTAATTTTTAATTAATTTAAATTGTAATTAAAATTTCGAAAAGTCCTTTCTTAGTGAGCACTTACTACCCAAGAAACAACTCCCTGCCAACTTTCAAGTTTCTAGGCCTCTTGGTATTGGAGATTTCGTCATGCGTGAGTCATGGTATTTACCTTTTATATATAAAGATTTATAAAATTATATACACAATCATAAAATAGGAATTACTCGGAATCATTTATTACTACGACTCTTCCTCCCATGGAGAAGATATGTGCTCGTTCATCGAGTACACGGGCATTTTGACATCCTCGGGGATAGTAAGCCCTCTAATGTCAATGACGTCTTCATCCATCCAATCTGCAAATTCCACATTTTCGGTGAAAGCAATTACAGCCATGAGTTCTTGTTGTCTGCGCGCAGCTATTCGAAGCGGTCTAACTCTGCAAACTTCTGGTTGACACTTTCCAGTGATTTTATGCACAAAAATTATGTGTTTCTTCAACATGACATTGGATGCAAAATAAAAACCGCAATGCTTGCAAACACATTTTGCACTGAAGACCAGTAGAGGTCATATGGCAACACTTTATAACTACTTCCCACTGATCGGGGAAGAAGTTCATCTGCTTCCAAATTTGTGCAGCAAAGAGTGATGGAAATTTATAATTTTCTGAGTCAGCTCGATTTATTTGTGCTTTAAGACCTTCCACTGTCTGACACACTGGAATTGGTGTTGGCAAAAACCTTGATGGAACCAATATTGAAGAACGAACTCCGTACTTTTTGGCAGAAATTCACATAAAAACATTTGACTATTTGGTGAGATACTAACTTGTACGTATATGTGTAGAAAACCATTTATCATCCACCTCTTCCAAACTCTCTAGCCTTATTCCGAGTTTTCAGCAGAAATATACTCGGCTATAGTAAGGTAGTTGTCTAAAGCAACAGCCGACCATACTTCTGCCAAACACTTCCCGGCATCTTCAAAATTCTTTTCTTCCAACTTCGGGTTGATTGTGTTCTCCTGAGCGTCAAGATGACTCCCGTATTGTTCATGAGTCAAAATGAGTGCGGACAACTCTTTTCTTAACTCTTTAGTCATTTTGGTTATGGCGAGACATTAAATTGAAATTTTGTTAATACTGATAAAAGCAGATCTTTAATTGAAATTTATTATAACTGATAAAAGCGGGCATTTAATTGCAATTTTATGAATACTAATACAAGCAGGCATTTAATTGTAATTTTGTGAATTCTGATAAAAGCAGAGACTTGCGTAAATAACTCGCATTCGAAAAACGGCCAATCCTTTAAAGACTGCGATGAAAAGAATTTTTTTTGACAAGCGGTCTACTGTTCGCAGAGCTACTAGTTACAAGATCTTCAAAATATTTGGCAAATACCGTTTTAATCAAAACTGTTGGCTTTTGCACTTATACTGAGCTCGGAACTATTTAGTCAAGACACAAGGAAGCCACATGCTTTATCAAAGATGTATTTGTTCACATCAACGTTAGAGCTTTTTTCGCCTGCATTTGCCTTTTTTACAAATTTTGAAAATTGTTAAAAGTATTTAAGAAATTCAAAATATATTTTCCTTAAAGCAATAATCTTCTATGCTCAACAATAAAGAAAAAATACATAAATACAAACTCACCTGCATTAGAGCTAGTAAATTATAAATATGATATTTCCTCGAGCTTGCAGTATGCGAAGATAAATAATTGATAATTGTCAAAAAACTCAACCTCGAGATTTTGCCGCACCTTTCAGACCTCCGAAATCAGTTCAAATCATGTTTGGAATCATGACCACCTGTCGATTTGATTGTTTTTCACGAGATAACTCAAAAACGAAACAAGCTATATAAATGAAATTTGGCAAGTGGCCTTTACACTGAAACTGTAGATCTGTGTCAAATTTTAGACCCAATCAGTCTGAGAAACGGTGCAAAAACTCTTTACTCGACTTTCTTCACTTTACGACGTAACTAAACACACGGGTTAAGGAAAAATCAGAAAAAGTGCGATTACACTGCAGAAAATAAATGCATTTTCATACAAATTAGGCAATATGGATGAATTTTCTGTTTTCTTTATTTGGGGTAATGTAGAATTTCTGCCAACCGACCAACTTCCGGTGTAATACTTCGTCAATGGAAATCTTCAAAATTTCAAGACTCTGAAGATTTTAATTAATGTTTGAATAAGAGTTTTTTAAAGTTGTGGCTTAAGGATACTTGGAAAATATAAAATTTAATGTTCCTATTGGTATAGTTCTCAATGTTTACTTAAAATGAACAGCCAACCGTTGATGAAGGATGAGTAGTTCGTGTAGGACAGGGCAACAAAATACACATCGACTAGCCAATGGAAAGAGTTGAGAAGATCTACGTAAGTAAACATGCATTTGACCGAGTTAAATCAATAAGTTTCCTGGTAACACCAATTCAAAAACTCTATCTGTTGGAAGTTTCTGAAGATGGTAAATCTGTTCCCCAGATAGTTCCAGAAAAATAATCTCTCACTTAGACTTTTAAACCGCTGGATTTTTTTGTCAAAGGACTATACATATTTATCAAGTTAGGGGACTCTAAATATTTATCAAGTTAGAGGACTCTAAATATTTATCAAGTTAGAAGACTCTAAATATTTATCAAATTATAGGACTATAAATATTTAGAGGACTCTAAATTTGTGTGTGTAGTGCACTTAAATATTATTTTACAGTATTACTTTATCATCACATTTAATATAGCTTTACTATTTTTATGTAGAATTATCATGCCTCATCTTATCTTTATTATTCAGTATATTTTTCTTTTTGTTACAGGATTTTAGATAAGATTTTGCTAGTTCTGCTACTGACTATTATGTATGAAAAGTATTCTCTTTGTATTACAACAGCAGAGAAAAGTTAAGGTAACATTTTCAGAGTTTTATCAATTATTAGAGAATATTATCTGATTTTAATTCAAGCTGCATTAAAAGCATTGAGTTATAATAAGCATTGTTAGATTTTGTGAACAAAATCAAAGACTGAAGGATGTTACTACCACCCCCAAACTGTGACGCCAGTTGCGAAGAGCTATGCCTTTGTGGAACATAACTGGGCTTATTAGAAAAGTCCTCAAACGGTCTTAGGCGACCAACGTGTTCGCCTGGAATATAATTTCAAGGGAATCTCTTATGCATAATTTGAATTGCATGGTTCCCTTAACAAAGCAATTTTAATTCTCAAATTGTGGTAGACATTTAACTCATGTTCTTTAAGTAGCCTTGCACCTGTTCTGTTCTTTGTCTGCATGAAACGTACCTAATGGAGTCAAGTAACTGTCTGTGTCGTGTAACATCTAATTGCACATCATCAGGATCAGCTTCACTCTCTTATTCCTGTTGCATAATATCATCATTTCACAAATTTCCGAATTTCAACATTAAAATAGCATTCCAGCTGCATGTTAGCAAGATTTAAATATACTGATAAAAGGAATTAAAACATAGCATTAAATACTATGATACTATATTAGCTTTCAACGGTGGAAGAGAAACACGCAAATAAATATTTGTTTAAACAATGAAAAAGATTTTGGATTTCATTTCAACAACGAAAAGTATTGTTGTATATCTATAATATAAAACAGAAAATACATGTGTCTGTCGCTCACAAGAACTCCTCCTGGACGGTGAACCGTAGAGACATGAAATTTTCACATGACATTCTGGGGTACATTTCTAGGTCAACTATGCAATTTTCAACTTTCTAAATTAATTAGTTCTTAAGATATTTAATTAAATAAAGAAAATTAAACCGTTCAAAGCCTAATTATTAGACGTTTTTCGCCAATAACTTATGAAATATTTATCGCGCGAAAATCATTTTTACACCATCTTAAAGAGCAAACATTTATCTCTTTAATGATACTAATTCCATTGGGGTAAAGTTTTTCTCTAATTTAAATGAACATTTCAAAATTCATTTTAAACACAATTCGTAACAATGTTTTCTATTGTTATAAAATTAAATTCAAACCAATTCATTATTTTATGAAATACTGTATTCATGTGCTTTTGAAACTGTTAAAGTTATGATGAAAAAATATTGCTTTCTTCTAACATTTAACCCCAAAGAAGACTTTTTATACATGTCTGAGCATACATGGCTTTTACTATGCACTTGCAATGACGTTAGTTTGATTACTGTGCGATGTTCCGACTTTAACTTTGATAAATTTTTAAATGTGGCTAAAATTAGGCGAAATTTCGGTATTATTTGCCAATAACTTCTGAAATATTTATCGCAAGAAATTTTTTTTACACCATCACAAAGAGTAAAACATTATCTTTTAAATGATAGCAATTCCATTGCGGTACAATTTTTTCTCTAATTGTAATTAAAATTTCAAAATTCATTTTAAGGCAATTTAAAGCAATGCGCACGCTTTGTATTCTTATAAAATTAAATTTAAGCCAATTTATTCTTCTTCCAATATACTCTTTATAACGTTATGTTAAGAAAATATTGCTTGCTTTCATTCGACATACACTCAAATGGAGACTATTTACTTCCTGTTTTATGTCGTAGCATATACCCTTTTTAATATGGTTGCACAATAATCCAGTGACGTTAATAAATGATATGTGTTGAGAGTTTATAAGATGTTTTGTTAGATTTCCACAATTTTTTAAATGACCCTAATGAGTGTGTTAAGTCTAGGGAGAAAAAAAGATGTTTCACCGGTCTATCTGTCACAAGATCTCCACATAAATGGTGAACCTGAAATTTGCACACGGCATTCTAGGGTGCATTTCTAGATCAATTGTGCTTTTTCCAACTTTCAAAAACATTTATTTCTTAAGATATTTCATTAAAAAATGAAAATTAAGCCAATTTTTGGCGTTTTATTCTGAATTTTTCGCCATTAACTTCTCAATTATATATTGTACGAAGATGATTTATATACCATCTTAGAGAGCAAAAAATTATCTTTTTAAATGTCATATAATCTTTTCTATAATTTTAACAAACATTTCAAAATTCATTTCAAACACAAATTGCAACAATGCTTTCTATTATTGTAATTAAATTCTAAATTCAAACCAATCTATTGTTTCATCAAATCCTTTACTCCCATGTCTTTTGACAAAGGTTAAAGTTATAATAAAAATATTGTTTTCTTTGAATACAAAGAGATGGGTAAAAATTTTAATTCCACTCTAATTTTGTAACACGTACCTCTTCCAATATGTTTGCGCCGCAATCTATTGGCGTTAATTACTCTCTCTATGCCATTTCAAATAATTTTAGAAATTTTTAAGAGATCTCCATAAGTGTGTAAATTCATTCAAGATTATTGAGTCTGGTTCCTACCGGAGGGAGCTGGACTAAGGAGCAAAAGGAGGAACACGATGCGGTGTTTTTTCGGTCAGTCACACCACTAAAAAGAATATTATTGTGCTCCAAATAATGGCAATAAAAACAAAGATATGAAAGAGCTTCTGTTGTCACCGTAGTAATGATGGGGTGGGGAAAATGAAATACCAAGGACTGCTAGATTCATGGCAGGTTGTTCAAACCACGGAGAGGAAAAGAATAGAGGCGTTACTGGCAGAGGGGTCAAGAGCGGATTTTTCGAGTCTAAATACACTAAAAAAGAAATATTGAGCTAAAATAATGTAGTAAAAACAAGATATGAAAGAGCTTCTGTTGTCACCAGTAGTAATGATGGGGGGAAAATGAAATACAGGATGCTAGATTCATTGGCAGGTTGTTCAAACCACAGGAGGAAAAAGAATAGAGCGTTAATGCTGGCCGAGGGTCCAGAGCGGTGTTTTCGGTCAGTCACACATAAAAGAGATATTATATTCCCAAATAATGGCAATAAAACACAAGAGATATGAAAGAGCTTCTGTTTCACCGTAGTAATGATGGGTGGGGAAAATGAACAAGGATCTAGATTCATGGCAGGTTGTTCAAACCACGGAGAGGAAAAGAATAGAGGCGTTAAATTGCTGGCCGAGGGGGTCAGAGCGTGTTTTTTCGGTCAGTCACACCACTAAAAAGAATATTGTATTCCAAATATAGTAATAAAAACAAAGATATGAAAGAGCTTCTGTTGTCACCGTAGTAATGATGGGGTGGGGAAAATGAAATACCAAGGACTGCTAGATTCATGGCAGGTTGTTCAAACCACGGAGAGGAAAAGAATAGAGGCGTTAAATTGCTGGCCGAGGGGGTCAGAGCGGCGTTTTTTCGGTCAGTCACTCCACTAAAAAGAATATTATTGTGCTCCAAATAATGGCAATAAAACAAAGATATGAAAGAGCTTCTGTTGTCACCGTAGTAATGATGGGGTGGGGAAAGAAATGAAATACCAAGGATCTAGATTCTCAGGGGTTTTTCAAACCACGGAGAGGAAAAGAATAGAGGCGTTAAATTGCTGGCCGAGGGGGTCAGAGCGGTGTTTTTTCGGTCAGTCACACCACTAAAAAATATTATTGTGCTCCAAATAATGGCAATAAAAACAAAGATATGAAAGAGCTTCTGTTGTCCTACGTAGTAATGATGGGTGGGGAAAATGAAATACCAGGGACTGCTAGATTCATGCAGGTTGTTCTCCCACGGAGAGGGAAAGGAGGCGTTATTGCTGGCCGGGGGGTCCAGAGCGGTGTTTTCGGTCAGTCACCCACTAAAAAAGAATATTATTGTGCTCCAAATAATGAGCAATAAAAACAAAGATATGAAAGAGCTTCTGTTGTCACCGTAGTAATGATGGGGTGGGGAAAATGAAATACCAAGGACTTCTAGATTCATGACAGGTTGTTCAAACCACGGAGAGGAAAAGAAGAGAGGCGTTTAATTGCTGGTCGAGGTGGTCAGACAACACGAGGTTGGACGGTCGAAAATCAAAGAAAGACGCTTGCGAACAACTGTTTTATTAAGTTTAAAGGGTTATAAGTACTTAGACTTGTAAATACTTTTATCCCGAGAAACGCCGTGTATATCAGCTAGTTGTGCATAAAATTATTTTTAAAAAAATTATTTCAATTAGAGAAAAAATCTATTGAGAATTGAATTGATATCATTAAGAAAATAATTTTTTGAACTTTTAGATTGTGTAAAAATAATTTTTGTGCTGTAATATTTTCGAAAGTTATCAAGGAAAATCCCCAAAATTTCGCGCAATTTCTAATAAATTAAAATTCTATATAAAAATTTAAAAAACAACGGCTACGAGGTGCATATTCCCACCCTCCAATGTTTGCGCCAAATTTCGTAGCTCTAGGCTCAGTAGAGCACGAACCCATCCAGTCAACCACCCTTTATTACACCTTTCATTCTCTATATTGTACTGTTTTCGAGATAAGAACGCTAATTTTGTGGTTTGCCGCAAGGTGGTGCTGTAAGCGGTAACAAGGCATAGCGCATGGCCACTTTACTATACCTGGACACCACTTTCCTGACTGCATATACAGTTCTTCTGAAGTTAAGGGGCCCGAAATGGACTTTTGTGGGCACCCTACATAAGACAAACAATTACAATTAAAAGCGATAAAACCATAAGAATAAACTTCTAAGTGTGTCCCTGTATTAGAGAGAAATAATAAAAAAAACACCATTAGATATATGCAAAATTTAATTTTATTGCACATAAAAATGTTTACGTCAAAGAAAAAATGTTAATTAACAATTCATAAACAATTATCAACCAAGATTCTGCATAAGAGCTTGACCAACAATTGAAGCTGATTGGCCAATGGCCCTGAAGTCAACTTGGCCTACGCTAGAAACACTGAGAATCTGGATCAAAGCAGAAGCGATTTCCAATAAGGCCTGTACCAAAGATTCACATCCAGAAAGACCAGGGTTACTTGATTGGATTTGGGACAAAATGTTGCCAAGAGCTATAGAAAGTCCAACAGGATTTCTTGGACCACTCGTCATTAAAGAAGAGACAGCTGAAGATATTCTTGAAGTAGCAGAAGGCGACGAAAGCCGAGAAGAAGCAGATGAAATCACAACGGATTGACCATATTGTTGTCCACGGCCATAACCTGAAGAGGGTCCTTGTGATGAAGGTCCAGACGGTCCTTGTGGACCAGGTCCAGAAAAGGCAAAAGAACTCAGAGAAGGACCTTGAGGCCCGGGTCCAGTTGGTCCTTGAGGTGATGGTCCTTGTGGTCCAGGTCCAGATGGACCTTGTGGCCCAGGTCCATATGATGTTATAACGCTACTGGATGATCCTGGTCCTTGAGGTCCGGGACCGGTGGGACCTTGAGGTGATGGTCCTTGTGGTCCAGGTCCAGATGGACCTTGTGGCCCAGGTCCATATGATGTTATAACGCTACTGGATGATCCTGGTCCTTGAGGTCCGGGTCCGGTGGGACCTTGAGGTGACGGTCTTAGTGGTGAAGGTCCAGATGGTCCTTGTGGACCAGGTCCAGAGAATGTAAAGGAACTCAGAGTAGGACCTTGAGGCCCGGGTCCAGTTGGACCTTGAGGTGATCTGTACTTTGCGTTCCGGGTACATTGCTTTCCAGGACCCAGCACCTCAAGGCCCCACTGGGCTTGAGACCTCAGGACCAGGGTCATCCGTTAGTGTTCTATCCTTATGGACCTGGGCCACAAGGACCTCTGGACCCAGACCACAGGAGCCCGTCACTTCAGAGCCATCTGGACCTGGACCTCAAGGACCAGGATCACATCCGTTAGTTTTCTATCATATGGACCTGGGCCACAAGGACCATCTGGACCTGGACCACAGGACCGTCTCCAAGACAACTGGACGGGCCTCAAGGTCCTCTGAGTACCTTTTCCTTTTCTGGACCTGGTCCACAAGGACCGTCTGGACCTGGACACAAGGACCAGCACCTCAAGGCCCCACTGGACCCGGACCTCAAGGACCAGGTTCATCCGTAAGTGTTCTATCATATGGACCTGGGCCACAGGACGCTCTAGGACCCGGACCACAGGGCCGTCACCTCAAGACCATCTGGACCTGGACCTCAGGTCCAGGATCATCCGTTAGTGTTCTATCATATGGACACCAGACACAGGACCGTGGACCTGGACACAAGGACCGTCACCTCAAGGGCCAACTGGACCCGGGCCTCAAGGTCCTGCTTTGAGTACCTTTTCCTTTTCTGGACCTGGTCCACAAGGACCATCTGGACCTGGACCACAAGGACCGTCACTTCAAGGTCCAACTGGACCTGGACCTCAAGGACCAGGATCATCCCGTAGAAGTATGCTATCATACGGACCTGGGCCACAGGACCATCTGGGCCACCAGACCACAAGGACCGTCACCTCAAGGCCCCACTGGACCCGGACCTCAAGGACCAGGATCATCCGTTAGTTTTCTATCATATGGACCTGCCCCACAAGGACCATTAAAGGTAATTTTTTCAAATTGTATAGAGAATTGTCATACATATATATTGGTGTACACAATATACACATGTATATTGTGTAAAATACCATATATAATCAACTTAAATTAAATATTTTCTATTTTAATGGGAAACTAAGGATACTTGACCCTACTTTTACTTTTTCTTATATTTCTCGAAGATCTGAATTGTTAGCATCATAAAACCATTTGTTTTTAAGAATGAGATATATATTTATTCTAAATTGATATCTCATTTAATCATAAAATAAATACATTTCATGATATCGTAGGGTCAAGTAACCCTTACCTTATGGATACTCATTCTTCGAGGATATGACCCTACATGCAAAAGAGTACAGAAAATTCTTTTGATATTTTTATGTGCAGGTCAGACGTAGTTAAAACTACTGAATTGATAACGCCTTTATTACCAAAAATATTAATGAATCTAATATAAAAAAAGTAAATAATATGACAACTATAAAACGCAGTTGTTATTAATAAATCTTGTTAGTAAATTAAATTATTCTAGTCATTAAATTAAATCTATTTATTAAATTAAATGATTCTAGTCATTGATTAAATCTAATTATTACATTAAATTATTCTAGTCATTAAGTTAAAATCTAGTTATTAAATTAAATTGTTAAAAATTTAATAAGCAATTAAAATATTGATTAAATTTAATTTATAGAAACTACAGCAATGGAACTGGGAACCTAGCAGCCTGGGTGGAGTGTGGCGGGCTGCTTTGAATGCCTAGAGCTGAAGAAAAATTTTGAACAAACATACTTTTGGGGGTGGGAATGTACCTCGGACCCGTTTCTAATTTTCAATTATAATTCTAATTAATTAAATATTAAACAAATTTTTTTGAATTCTTCTTTGTTGATTACTTTCAAAAATATTATAGCATAAAAAATTATTTTTTTTTAAAATTGCTAAAATTGGAAAAAACTATATTTTTTCATTTGTATCGAATTAAGTTGCCAGTACAATTTTACCTGTAATTTTAATAAATTTTAAAAAACATTTTGCAGTCATAACACAACAATACTTTTCATTGTTGCAATGAAATCCAAGCCATTTTGATTACTTTAGACAAATATTTATTCGCTTGTTTCTCTTCCATTATTTGAAGCTAAGGTATAAAAATATTTATTTAAATAATAATATTATTTACCCTAATGTATATATATAATGTATGTTATATTTATTATAAATCCTAATGGATTTTACTTTTTATTTCATTAATTTTTTCTGTGAAATCTATAATAAAGTCCTCTAGAGTAAGTTTGATAGAAAATATTTCCAGTAAGCTGAATGATTATGGTTGGTCTGTTTTAATTCCTTTTCTCAGCATGATTTAATCCAGATAATATGCTTATGGACGTGGAAATGTGACACGCCATTTTGATGCTGAAAGAAATCAAATGCATGTTTTGCATTTGATTTCTGACCCTGGATAATTAATATTTAAGATCCATATATATGTTAGCTGCATAGTGTTTTAATTCTTTAAAAAAAAAACTAACATTTTATCCACAACTGTTAGACAATTTCTCACTTTCTGGTCTTGATAAAAGCCCTATATTAATACTCTTTTCCCCCTTGCCGATAAAACCCTATAGCCTCTTTCCCCTTGCCGATAGAAACCCTATATGTCTCTTTTCCCCTTGCCTATAAGAAACCCTATATTAATGCTCTTTTCCCCTTGCCTATAAAAAACCCTATATTGATGCTCTTTTCCCCTTGCCGATAAAACCCTATATTGATGCTCTTTTCCCCTTGCCGATAGAAGCCCTATATTGATGCTCTTTTCCCCTTGCCGATAAAACCTATATTAATGCTCTTTTCCCCTTGCCGATAGAAACCCTATATTATTAATAACCCTTGCCGATAAAACCCTATATTAATGCTCTTTTCCCCTTGCCGATAAGAAAACCCTATATATTAATACTCTTTTCCCTTGCCGATAGAAACCCTATATTAATACTCTTTCCCCTTGCCGATAAGGAAAACCCTATATTAATACTCTTTTCCCCTTATGATAAAGAAACCTATATTAATACTCTTTTTTCCCTTGCCGATAAGAAACCCTATATCAATGCTCTTTTCCCCTTGCCGATAAGAAACCCTATATTAATGCTCTTTTCCCCTTGCCGATGATAATACGTGAGGTAAAGAAAAAAAAATGAAATGTGATCTTAATGGCAAGTGGATTCAATCACTGTAAAACAACAGAACAGAAGAACAGATGTAGCGCTACTGCAAAACGCGGATTAAACGTCTATTAAAATTTGAAGTTTAAAATTACTTCGTTAAAGGTAGAGCAGGTGTTAAACGGTAGCGAATCAGGGGGGGGCCTATCGAGCTACAACCACGCCTGGATAAGCCAAGTGTGATTTTCTTTAAAATAATTACAACTGTTTGTTTTCTTAATTTCTCTCTTTTTAAAAAAACTTTTTTTTTCAACATTGCTTTCTGGCTATACAGGCTCGAAAATTTTCCTACTTTGTAGTCATTCCCCTTGTATTTGTAATTTCAGCGCGGTCGAAGACATTTTTAGCTAGTTATTTCATTGTAATTTTTATTAAATTAATTTTTTATTAGTATTGTATTGTTATTAATAGTTCTTACTGTCAGGTGAGTAAAGTCTAAAGTTAAACAGTTTTGGTTTACTATAGCCTTGAGGTTTGACATTCGTCGACGAATTTTATGCCTCACCCCTCCCCAGACCGAATCTAGATTCATACACTGATATGAAATAATGCACATGAGATTCAATTGAAATTATATTCCATACGAAGAGAGCTGGTCAAGAAGAAGGCGCCTAATATTGAATAAAACCTTAGCTTATAGGGTAAATTCATAACGACTATTCAGAGAAAATGAAATCTTTAGAAAAAAACATTCTAAGTTTTTCTTTTAGGAAGTACTAGCTACGTAAGAGGAAACTGTCGGATTTTTGTACAATCCGTCAGAAAAAAATTATCTATGAATACTTTTTTGTGCTTGCAATCTAAGAGTATGAAATCAAACAACAGATGTTTTGTCCTCTCTAGTGACGCATGAACGCATTGCAAAGGAGCTGTTCATATATATATGTAGAGATTTGAGAGTAAAATCGTAAAATGAAAAATTATTGTTTTTCTATTATGCTTTTGCTTCTATATATATATATATTATGGAATTAGGAATTAAAGATTTATTAATGTTGCAATTTTATATGGATATCCTAAAAAAAATACTTATTTGCATATACAGATAAGAAAATATTTTAGCTACTTAGAATAATGCATTGATTTTAATATTCAAATCTTTTTAATCATGAAAATTCTTAAATAATTACATTTATATAATTCTTGGATAGTCCAGCTGTGTATCATATTTGTAACATATAACTCCGGTAATTTTAGTTTTGCAATTTTATATACATGGCGCCCTATTCTAAAAAAATATCTTATAATATATTTTTTAAATATTCTATAGTTATTTATATAAAGTTTTTTAGATTTTTAAATTAATCTCGCGGATTTTAAATTATCTTAAATTTTTTAATTTATAGGTATCAGACTAATTTTAAGAAATTAAAATAATTAGTTATTTAATAATGACTCAGTGTTGGCATATAACGCTCAGATTCGATTAGTAACTGAAATTTTGTATACAGATAATAATTGAAATTAGAAACACATAGATATTTTATAATTCTTAGTTAAAAAGAATGAGAATTTTTTTATAGGATATTGAATCAATTACTTTTAGTGCAATAATTAATAAGTGCAATATATTTGTTATTTTAGATACATGCAATATTCTTTTCATATGGCATTAGGTAATTTAGGGTTTGTATAATATCTTTTGCAACACAAATTCTTTCATTTTTTAGGGTTTATTACCCTTTCTGTTTTCAACAATGGTAACTGGGATGGCTTGTACAACAAAACCGATTTAACCATTTATTAGCACATCTAAGCTGTGCAACCAATTTAATTATTGAAAACTCCCAAATTTCTGGATTGTCTTTTTCAATAGGTTTTGAATGTAACAGAGTTAATATACATGTTCCACAATTTTCCATATGCTCTTAGTATATATTTAGTATTTTTATTTATTGGGATTATATGATTCAGTATTTTTATTTCTTAGAATACATTCTATGTTTAGTATAATTCAAAAATTTAAACTTTTGCATTGCATTATAATTGTCTGATAATTTTCATTTGAATATTGAATGCGACTTTTTTTTTATATATGGTGGATATACCATATATATATTCCATTCGTAACATGGTTTTCGAGTGTTTTCATATTTCAGACTACTCTACACATTTGGAACTCTCGGAGAACAAAAGTGGTTAAAAGTCGACGCAAAACAGACGGGGTTGTAGGAGAAAAACAATCAGCAGTAACACTATGGAATTATGTGGAATTACTCCAGCTAGAGTAGGAAAACAATCTAACATTTTCGCCTTCTCTTTACTTTTCCATTCCCATAATTCATCCATTAACTTTTGCAAGACAGTACAAATCTGCAAAAATATTGCATAAAAGTTAATTGAAGCATGTGTTGAAATATATATCAAAATCACATATGTTCATATCGTATGTGTTCATGTTCATTTTTTTAAAGTTAAATAATGGGGAATACGGTAGATCACAAAACTTAACTTAAATTTGCTATATTCGGTAAAATAAGTGTAATATATTCTCTTGAATACAGAATATTTTGTAACACTTCTGTATATAATACACATCATCGTTGCTTTAACATTTTTTAATCGTAAGGAATCAGAATGAAATTTTAATTAATCTAACGAATCAACTTGAAACGCAAAGAGTTCCCCAATAAAGAAAATTTTACCAGTGGAATCCAAGTTGCTCCAATACCTCGAAAGATTTACATTCTCACATTCTGAGGACATAAAATTCTTTAAAGGAATTCATTGTTGTTTGCTATTTTCCAATATAGGACCATCACCTCAAGGACCATCTGGACCCACACCCCAAATTACCAGTTCATCCAGTAGTGTTATAACATCTCATATGGACCTGGGCCACAAGAACCATATGGACCTGGACCACAAGGACAAGTCACCTCAAGGTCCCACTGGTTGGACCTCAGGACCAGGATCATCCAGTAGTGTTATAACATCTCATATGGACCTGGGCCACAGGGCCATATGGACCTGGATCACAAGGACAGCCGTCTCAGGGCCCCACTGGACCCGGGCACTCAGGACCAGGATCATTCAGTAGTGTTCTATCATATGGACCTGGATGCAGGGCCCTCTGGACCCTAGACCACAAGAACCGTCACCTCCAAGGCCCACTGGACCCCGGACCTCAGGAGACCGGGATAAATGTAAGTGTTCTGGCATCATATGGACCTGGCCCACAAGGACCATCTGGACTTGGATTTAAGGGACCGTCACCTCAGGCCCACTGGACCCGGACCTCCAGGACCCTTTGGGATCATCCGGTAGTGTTATAGCTTCATATGGACCTGGGCCACAGGACCACCATATGGACCTGGACCACAGGACCCATGCCTCCAAGGCCCCACTGGACCCGGGCACTCAGGACCAGGATCATTCAGTGATGTTCTATCATGGACCTGGTCCTGGGACCCTCTGGACCTGGACCACAAGACCGTCACCTCAAAGGCCCCACAGGGCCAGACCTCCCAAGGACAGAGATCATCCCGTTGTGTTCTATCATATGGACTGGGCACAAAAAACCATATGAACCAGGACCCACAGAGACCGGCACCTCAAGAGCCCACTGGACCTTGGTCTCAGAGACCAGGATCATCCGTTGATGTTCTATCATATGGTACAATTCACCAAGAACCCCTCTAGACCCTAGACAAAGACCGTCACCTCAAAGGCCCCACTGGGCCAGACCTCCAGAGACCAGAGATCATCCATTGTAGTGTTCTATCATTTTGGACCTGGTCCACAAGGACCACATATAGACCTGAACCCACAGACCAGCACCTCAAAGGCCCACTGGACCCAGGCCTCAGAGACCAGGATCATCCCGTTGATGTTCTGTCATAGACCTGGTCCTGAGACCCTATAAGACCCTGAACCACAAGGCCATCACCTCAAAACCCCATAAGACCCCAGACCTCAAGACCAGATCATCAATGAGTATTTATAACATCATATAGACCTACCACAGAGCCATCTGGACCTGAACCCACAAGACCATCACCTCAAGAGTCCAGCGGACGGGCCTCTCCAAGGTCCTCTGAGTTCACTTTACATTCTCTGGACCTGGTCCACAAGGGCCATCTGGACCTTCACCACAAAGACCGTCACCTCAGGTCCCACGGACGGACCTCAGGACCCAGAATCATCCAGTAGCATTTATAACATCACTTATGGACACACCAGGCCTGGGAATTCCCATCTGGACTCCTGGACACAAGGACCAGCCGTCACCTCAAGGCCCCACTGGACCTGGACATAAAAGGACCCAGGATCATCCATAGTGTTCTCATGGACACAGGCCACAGAGACCAGCTACTGGACCTGGACACAAGGACCATCTCAAGGGCCCTCTGGACCTGGACCTCCCAGGACCAGGATCATCCAGGCCAGTGTAACATCATATGGACCTGGGCCACAAGGACCATATGGACCCGGACCACAGGACCATCACCTCCAAGGTCCCACCGGTCCCGAGACCTCAAGGGCAGGATCTCAGTAGTGTTATGGCATCATATGGACCTGCACCACAGAACCATCTGGACCTGGACCACAGGACCATCACCTCAGGACCAACTGGACCCGGACCTCCCAGGACCAGAGATCAGTAGTGTTATAACATCACTTATGGATTACCACAGGACCATCTGGACCTGGACCACAAGAGACCA
>BGPR01000616.1:0-30099 GCA_013235015.1 Araneus ventricosus | reverse complement strand
GGATGATCCTGGTCCTTGAGGTCCGGGTCCAGTGGGGCCTTGAGGTGTCGGTCCTTGTGGTCCTTGTCCAGATGGCCCTTGTGGGCCAGGTCCATATGATGTTAGAACAGTTACGGATGATCCTGGTCCTTGAGGTCCTGATGCTGCTTGTCCATAACCTCCTGCTCCAGATGTTGGCATACTTGAAATTTCATTTGTTGATGCTTGAGCAATCAGAAAAATCAAGCTTTTTATTTCTGACACAAACTGTGTAAAAATTACGCCTGTTGTTTCTAAAAATGCTGCATTGAGAGCATTTTCAATCGCATTCGTTTTTTCGCTGATGCTGAGACCCCCTTGCTCTGCAACAGCGATTTCTGCCATGGAGGAAGCAAATGCCATGTCTAGGGCCTGTAATTTTGATTTTATGTTTTTATTGCTACCAGTAAATTTATCCATGGCAATTGTAAGGGTCTCTCCGATGGTGGACATATCGTCTAACTGACTATAAGAGAAGGCACCACTCCTTGAAATTGCTCTAAGAAAACTGTTGATGAAACTTTGAGCCAGTTGCGGACTTTCCCATGGGGATCGAGCTCCCTCCACAACGACGACTGCTTGGGTGCAGAGCACCAGAAGACATGCCAACGAAAATGTTTTAAACCAACTCATATTCTTTGACTCCCGCTCTGGGCTGAATGATGCTAAAACACTTTTCAGGTCCTTTTATACAGATGCGTTACGTGCTGACTGCCAGCTAGTTTTACATTTTTACCTTAACTTTGTTCTTTTTATAAGTGCTTTAAGTGGCACAATTTTCTAAAACAGTTTCATGTTCTTCTCGCGTTTCCAGTTCCACCTGTTTGCGTGACTGCAGTCATACAAGACCAAAAATAGTTTTCTCTTAAAATAGTAACTCCTTTTCTTTCGACGATTTCAGATTTAATTTTTAAGGTTTTTTCGGAACTTGTTCATTTTCATAGTTATATTTTTAATTAGAATTTATTATCCAATTATTAAATTTTCTAAAAGTGTTTTCAAAAGGAAATGTAACTTCTTCAGATATTTTATTGTAATTACAGATGAGTGAAATTTTAGTTTCTTTACGAAATTTTGTGGCACTTTTCGTACTCTTTCAATAAACACGATTACTGAAATAGTATTTATAAAAGTTCAACTATAGCAATTTAACGAATAGGATCGTCTAATTTCTCTTATTTTGTAACATTTTAATTCTATATGTTTAATGAAAATGATGAGCAAAACTTAGTTTCTGAAATCTTGTTTCTCATCATATATGAAAAAAGCGATGCGCCATATTAGGATTTCTTGTGATCTTCTGTGAGAAAAGATTTTATTGAAGTAAAATTTTTTTGCGAGCAGAACAAATAATAATCCTGAAAATTTTGTTGCGACTTAAGAAACGGATAAGAAAATGTAGCATTAATTTAATCATGAGTTAGAAAAAAACTCATTTCAAAATAATTATTCACCGAATTTTACAGAAACGCTTTTAAGTCAAGGTTAGCAGGTTTTTCAACTATTTTTGCCTATAAATATTGAAGAATCTGAAAACAGAATACGGTATGCAAGGCTTCACGACCGCTTTAGTGTTTTACGACCTTATTTGGTGTTGTGAAAAACATTTTTAGAGGCTCTGCTCTAAATTATAATTCGGTTGCTTGAACTTTCTGTCATCAGAAAATTATATACAATCAACCAGTTGCTACAACATTACTTCCGATTAATTATCGAATTATTTTTTAGAATTAATTGGAAACACACTGACAATTATTTGACACCATATAGAGAGTAATTTTGTGGTAACGACATGTTTTCTAGTTTTTCAGATTTTTGTTCTTAACCATGAATCAAATTTATGCTTTATTGCTGAAATATTTTACGAATTGCAGAAATTCATGCTGGGATTTATAAAAAATGAATTTTTCTGAAAAATAGTCTGATTAGACTTTAAACAAAAGATGAAGTTCACTTGTGTTCTAATGGATTAAGGCATGACATAGCTCAGGAGCATGAACGAAAAAAGGAAGTTTTATCCTCTGTGCCAATTTCCCTTGAAAGTCCTTAAAGAAGGCATTCTACTGCTATAAAATGCAGTTATGGCAGGATTTACCTCAGGTGATATCTAGATATCACTTGATATAGTACTTGAAAATGACTTTCACCAACAGAAGATGTCAATTTTCCTTTCTATCATGAGTCTTAGCCCATGGATGTAGCAGATATTCTAGACAAAGTGGAATTTAAACCATCAGCACCATAAAAGCTGAAGCTTAAATTTAATTATATACTAGCCGCCTTTGGCGACCAGCTGTTCGCCCGTAATATTAATAGCCTGTGGCTGTGCTTGCAACTTGGCGAAATAAATTGGCGATTATAGAGGCTGAGGGACTCTGCCAAAAATTTATTTTGCGATATATCTCTAAACGGGAGGGTGATGGGTGGCAGACGACCATTGATGACATATCTAGACGACATAATCTTTCATATGAAATAAAAGCTGTCGAAATCGGCTCAGTGGTTGGGGTTAGAGAGAGGTTAGGCTGTCTCATGGTTTTCCCCCCATAGAGAATGTACAGTGAAGTAGTGTTTTTTCTATTTCTCTCGAAAAGGGAGGTTGGTGGGAGACAGGCAACTTCACGAAGCATTAAAATACACATCTGAACTATCTAACTTCTCAATACACGTAGCCTTGTAAACCTTTAAAATACACGTAGACAATAGATCAAGTATCATGGCATCTTCCAGTTTAAAGAATATAAACCAAACAGCAAGACAAATATTCAAAATCCTCCCAACAAATACAAGAGTAAAAGCCGCGTGGGTAAAAAGCCCATGCAGGCAACATAGGCAATGGGAGAGCAGACCAACTGGCAAAAGACACAACGAGACATGGGCAAGTCTTATTAAGCTACCTAAACCGTACATAAAATCTCTCCTCCGGAAGAGCATGCTTGAAGAGTGGCAAAATGTTTGGAGCAATGGCGATACAAGCAGGAAAAGTCTTTAATATCATGCCCTCAGTTAGTCTTCGCCTCACTAACAGGATTAGAGAGTATGTTATCGGCTTCTCTGAACAAGTCCCTTTCCCTGCATACCTCAAAAGGTTCCACTCCCCAGACAGCTATAAATGCAGTTGGGGTTATACCGGCAGCGCACTTCACTAGTCTAGGCACTGAGAGAGCCCTCACACCCTCACAGAGTCTTGGCATATGAGGAAGCCAGCATCAAACTTCGAACAAGAATGGCTGAAAATAGCAATAACCCATTGTGCCAATAGCCTCATCTCCAGGCAAAAAATCATGGGGTAGTGAAATTCATCAATGAGAACAGGGATCTCCTCCGAACCCTCTAGCCTTCAACTATCCTGCGAGCTCAACCAAAAAGCTCCAAATGACCAGACTCCACTAAAAAACAAAACAAATCCTCCTTTTAAAACTTGTGCAAAATTTGATTGAGAGTGTCCCTCCAGTCAGCGACCATTCGCGTCTCCAAAAACAAGTGTCTCGCATTCAGAAACAAAGAAAAGATCAGAAACACGAGATTTTATAATAGTATAAATATCTGTACTGTATATAGTGTAATTATCTATTTATTTTTTAATAAAATTCCTGTGTCTTGCCCATCAAACCGTTCAGTGACCACAACGGGGGTAAGGGACGGCGTTCTGTTCTGTACTTTCTTCACCAGAGAGAGATTTTTCTGCACTAAAATGTTTACCGAAAAACTGGCTCAAAGTTTTCTTCCTTCTTTAACCTCCTGATTGATTGTTATATAGGTTTAAGGAAAGGAATACACTAAACAGTGTTGCCAACAAACGATAAAAAATCTCAATTCCGTATCCCTAATCATTTGTCTCATATCTCTATTTCACTTTTCAACAAAATTTTATACTGGTGCAAAGTTACCTCTACGAGTGCAAAGTAACCCCGTTTTCTGGTATATCTCGTCATTTCTTTTCAAACTGATACAGTAGTAAATTAGGATAAATCGCCAAACCGGTCGAGACTTCGAAATAAGTTTGGTCAAACCGGAACAGATTTTAACGTCAAATTTTATCACCATCATTTCCAAATGGTAGATCCTGATTTATCGTCATCATTTGACTTAATAAACTGGTTGTGTGTTAAACAAAAAAACTCCAGTTGTTGAAATTTTGGCTTCGTGAGAGAAGGAGAGTGAGTTCATGTCTCGATTCTACTGAAGTTACGTTTAATGCTCCGTAGTGAAACAGCACGAGAACTATTTTAGGACCTCGTAATTTTGAACTTTTTTCAGATGACAGGATGCCACCTGAGTCAGTAACTCCGATCCAAACTTCCACACGACAAAGTGATAAGATGTTTGACCCAGATGGATTTAACCAGCAAGGAGCGCCGAATTCTTGGAAGAAAACGGGTCTCACGTCGTGAGTCCCTGGTTTCGAAACTCTGTCACTATTCCAACGCCTTATATTCACCCACTTCCCGGCTTTTTATTCCACTAAAGATCTTACGCTTATGTCTGATTGTGTTGGGAAAAATATAGGCGTGGTTCAGAGATCTTGATATCGCAGTGGTAAAAAACTTTGGAGATTCTAGTGCATGTTTAGATATCGTTTTTGTTGTTTGGTAACTGTTCAAAAGTAGGTAGGCTGGTTGGAATTCCATGGCCTAAGAACCAGATTTAGTCATGCTGCAACAAAGATATGGTTGAAGGAGGTATGTGAAGTAAAATTCAGTAAAAATGACGCCATTAAATTCTGTAAGATGGAAAATGGATTGAACGCTGAAACATTTTCATGCTTAATCAAAGCATGGTATGAGCAAACATCAAAAAGAAAGCGCTAAATTAAATTTATAAAACAATTCTTAAAAAAATTAAAAAATATATTAGTGAAGATTTTTCTCTCTGATTCCTCGCATTTTTAGAGCTGACTCTAAAAAGTGAATGCGATGATTAAATGGTGAGTATCGCATTCATTTAAAATCGCATCAACAGTGAAATTAAAGTGTTAATTGCAAAATGTAATTGTGGGCAACTATGAAAGGAATGAGGATGAGCCAACAAATTTCCTCTCATCAAGCAAAAGTTGTTAAAGATTTTTGAGAGCGAATCGAAAGTGACAAGTGCAAAGTTGTTCAAAAATATGCGGCCCATATCATCTCCAATACATTAACAATCCACTGCCATCTTCAATTATTTGAAGGTGTTCTAGTTTATTTTAACTAATACATGCAAGTAAATAATTCAGTAAGAACTACAGCTATTTCGAAGATAAACACTACACAACGCTACCAAAATTCTACTGATTTTATTTTAAAATTCCAAAAGCAAAAGCAGCACGTTGCCATTCACAGAACAAACAAATCAATAATTATTTACGATTATGTACAAAAATATACACAAAAATAAAAATACAAGTATGCTTAAAAATTCCTGCACAGGCTTAATCGGAGTGAAACAATATTAATTTAGCGGATAATGTAGCCAAGTAACTCTCGCTTGCTTTAGAAACCGATTTTATTTAACACGTTCGCTGCCATGACTCACGTCTGATTCGGACTTTCCATCTATTAGACGAGCTCTTCTCTGCTATCTCTTAGATACGGACGAATTTTCTGTATTGTTTATTTTGGTTTCAAAGAGCTTCCGTACCAATTATAGGCCGCAGTACGTGGGCAGCTAACTAAGCTAGAAAATTCAAGATTATTATTAAGTCGCGGGGAAACTTGAACTCTCAATACAAAAACAGAAAACATTGTTCGCAATGTTCTACAACGAACAGACTCAATTTAAATTATAAAAACATCAAAATATATTTCAACTGCAGCCAAATTGTGCGGTTCTTCCGACCAATCGGAAAGCGGCAAACTGGTTCGCGTAATATGCTTTCTTTACGCTTGATTTGGCTGCTGCTTGTGGATTCGTATCAAACAAAAACCTAATTTTTATAATTTAAATGAAGGAAATGCACATAAACTGTCGATAATAAAGCCAGAGATCTCCGTTCCTGTCACTGTTTGGAAGTTAAACTTTCACTCAAATTCAAGTGTCACTATCACCTTTAATACAAAATTGAAGTAAGCTTTCTTTACTGAAAGGTGCTCGAATTATATGTGAATAAGAATCTACTTAAATGTTATTCAATAAAATTTCTATTGTATTGTATATGTATTTTATTGTATATTTATTTGTGTCTGAATTGAATAAATAGCATTTTTGTTAATGTAAAACAAACACAATAATATTTATTCTTGTTAATTACTTTTAGAGAAACATTAAACTAAAATGTGGATATTAAGGATTTCATAGATATTTGATCGATTACAAAACTTCACAAGGTTTCCATTATTCATACAATAGTGATTTTTAAGCTGTCGGAATACTAATAAGAAGATTTAGCAACTTCAATATGCTTGTTGAATTTCCTGAATGAAGATCAGCTTGTTTAGAATCAATATTTATACATAATAACCTTAATCGGTATTTTCCCAACATTATATGATATCAAAAATTATTTCAAAATTTTACTTACAAGTATACATTCGTAAATAAAATTACAGCCATTTTCAAATAACATTAGTTTATTATAGAAATATCTATATAATATATAATACTGTTTTAAAGTATAACTAAAAGAACATTAGGTACTTTTCCGTTAGCCGGGCGCAAGCGAAAATTCACCAAATAATGTAGAATTCCGCCAAATTTCTTACAACCATTCTCTTGGCGACTTGGCTTGCGTTTGGTTCACAATTGGAGACATTTGCGCCCGGCTAACAGAAAATCGCTTCGCTCTTGGCGACTTGGCTGTTCACAATTGGCGACATTTGCGCCCGGCTAACAGAAAATCGCTTCGCTCTTGGCTTACATTTGGTTCACAATTGGCGACATTTGCGCCCGACGGAAAATCGCTTCGCTTGGCGACTTCGCTCGCGTTTGATTCACAATTGGCGACATTTGCGCTCGGCTAACGGAAAAGCCTATTGGTCTTTTACACATAATGATGCATTGTTTACATTTCTGAGCAAGTATTTAAAACATATTTCATATATATATATGAAGCTTCTTGCTATGCAGCTACTTATATAAGTGAACTGGCATTTTAAATATTCTTCAGCTGATATCTCTTGGATGTTTTAAAAATTCTGTGTGTGCAATTGACAATTTCACTATTTGCTTCTCAAAAAATTCACATATCTGCTTAGTTGTAAATTGTGTATGCATGCAAATACAATCATTTTCAAAAAAACATAGGTACACAGCATTAAAGGCTAAGATACCTTAAAGAAATGTGTACAAAATAACATCATATTTTTTTATGCATAACAGTTCCTTGTTTACATTGACGAGAAATTATTCAATATATATTTTATATGTGATGATGAAGATTCTTATAATGATATTGCTTCTTACAAACATATGCAGGCATTTAAAACATCCCTCTGAATAAAATATTTATTGATACATTTGTTTTTAAAAAAAATGTATTTTCAAATCTATACATTTATTATGAAATTTCTGTGTCTCATTATTTTATTTATAAATGAGTAATGTTCTTTATACAGATAGTACAATAAATAATTATATAAGTTAGTATTTTAATCCGCATTATTAGGTAAATAAACACATTCTGTACACAAACACAATTCACTTAGGTGTAGTTTGGAAGAATGGCAAGAACAGCTTCCAGTAGAGCATCTATTATTTTTCCATTTGCAGTGAACATTATTAATGCTGGAGGCTCTTGAGACATATGATAATAATCTACTTCCAATATACCCTCTGAAATCTTCCATCCATGTTGTGAAGGACAGTGCAATAATAAACTCCTGTTTATTCCAGCCTGGTAATTTGCTTAATAATAATTAAATATGCTTTTGAAGAAAATCTTGATTTGGAGGAAGATTAGTATCTGATAAACAAGATTTTAAGATTTAAAATGAAACTTAAAATTTATAAATACTCAAAAACTGGGTATTTCGCTAAAAAACAAAATAAAAAGTATTTATGAATGGGGATTCAAAATTAAAATTTATAAATAGACAAAAACTTTTTTTTGGCAATTAAAGTATTTACGTGTGGTGATTAAAAATTAAAGATAAAAGTTATAAATATCCAAAAACTGGCTATTTTGAGGAAAAAAATGTATTTGTGAAGTATGATTCAAAATAAAACATAAAATTTATAAATAACCAAAAATGTATTTTGCAAAAAAAAGGTATTTGCGAATGAGGATTCAAAATGAAACATAAAATTTATATATAAATAATACATAATGTATAATATTTTCAAATTAAAGTTCTGACCAAATTTTCAAAAAAATCGCTATCAGGTTTCAAAATAAAATATCCCAGAACGGATTCCATTCGGAGGATAATTTAGCTTTTTTGGTTTGAAGGACACTTAAAATGGAATAATAATTTTGAAAACTGTTTATGCTATACAGATAGGGCCCGTGAAATTTCTGTTTCTTAATTTTCTCAGAATCCCATGCTACAAGTCAGCCAGTCTTGTTTTAATTTAATGAGGAGTGATTTACTCTTTTCATATAGTATTATGGAAAATTTTATGCTGTAAAGAAAAAAAGCACTTGCTTGGAACTTTTTGATGTTAAAAAAGATAAAAGTGTACAACATAAGTTAATTAGAAAAAATAGAATAAAATTGATATAGTTTATAATAAAATTAACATAGTTATTATAAAATTAATATAGTTTTAAACAAATTCAAACTATGAAAACTACATCAAATTTTTAGTTTCAAGAACACTCTACCTAACAATAAAAAGTCTGCTACATCTTAAAATAATATAAAATTTTCAACAATAACTATTATTCAACACATTCACTATAATTTTTAAAACTATTATAACTGAAACATCTGATAACTTTTCATCAGAAATTGTCTAGTTCTTTGACTGATTAATCCAAAAAGAACTATAAACAATTATATCTTTCAGTTTAATTTCCATTATCTGCTCTTTATAATTTTAAAACCAAATTCACATTCCCTTTTTGAAAAATTAGTTTAAGAAAGAGTTTTTTAAAGCTAAAATAATTTTTTTTAAGAAGCAGCAAATACAAAATTATTCATTTACTCATTTTAATTTAAAAGGGCATTTTAATTTAAATCATGTATTTTATGGTAGAAGCATGATGTAGTAATGCATTTGATTTTTCTGATTAAATATTTCAGTTTTTATAAAACTTAATTAGTTTAATTTCTGTTGATTAAATTTTTTTGGTTATTTAAAATTAATTATATCTATTTTATATGAATAGAGTGAATTGAAAAATAAATACCCATGTTTTTTACATCGCTGATTATAGACTTTGTTGGGGATTATCCTCAGTGAAAAAAGCTTTTAATTGTGGCGCTACTTTGGTTTCTTTTTCATCGGTCAAAATCCACTGATCTGTACAAAATTAAATTTTTTCAAGAGTTAAATTTTAGCAACATTGAAAAGCATCTACACAGTCTCCCACTACGTAGATTTTACTTTCCATCCTAGCAATATAACATTTTATTTTCTAGATTGAACTTTTTAGAATCGCTGAAGTCGAAGCCTCTGAAAAATAAAATGCGCCAAAAAAGAAACAAAAAAGCTCAACGAAAGGTTGCATCCTTGCTCCTCATTGGTTGAATTGTGGTTTTCTCCGCGATAGTGATTCTGTACAAGGCATTCTTATTGGTCAGAATAATAGAAATTTTATAACTTTAATTTCTTTGTATTAATTAATCTTAGTCTATCCAATGTAGAACATTGAATTATAATTTTTTTTATTTCTTAATTTCAAAAGTTTCCCCGCAACCTAATAATATTACTTGAACGATAGGGAGGCATGTCCTGCGACCTATTACGTTTATCGACAACCACCGACTTAAGCAATAGCCAAATCCATTTGGATACTGTATCAAAATTAACCGCCAGTGATAATCTAAATCATTTGGTCAAAAAATTTAGCCGCCAAACAAGTCTTAGAAATCGCCAACAAGAGCGATAACGGACAATTATGGCAGCCTTTCCAAAAAACGAGGCTTCTTTTAAGTAAACATTGAGAACTACAGAAATGGACGAGTTTTCTTTTTTGTTTACTTACATTAAAAGCCTTGACTTTATTTGCATGGCTTTTGGACTTCCGTTTTAACCCTCTGAGCGGCGCAAACGTCTTTTTACGTTTATCATGTTCAGTTCAAAAACAGATAGCTCGTATTTATATGTATATTTTCTTAAACAATCATGGATAAAGTATTCTTAAGATTTCAGAGATATAATTAAATATAAAAAAGATCGATTCATTTACTTTAAAAGCTAAGTTTTCTAACTTCTAGCTAAAAGTTCAAAATAATTGGGCGCTCAGAGGGTAAAGATTCCATCGACTTAGCATTACACCGGAATGACGAAAAAAGAAAACCTAGAAAACCAAGGTACTAAATTTTGTCCGTCAACTTTACATGCACGCATACAATTCTTTAAGTTAGAGATTCACTTATCATACAGAATGCCAATTCGTAAGTGACAGGTGAAAATGAAGAAGAGAGAAAAGAATTGTAGGAGGCATTAAAAAGAACACTCAAAGAAAGTTTAAGGCGAACTGGGACTGCTTCTTGACAATCCGAAGCAAAGCTTTGGAATATCAAATAATGGGAATATAGCTAGACGCTGCTTTTCAGATCCAGTATTCGATGGCTACAATGGATGGATGGAAGAAAAAGAAGAAGAAAGCATAGCAGAGATATTTTGTGCATGGTGTCTTTGAATTATTCATTTTTTAAAGCTTGCGTATGTTTCTGAATCACGGTGTTGTTAAGCAGCAGAAATAATCTTTTATGGTAAAGCATCTCAGTTTTTTGTGTCAAATATGTATTTATAGTACCCAGTTGCTTTCCAGATTTCCCACGTAACCTCATTCTGTTCAAATGTTTTAACTTTCTCGCGTGATAGAACATTCTAAGAAATACTTTGTGAGTTGCGCATGTTTGACTTGAACACATCTGTTACCAGACAGGTTCTGCAAGGAAGATATTTGCCTTTTTAGAGTGCTCGTGGTTTGAGCATGATTTTAGAAAATGAGTCAATGAATTCTTTTTAGAACTCCGTCAGCAACATTGTTTTGCTAGCTGCCTTTCTCTCTCTCTCTTCTTTTTTATAAAATCGTTTTCAGTTTTCTGAAAATGAGGACAGAAAGGCACTTGTATATATCCATAGTTTTGACTTTTGATTTAATTTAATGAGGGATTTTTAAATCTTAGTTTACGATTATTTCTTATAATACTTATCTTCATGACACACATCTATTTGACGAATGAGGGAAACTACAGATAACCTTTTAAATTTTACAAATACAAGTATCCTCTTTAACATTATAACTTTTAAAGGCTGGCATACTATTTGTTAACTGCGCGATGCGTCATATGTAATCCAAAAATCCTTCAAAACGCTCTAAAGAAAAACTGTTGTACCTAGAGGTACCAAATTTGGCATGCAGTTACTTCTTGGGTAGTAGGTGGTCACCAAGAAAGAGTTTTTCGAAGTTTTAATTAAAATGTTAATTATATAAAAATTAATCAAAATTTTAAGGTTTTTAATAAACAACTTTCGAGCATACTGTCGCACAAAAACAATTTCACATCACATTAAAATTCAAAAAATTGCTTTTTCAGTTATATCAATTTTATTTCAGTACATTTTGTTCTCACATTTTTAGAACTCCCACGGGAAGTATACAGATATGGAGTTGCAGCAGGATAAGTCAGAGGGAACTCGTTTCCCCTGTTGGTTTAGCAATGTGGGAGTTGTGTTACCTCCGACCAATGATAGTACGTACCTCCTTCGAGAAGTGTCAGGCCGTGGCCTAGTGATGGGCTACTAGGACTCCGACCTCAGTACTCGAGCTATTCCAGCGGCTGCCATTCAGTAACCCGGATGTTTCGGCGTGACAGGGGTAACATGGTCTGCGGTTGCGATTACATTTTTATAAATTTTTCAAAATTATCTTTAAACACAATTTTGTAACAGTGCTTTTCCTTTATATAACCGCGTTCAACAAAATTGGGAGATTGTGAGTAATCAGTGTGCATAGTTTAATAGCTATCGTGCGACAAAAAAAACTATTATATTTTTCAGTTTATTATTAACTAATGATTTAATGCATTTCAAAACATTGGACGTTTTTTTAGCATAATAATGCTTTCACGCCAGTATTCTCTCTGTAAATTGCGTGATATAAAAATCATTACGCACAGAATGCAACGGCTGATGCAATGTAGTCAGAAGAATCAAGTCTGAAGCATTATAATGGTGCAATGTTAGGGATAGAAGTTCGAATCTTCTTTAACTTTTATCTTAAACGTTTTAAATTCTTTTTACGACTGATATTGCTTCTGTTTTTTAACAATGATCGGTATTTTGCGGATTTCCAATTTTCTTGATGGCTAATTCCTTGGCAGATTGAACCAGAAAGTTTTTTCTACATGTCTTTAAGTATATTCCATATGTAATAACTAAGAATGTGTTGCTGCTAAATTAAATATGGAATCGATTGAAGTGGCGCAGGTCACAGTCATCAGACAAATGTAACTGAGAATATCGTCTGGACATGCATATGTCGTAGGCGAATTGAGATAATCCGGCTCTTTTGCAAAGAGCCTGATCATTTTGCAATCCTTCTGTCGAATTGGAAAATCATTGACAACTTTCTAATTAGCCTGATGATTTTTAGGCTTATTTTAATGAGCCCATACACCTTTAGGCTAGTTAGAAAATTCGCAATAGTTTGCTCAAACAGCCTGGTTTCATCTAGGCTTACTGCAATAAGCCTTACCTCTTCCCGCGTATTGAAAACGACTGCATCGTAGAGTTATCAAAACCATCTCGAAGCGAGCCAGTACAGCGCCATAGATGGCGCTTCCATTTCCTTCTTCAGCAGTGCTCATAGCAACTAAATTGTCTCACAAAGAATGTGTTTTTTCGTTTTATGCAGCGTTGTGTTTAGTGACATTGAATGTTTTTGAGTAGTAAGCAGGATATTTCAAATAACTTTGCGACACTGTATGTTACTGTTTCATCTTTTAGCGCGACTTCATCCAATTCGAATAACTTCTAAAAACTTTTTTAAAACGTGGAGGATATCCGTATGGAGGATTCTGTGGTGTATAATACGCAAGACAGCAATGAGGGTGGAGCCGATTCTAAAGATGAACTTTATAACATGAAGAAAACTTTAATGAAAAAATGACAGAATACAGTAATAAGAGTGACGACGTGATAAAAATAACCATGGACTAATGCAGTCATAGAAGAAGACATCAGTGTGTGTGGATATAGGAGAGCAAAAAACAACAGTAACATGTTGCGACTGAAAAACAACATTATCTAATCTAAAGGTCCGACACTGGTACAAGGGAAGTTATGCTACATTCTAAATAAGAGGAGGGAAGAAAACACACTACCACATCCTTAGTAGGCAGAAGAGAAAACTAATTTATTTACATATGTACAAGTAAGAAGGGAAACACAACAACAACAGTAAACAAGGTCAGCGCCGTCTGGTGTGGGAGACAAAACCCATTGCAAGCTTATACAATCAGCGAAATTTTAGAATCAAATAATTCCCCCCCCCCAAAAAAAAAAAAAACTAGTAGGCAATATAGATTGACTAGAAAATACGACACAATGGAGGTAGGTGGAAAAAGAGTCTTAATTAAAAAAAGAAGTAATGAAAATCCTGTTGTAGTAATAATTCCTGTTGAAGAATACTTTGACACACTTCTTCAATATCATCGTGCCACTGGACATGGCGGAGGCTATAAAATGTTGTTTGCTTTGAAAGCTAAATGTTATGTTCCTAGACTAGTAGTTGAAATTTTTGTATCGCTTTGTAGAATGTGTAATACCGAAAAATCTCAACAACACCGTAACATTGTTGTAAGACCAATCACTACAAAAGATTTTAATCTTCGAAGTTAAGTTGTCTTGATTGACTTTCAACGAACTCCCTGTGGAGATTACAAATGGTTAATGAAATACAAAGATCATGCATCGAAATTTTGTCTTCTTCGTCCTTTGAAAACAAATCGCGCTGCTGAAGTTGCACGTTGCGTTGGAATTGCTGAAGGTATTTTTGGACCTCGATGCCCCTTACAGCTCTCGCAGAGCGACAACGGTCAGAAATTCATCGCTAACGTGATCAGTGATCTTTCAGCTATGTGGCCTGATTGTAAAATAGTACATGGAAGACCACGGCATCCACATTCACAGGGGAGCGCTGCAATCAGGATATTGAAAATTTGTTACGGGCTTGGATGGACGATAATGGAAGTACAGATTGGGTAACAGGCTGGCGTTCTGTTCAGTGGCATAAAAAAAACTAAACAAAAAAAACTCATCAAAACACAGTTATAGGTCGAAGTCCGTACGCCGCACAGAACCCAAAATAAGATTAAGCTCAACGAATATTCCTCCCACAATATCAGAAAATATTGACAATGAAGAAGATTTGGAACGGTTTAAACATCTTTCGTATCGCGCTCTTCATGTTCTATGAAGATTAACATATCTGGTTGCCAAAATGCTGCTTCAACCTTCGAGGACAATAATTTTGCTAATCACTACGGCATTTGTGATAGGAAAAAAATAGTGACGGAGCGTCAAAAAGCATACGAAGGCCAGAAAAGAAGGCAGGAATGATTGAAACTTGTGGAAAGAAACTTAAACCGGTTGCAGTTGGAGACTTTATTCTGTATTCTGTTAAATGTCCCGAAAGCAGACCGTGGCCCTTTAGACTGTCCAAATTTGATCGGGGAAATTCTTAAGGAGGAAAATAATGTTTACCAGATAGGAACAAAAGTGACATTATCAATGGTGTAGTCGCAAAATAAGCAGTGCCGGAACGCTATAACTTGGGGGACAAAAAAAGCATTGTTTTAAGGAGGTTTTTACAATTTTTCTCATTTATTTCGCGGAAAAAAAGCAGTACCGGAACGGCGTTCCGGGGCGCTCCGTCTCCACCACAGACATGGGCATTATTAAATCTTGGTTTGCTGTATGCGACTTCCAAATTTCTGGCGCAAAAATCTTTGAAGACATCCCAGAAAAATATATATCTGTTCGTGTAGCTGTAGCGAATGAATCGAAATTCGGAGGTCGGGGTCTGCATCTGCAAATGCTCAGGGTCGAACAAAATAGAGCGTGCGTAAGACGGCAAATCAACTGCGTTCATCGAAATGTCATAAAAGTTCGCCGTGTGGAAATAAATAAAGTTAAAATGTTGGAGAAATATTCCTATTCGAAGTTTAAAAGTTTGACATTTTAATAATTTGTTTATTACGATTATTACATAGTTCTTTAATAATAACAATTGACATTTTTAAAACAATGATGATCATTGTGTAGCTTTTAAGTTACCTCTGTTTAACCTAAGTAGTTCTTAATTAATTCACATGTTCACTAAAGGAAGTACCTAAGTAACTATATCTTTATCTACCATTTTTAGTAAGCCGTTACTACTTTTGCCTTATTGCAATAAGCCTAGATGAAACCAGGCTGTTTGAGCAAACTATTGAGAATTTTCTAACTAGCCTAAAGGTGTATGGGCTCATTACAATAAGCCTAAAAATCATCAGGCTAATTAGAAAGTTGTAAATGATTTTCCAATTTGCCAGGCGGATTGCAAAAAGATCAGGCTCTTTGCAATAAGCCAGATTACCTCAATTTGCCTACGACATATATAAAGATTACACTGTACGACAGTGATCATACCGCAATCATCTAACAGTTTGTGATATGCAATCAGGGCCGTACCGAGGTGACCCTGAACCCTTGGCGGAACTGGCAAAGTTGTGCCCCCCCCTTCCCTTACGTGACACATTTAATTTTTCATCCCTTCTATAAAACCCCCACCCGAAAAAACTTCATTCTGCAAATTTTTTTATACACATATTTAGCATATTTTATGATTTATTAAATAGGTTTAATAAAAATTACGTATTCTTAAAAAATACTTTAATGAACTACATTCGTGAAATATACTGTACGCAACATAATAAATGTATCATCAAATGAATTACAAATTGCACATATTTTCGAAAAGACAGAAAATAATACAAAATCTATGTCTTATTGCAGCTATTAAACATTGGCTTTTGTGTGATGCATAATAAAGAAAAGAATTTATTTGCTTCGCACTGTGTATAGTATATAAATTAGAAATAAAAGAAATTAGAGTTGAAATTAAGAGTTAAGTATATATGAGCTGAATTTTCAAATTTTATTAATATCAAATTACTTTTTCTAGATCAGAATATCATCTATGAATCTGTTGGTTTGCCACACCAGAGCAAGTTTACTTTATAAACCATTATTCTGCTTATGGTGGCTTCTGTTTATAATTTTAATATATTTCTAATTAACCCCCCCTTTAGAGACCAGCTCGTTTGCTTGGAATATCCTGGCTGTTAAACAATTAATACGGAATATTTAACTATTTAAAATTTTACCTTTATTCTTTGATAAAATTGAAAAATGCGACTTTAATGAAAATTGAAATATATGCGGAATTAATTTACCTTTTTCTCTCCCTGCTTTCGAAATAAGACATTTTAGTGTTAATTGTATTGAGCTAAACGTCTCCGCAAGACCAAACTAAACAGCAGCAAATTAACAGAAGGGAAAGTTGTAAAATACCTAAACGTCGTATTACATATCGAATGAAAGAATAGTATGATGATTTGAAAACTAAAAGAAATAATCCTGAAGTAGAAACTAAATTTCCAAAAACAATTTGCAGACAAATGTTAAAAATATCATTTATAATGTTCACCATAATGTTAACAATGGTTAAAGGTCATGTGATTAAATACCACAAAAAGCCATCAACCCACCCTTCCTCGGCACCCGGGTCTACATTGAGTGACCGGCCGCTACGACTTCATCGGGCACTGTGGTCCCCACATAATAGCCCCCATTACGAGCGGATCATGCGAAGACCTCCCTATTTTACCGGGGTACGACCGATCATCGAAGATGGGCTTTAACAGCCACACCACCATTAATGTGTCCACCAATGAAGTCCTACTTTGAAGCTAGAGCAGTTAAATGTATCAAAGAGAGCAAATTTTGTTCACCATAATGTTAACAATGGTTAAAGGTCATGTGATTAAATACCACAAAAAGCCATCAACCCACCCTTCCTCGGCACCCGGGTCTACATTGAGTGACCGGCCGCTACGACTTCATCGGGCACTGTGGTCCCCACATAATAGCCCCCATTACGAGCGGATCATGCGAAGACCTCCCTATTTTACCGGGGTACGACCGATCATCGAAGATGGGCTTTAACAGCCACACCACCATTAATGTGTCCACCAATGAAGTCCTACTTTGAAGCTAGAGCAGTTAAATGTATCAAAGAGAGCAAATTTTGTTCACCATAATGTTAACAATGGTTAAAGGTCATGTGATTAAATACCACAAAAAGCCATCAACCCACCCTTCCTCGGCACCCGGGTCTACATTGAGTGACCGGCCGCTACGACTTCATCGGGCACTGTGGTCCCCACATAATAGCCCCCATTACGAGCGACTCATGCGATGACCTCCCTATTTTACTGGGGTACGACCCGTCATCGGAGATGGGCCCTAAGAGCCACACAACCATTACTGTATCCACCAAAGAAGCGAGTGCTAACTAACTTATGCGGCAGCTTCTCATCCGTCAATTTCGCCGTGCTGGGATCATGTGATTAAATATGCGATTATATAAAAAAATAAGGAAATTAGTGATAATGTAGGTAAATAAGGAAATTAGTTTGTCATTTTAAAATTAAAAAGTATTGTTGCAAATGATACATTTTTAAAATTTCTTTAAATTAAAAAAAAGAATAGTGCAGTTATTAAATTGGTGTCATTAAAACGATATATATATAGAATTTTAAAATGATGTAAAAAAGACATTTTTTAGATGATATTTTTGAAAAATACAGCGAAGAAAACTGCAAAATCTTGCCTACTTTTATATTAACTGAAATTTTAAATATCTTTTGAGCTTTGAAAAGTTAATAGTGATTCTACTCTTGTTTTGAAAAACATGTGCGCCAAATTTCATCAATATCAAGCAAAAATGAGAATTTTTAAAAAAGACAAATGACATTCATCTTTGTATACATTATTGTAAAGTAAAATTTTATGGTTAAATCAGTTACGATGATCAAGACAAGTAAAATCAAGGAGATCATGATTTTGGTGTAGAATAGTTGCATTAGAATTTTTATGCAATAAACTCTAACACGAAATACTATAGTGTTAATTTTATATTTTGCTTGTAATCATGCTTTTGTATGCATATTTTTACTACTAATAAAAGCGCATGTATGCATAGGTGACTGTCTGTTGGCGTTCTACAAGACAGACCGTTGAGCCTAGAGTTGCCAAATTTGGTACAAACCTACTATGAAGGGTAGCAAAGTACACCACAGTGAGTTTTTAAAAAAGCTTTAATGAATTAAAACTTGGGAAATTTGGGGGGGGGGTCAGCGATAATAGCTGGAAATATTGACATTTAAAAATAATTTCTCCACCGTCTTATATTTCCAAAAAAATATCTTCCAAATGATAACAATCTAGTTGTCGTGTAATTTTTTCTTAAAAGCAATTAATTTGCAACAATGCTGGATTGAAAGTCAAACCAATTTCACTGATTCATCTTTAATTTAATATTTCTCTTAGTGTTTAATTTAATGTTTCTCTTATGTTAAAAAACGTAATATAAAAATTTATTTTTATTATTACAATATAAAACCTTCTTTTGATGTAATGAAATGCTGCAATTTTCGTTGCTTTTCCATGTTTTTTTAGTCAAATATTTTATTAAATCTTTGCTACTTGAAATAAATTTAATTTTTATATAGATTTACTAAATTATTTTGATAGATTTACTTTTAGCTATGATCTAAAATTCCTTTTTTCACTTAGGGCAGATAATCTTTAATGGAAACCATACCATCTATTTATTTGTAATAATTAGGTAAAACCTTCAAGTTATAGTCAGATAAATAAAGTGGAATAAATTGTAATTTAAATCTGAATTATGTATGAACGAAATAAAAATTAAAAAAAATTTCATTGAATTTAATGATATTAAAGAGCCATTCTGCTTAAGACTTTTTTAACGATTGAATGTAAAAATCAAAGTAATTAATTTTATTAGATACAAAACATATTGCCTTAAAATTTAGTTCAAATTAGCTTGAGAAAAATTAAATAAGTTGATGTTTTAAAATTGGTCGGAATAAATAATATATAATTAATAAAATGGGCGAATCAGCTGGCAGTACAAGGCGGCTAGTATTTAATACAACAAAAGCAATTTAAAAATACCGAAATAATTTGAGCTCAACTCTTTAAAACTAATTTATCTCCTTAGAAAAGAATGAAAATGTCCAAGTATTTCTTTATGCACCCACTCTCTGATGAAACAAAAACAGAAAAGCAACATTTCCTTCGTATTATTTGCCGCTAAAGAAACACCAAAGGACCAATAAGTACGAGGCCTCTTTATCCTTCCCACAATATAGTAAACAAGACAAAATAAGACCTCCCCACCCTGAAACACAGGACTCTAAGAAAAAGCGCGATTCTCCTTTTCCTTTGAGATTTTAATAGTTAAATTACGTGAATCTTTTGCCGTCCCTCCCCTCTTATCAGCATCTCAGAGGTCCGAAGAAGATTCTTAGGGCAGGCGAGTTCCATTGTCCATTTGTTTTACGACAGTAAAATGAGATGCAAAAAAGAAGAAAAGGCATTTTGTTTTGCCACTTCTAGGTAAGAACCACACCCATGGTAAAAGAAGGACCCTTTTCGCCTTGCTAAAGGGACCCTTTTTCCCTGGGGCAGCAAGAAACTCAAAGTGCTCATTGCCGCATCAATTAGTAACATAAGCTATTTTGTTCCAAGAAAAGGCACAGGCTCTTTCTCTCTCTCTCCGTAAGGGGGTCACAACCAGACAAGCTGGCAACTTGACCACTGGATAAAACAATTAGCCACTCCCGTTATGTTTAGTGAGCGACTGAAGACTTCTCCTCAAATTCTTTTTTATTTGCACAGCATATCATACCAATCTAACTCTTAAACTAAGTTTTTTAAATGGTCATTTTTGCGCCCCCGTTCTGCCTGAGCCATTGGGGGGAAATCTCGCCACCCCCTCGGTACGGCCTGCTATGCAATGAATCCGTATTTGGCCAGTGATTCTATTTTGATTGCCCCATTCGCAGATGCAACAAGGGTACTTGGCGTAAACTCATTGTCTTAAAAACATGCACAAAATCTGCAAACCACCCATAAATGGTCAATGTAATTTGGTTTCCTGGATAGCGCAACGATATCTTCATGTCCCATTAAGTCTTCTTAACAGATGGACAGAATGAGTGATCAGTACAGACGATACGACTTCCTGGTGCGCTAGAGTTTTGAAATTTTTTGCACTTATTAGCGACAATACATCATTCTAATATTTTCAGAACTTAACTATTACTCAGGCATTAATTAAATTAAATTTTGATTCCGCACCAGTGGCACCACCTGATAGTGAGTTTGAAAAACTGTTGATCTTCAGATTAACAAAAAATAGAAAATAATTAAAATGAATAAAAAAACACATCTGCATCACGCTTAGTACACTAGTAAAAGTGTAATTTTAAAAACCGTTTTTAAGCTATATATTTAAAATAACTGGAAAACCAAGGAACGAGTCCTCCAGACCGAGCCACTGGACTGATTTCGCCGTTTTTTTAATTTCATATGAAAGGTTATGACTAATATTTTTTACCATTCTTGTTTAAAATTGCTTCATTTTTTTATGCACGAATTGCGGAAATCGACTCCCCAGAAGGTGACTCGCAGTTAGAGGTTTTGCAATTTCTCTTGCGTAAAAACTGTTTATAGAGAGATTAAATTAAAATCGATGAAAAACAAATAGATGGTTTCGGGAATCAGGTGGGGAAGGGGGGCTTCCGAATTTGTATTGCCTAAGGGCCCCTGTGAGCATTAATCCGGTCCAGTCAATAAGAACTTACCCAGTCTCTCTGAGTAGGGGGGGGGGGCAAAATGCTCTAAATACTTGTAACTAATGGGTCTCTTGACATGTTATTTGTTATGGTTTGCGCGATTTTAATGAAATTTAGTGCACATGCTTTTCATAAGTCAGCTAAAAATACTGTAGGGTAAATAAATGCTAACTAGTCTTTGAGGGTAGAGTAGGGCAAAGTTTTAACAAATGGGCCAACTGACATGAAGTTTGATACGGCTGAGGCAATTTTGATGACACTGGGTACACATGTTCTTCATAGGCCGACTAAAACTATTTTAGAGGCAAATAAACGCTAATCCAGTACTTCAGGTAGGGTGGGACAAAATCGTCTATATACTTACACGTAAGTAATGATGCGATCGAAGTGAAACTTGATTCACTTGTTTCGGCTTGTCGAATTAAAAATATGATGGTGTAATATCTTCTTTAATCAACCGTTTTAGATGACTTTCCCTCTTTAAATACTATCCGGTAAAAAAAAATTGAGCTTCAAATGATTGTTATGGCACTATCCGCTCAACTTCATGCAGAATAGAGAGGTGACCTAGGCCAAGTGATTTTTAAAGGCGTAATATTTTTAATTCAGGGTAACGAACAAAAATTATTGTTGAATTTTTAAAGAAAGTTAAAAACGCAATGGCAACGAGCATGTAAAAAATATGAAAAAGTATATTCACAAGTTTAGTATATGCTTAGGTAAAGTTCTTGTTCTCGTGACATTTCTTTTTATAAATTTATGAGGGCACTATAAAACATTGAACACGCTAAATAAATTTAAAAAAGTTGACAACTACGTCCCACTAAACTCTTTCTGTCTCAAAAATCGACTTGTACAACTTTAAAAAAAAGTGTCTAATGTATCTTCTTCCTTATGAGAAAACAAAAAAGTCATATATTCTTGGTTTAGATGTGCCGCATCGTATTTAACAACTTTTATAATGGATTGAATGTCATAGTTTAAATTGTCTGAAAAACTTTAATTGATTTTATTGATCATTCACCCCTTCCGCTACAATGACAATCTAGACTCGTCATGAGCTTTTAATGACCAACTTGTCCAGTGACGAGCTATATTCGTCATGCAATTAAAAGCATGCTCATATTTTTTTTCATTTTGATCCTCCATATTAAATTACAATTATTCAAACCAATAATATACTTTTAATTTCCAAAATATTAACCTTAAAAATTAAAATATGTTGTTTCCTTCTTGACACTTTATATTATGCAGTGCCTAACTTAAATTAAATGGTGCTTTATTGCAAGAATTTTTAGAATTAAGTCGAATCGTAAGGAGTTAAGTAACCGTAGGAAGAAATTCTTCGAAATACAGCTCATGCCTTTGAATTGAGTAAATTCCAATAGAAAAGAAAGAAAAAAAAAAGAACACTCTTAAATCTAGGTCATATTTCTGAATCATAGCACCTGCATCCATTATTCCACGTGTTTTCTATCTGCTATTTCTGACTACCCTACGTACTCAGATTGTTCTAGAAATGCATCTTGGATTGTTTAATGTAACACATCTGTTGTGTGAAATACTAAGAATTTTCATTTTTGCAAATGGAATCTGTTAATGCATTTATTACGAAAGCCGCCTTACTTTTAATGCCTAAGTCATCGAGTTTGCTTGGTTAGCTGCTTAACTATTCATTTTTTACGTCAGAAATGGAGAATGTGGATAAGTAATGTTAAATGAAAAGTTCGTGGCGAGTTCTAGATTAGTTAGTGGCGCATTTCGAATGTTTGCATAGAAATTAGCTTTTAAGTCTTGGTCAACGCGTTTGCTAGTTTTCTTCATTTATAATTCTTGGAAAAATGCCAGTCACATTTTTCCTTCGCAGAAAAACTTTGGACGCAATTGTAAAAGACTGTTCATTTAAACTCAGTTGCATTAGAAATTCTTGGAAAATGTAGATTAATTAAAAAATGAGGTTAAAGGAATCATATTTGAATGTGAGGATCGAAAAGACGAATTTTGAGATCTAGTCAGTCCCAAAATTGATTACATTCTTTAAAAGTTTAAATAAACATATGTTAAGTTAGTTAACATGATAACATATAAATTTAGTTAAACATGAATAACAGACTAAATTTTATTTTAAAATAATCGAGTTTTCCATTGTTTTTACTCTCTGTCTACCCGTTCAACTGACAGGGAACCTTCACTGTTCCTAGTTCGGGGGCAGACTACTGCGAAAAGAAAGTGTTGTTACTCTTGCCCCTCCTACAGTTGTGTAAAAATAAAATTTAGTTTAATTTATTCTTTTTTCGAAATCTTAATAAATATTATACTTTGTCGAAAAACGATGTCAAAAAATTGAGAACGAATTTCCCAGTTTATCACCAGATTTTTTACTAAAATTTTCTTCAAAGGTTCATTCGATAGTTTCACTTTAGTATATCCTTTAATGACAGTCTTTTAAGAATAGTCTTTACAGAACAGTATAACAGTCTTTACAAAACAGTATAACAGTCTTTTAAGAACAGTCTTTTAAGAACAGTCTTTACAGAACAAACTAACAGTCTTTTTACTTAGCTACAGAACAGTATAACAGTCTTTTAAAAACAGTCTTTACAGAACAGTATAACAGTCTTGTTTAAGACAACAGTCTTTACAGAACATGTATAACAGTCTTTGCAGAAGCGTCTTTACAGAACAAGTATAACAGTCTTTTAAGACGGTCTTTTACAGAACAGTAAACAGTCTTTAATGATCTTTGAAGAACAGTAACGTTTTACAGAACAATATAACAGATCTTTTTAAGAACAGTATACTCTTTACGGAACGAGTAGCTAGTCTTTTAAAGACAGTCTTTACAGAACAGTACAGTCTTTAAGAACAGTCTTTACCAGAACAGTATAACAGTCAGACATCTTTTACAGTATACGGCTTAAACAGTCTTTACAAGAACAGTAACGTCATTAAGAGCAGTTCAATTACTTCTCTTTAGAAAGTACAGGTTCAGTCGGTTACGTTTAGACAGCTTTTTAAGAACTTAAAGTCTAAAATACCAGTTGCAGTCTTTTAGAACCGTCTTTACGGAACAACGTACTATAACAGTATCTTTTTAGAGACAGTCTTTTGCAAAGGACTATAACAGATCTTTAAGAACAGTCTTTTACGGAACAGTATAACAGCTTTTTAGATCTTTTACAGTTAACGTGGCGAAAGACAGTCTTTCAAGAACAATATAACAGTCTTTGACAAGAACATCAGTCTTTACAGAACAGTATAACAGTCTTTACAGAACAATTATAACAGTCTTTGAACGAAACGATGTAAACAATTTACAAGAACAGTATAACAGTATTTGAGAGAACAGTCTTTACAGAACAGTATACAGATCTTTGAAGAACGATTCTTTACAAGAACAGTATAAAGATCTTTTTAAGAACAGTCTTTACAGGGAACAGTCATGACTCTTTGAAGAACCAGTCTTTACGGAAGAGTATATCAGTCTTTGGAGAGCACAGTCTTTACAAGGAACAGTATAACATTGAAGAACAAGTCTTTTACAGAACAGTATAACAGTCTTTGAAGAACAGTCTTTACAAGAACAAGTATAACAGTCTTTTTTAAAACAGTCTTTACACAAGAGACAGTATAGCAAGTGCTATTAATACAGAACAGTATAACAGTCTTTACAGAACAGTATAACTTATGTCTTTTACAGACAGTACTTTTTAGAGAACATTTACCAATTACATCTTTGAAGAACAGTCTTTACAGAACACCTCAATCTTGAAGCAGTCTTTCAGAACAATTTGCAGCTTAGTCTTAATAAATTAGTCTTTGAAATTGATCTTAAGAACAGTATAACAGTCTTTTAAGAACAGTCTTTACATGAACAGTATAACAGTATCTTTGAAGAACAGTAAACGTAATACGTCTAAAACAGTATACAGACGTTTTTAAGAACAGTCTTTTACAGAACAGATAACTTAAGACGATCAAAGACGTGATCTGTAACATCTTTAGAACGTATACACAGAGTCTTTGCGAGACAAAGCTGAAACAGTCTTGACATATAACAGTCTTTTAGAAAGTTACAACAGTTAACATCTTTGAGCAGCACGAACAACAGTGCTGAAAGACGTTTAAGAATCTTTTAAACAGTCAAGACAATTATACCATGAAACATCTTTGAAGAACAAGATCTTAAGCAGTCTTTTACAGAACCAGTCTTTACAGAACAGTCTTTACAGAACAGTCTTTTAAGAACAGTCTTTACAGAACAGTATAGACAGTCTTTTAGAAGCAGTCTTTACATGAACAGTACATCAAACAGTCTTTACAGAACAGTAGCCTTTTAAAGCAGCAGACAGTATAACAGTCCTTTTTAAGAACAGTCTTTACAGAACAGTATAACAGTCTTTAAACACAGAACGAGTATAACAGTCTTTGTACAGAACAGTCTTTACGAGGTTTAGTAACAGTCTTTACAGAATATTATAACAGTCTTTTAAGAGACAGTCTTTTACAGAACAGTACTATACAGCTAGAACGATACAGTCTTTACAAGAACAGTCAAACAGTCTTAGAACAGTCTTTATCAGAACGGTCTATTGAAACAGTCTTTTAAGAACAGTCTTTACAAGAACACGTCTTTAACGAACAGTCCTTTGAACAACAGTCTTGTAAGAACAGCAGCCTTTACGGACAGTATCTCTTGTAAGAACAGTCTTTACAGAACGAGATAACAGTCTTTTAAGCAGCTTTACAGAACAGTATAACAGTCTTTTAAGAACAGTCTTTACAGACTAGTATTAACGTCTTTACAAACAGTATAACAGTCTTTTAAGAACGTTAGAAGTATAGCAGTCTTTAAGGTAGTCTTAAGACAGTATACTTTTAAGGTTTGAACGACGTCAGTTTAAGAACAGTACTAATTGAACTTTAAATAACAGTCTTTACAGAACATTAACAGTCTTTTACGGAACAGTATAACAGTCTTAAGAACAGTCTTTACAGAACAATATAAGCATCTTTTTAGACGACGAATAAAGCAGTCTTTTTTACAGAACAGTTACTCTTTACAGAACAGTATATCAAAGACGTCTTTTTACAAGAACAGTATAACGACCTGTTTTAAGAACAGTCTTTTAAGAACAGTACTTAACAGTCTTTGAAGACAGTTCTTTACAGAACAGTATACAGTCTTTAAGAACAGTCTTTCAGAACAGTATAACAGTCTTTCAAGAAAACGTTAGAAAGTTACAGTCTTTGATATTTTGGAACAGTATAACAGTCTTTTGAAGAACAGTCTTTTAAGACAGTCTTTACAGAACAGTATAACAGTCTTTGAAGAACAGTCTTTACGGAAAAGTATATCAGTCTTTGGAGAACAGTCTTTACGGAACAGTATAACAGTCTTTGAAGAACAGTCTTTACAGAACAGTATAACAGTCTTTGAAGAACAGTCTTTACAGAACAGTATAACAGTCTTTGAAGAACAGTCTTTACAGAACAGTATAACAGTCTTTTAAGAACAGTCTTTACAGAACAGTATAACAGTCAGAGGCGGCGCCAGAAATTTTCCGACGGGGAGGCAAGACATCTCCGACGGGGGGGCAAGCGAAATTTCTCTAATACAATAACACACAATATTTAATTTTATATTTAATTAAAGGTAATTAACTATTAATTAGCGAATTCAATTATAATAATTAATTATTTGGAATAATTAGCTATTTGTATAATGTCGGTGCAGTAAGAATTGTCTGACGGAACGACAAGCAATAATATAAAATGAAGAATTAAAAACATAAATCTCGTAGCAAATGAAGTGTACCGCACTGATATTGGGGAAAAAAATACACATTGTTATATAAATCTCATAACTAAATAAAATAATAGCCGAAACATGTGAAAATAATTATTAACTTTTTTTAAACCTATAAATGCATAACTACATATTTAAAATTATTGGCAAAATCAGAGGACCAGTTCTTCAGCTCCAAACACTGGACTGATATCAATAATTTTAATTTCATATGGAAGCTTATGATATGTCATCAATGGTCGCCTGCATCTACCACCTTCCATTTTCGAGAGAAACCGAAAAAATACTTCTCTACTGCACATTCTCTTTTAGGAAAAACCATGAGATAGTTCCCCAGCCTGAACCACTGGACCGATTTCGACAACTTTTGCTGCATATGAAAGTTTATGACGTTTAGATATATCATCACTGGTCCCCTATCACCCACCGCCCTGCATATTCTAAATACATCGCAAACTAAAGCTTTCCTAGTGTACCTCAGCCTCTACAACCGCCAACTTATTTCTCCAAGTTTCAAGCATAGGTACAGGATATTAAAATTAGAGGCGAACAGCTGGTCGCCAAAGGCGGGTAGTCTATATATTTAAAATAATTTTCTATACCAAAGGACCAATCCAACCACTGGACCTATTTTGACATTTCTCTTTCATATGAAAGCTTATGACTCCTAAGTCAGTCATCAAAGATCGCCTATCCCCCACCGACCCTCATTTTTTAGAGAAATCGGAAAAACACTACTTCACGGTACATTCTCTATGGGGAAAAACCTTGACTGAGTCCCCAGCCTCAATAACTGGACCGATTTCGCCAATTCGTCTGATCACTTTGCAAGTAGAGATAACCACTCAGAATGCCTTATGTTTATTTTGCAAGTTTAAAACAGTATTTTTGAACAGATTTAATGCAAACGGTTCTTCAAAAAAGAACAAAATATCTACTCTAGGGGATGGAAACATTATTCAGAGCGATATCATATTGCATTTATGGTTCCGAAAACTTTTAGTCAAATTTGTGCAAAATATTAAAACTCAAATGTGGATTTTTCGTTGTCCCATATCCTGTTCCACTAATCTATATGCAGTATTTAAAACTGAAAAAAGGTAGTGGTTGCGAGCCGCGAAGCGCTGAGCACAGCGAGTTTCTCTCCCTCTTTATGTATATACCAGCAGTACGCGCCCGTGGAATCAGGACTTCAACAAAATGAAAACAAAACAAAAAAAAAACCACAATGGCATGAAAAAGTTCTCAAAACAAAACAAAAGATACACATTATTGATTTTCCCGCTTATTTTTCTTCGCGATAATGACATTTCAGCTGTAGAAAATACAGAGTACGTTAATCCGAAACAATATTAAAAAATTGCAACGTGAAAATGATTATTATAAAGCAAATAAAATATGCGAGACATAAACACGTTAAGACACTACCGAAAATAATAAACGAAGTCATTCAGTTGAAGGTTATAACATCACCTGCGCTCTGCACTGTCAGCCATTGAAATTGCCTACAGCGTCCCGGAAAAGCGTCACGGGAGGGAGCTCGGTAGATAAAAATATCTTTCAACTGACCAGGAAAAAATTAATTAAAAAAAACGGGAAAATATATTTTAACCGTTCTTGTTTTAAATACGACAGAACTGTTCCAGTTATAAGCTGAAAAAAATTGAAAATAATAGTGTTATTAGAACGTCGGATGCAGCAAATTTAAAAACAAAAATTAAATTTCGATCGCAAAACTGACTATTTTTAAAAAAATTCTCAAAATTCAGTAAACTACGTTTGAAACTCAAAACAAACTTCAGTAGAACGAAAATTGTTTGCTCTATCCGATGGTGCATTGATTGTTTTTCAGCGATCATTAGAAAAGATATTACAGCCGTAAACGTGCCAAAAATGACCCAAAACATTAAATAAAAAATTTTCTAGAATGAATTTTCAAATTCCGGCTTCGAGGTGCATTAGTCACCTTTACGATTACATGTGTGCCAAATTTCATGACTGTGAGTGCGATAGATTCGTCTGGACATCGCGCGCACGCACGCAAACATTTCCTTTTATAAGTATAAATTTTTTTGAAAAAAAGACTTTGTGTCTGCTTGGATCTTTAAGCTCTTTCGGAGGTCACTTTTTCTTTTTTTTTTAATTGGAAAAATATATCCCTAATTGTTTCGTTGGTATTTGTTGATGAAAGGGAATAATATCATCTATTTTTTCTAAAGTCGTTCAGCTGAAAGTTGCATTCGATGATGGTCGCAACCCATAGCAGATTTTTTGTCAGAGAATCAGCACTAGAAAGGTAAAAATGAACTCTTGAATGTTAACCCCGATTGAGACCGAAAAATCACTTTTCTCTTTACAATGGGAAAGGAATAATTAATTTCGATCTGATTTCCGGTGTTGATTTTGAGTGTATTAATTTTTGTTCTTTCTTTCCTGCATTTTCTCTTAATAAAAGGTCTGTGGTCAGAGAGACGAAAGGAATGCATTTGAAGTTGAACGGGCGACCAACCCGACAGATCAGATGGGTTTGAGTGGCCGTTAATATAGGTTATTTTAACAATATGTCTGTGGGCCGAAAAATTCCGTGCCGAACAAAAATGGTCGTTGAGAGGAGTGACCGCTGTGTATCGCCACACTCTTGTTTAATATAGATACTTTAGTTTTCCCTAATAAATTTACCGACAAGTGATCAAAGCAGTCAATGGAAATAACAAAAGATGCAAATTTTCACCCGTCTTGTTGATCTCTTAGCCGACCGACCGAAAACAGTGGCCAAAATGCGACATCTGATTCACTTGTCACCTTGTCGGTTATTCTGTCAATGCGGTGCGCGCTACAGGCCAAATGGACGACAAGTGAAACAGATGTCGGTCATTCTGTTGATTTAAACGTTAATCAGACGTCAAATTTGGACACAAATAGCTTATCTCGACCGTTTACTATATAATAACTTTTAAGATGGGATTTAAAATATTAGATTCTTTGATACCCATCTCTCCACATCTCCCGAAACAGAAAAGATTTTTACCGACGAAAGTCTTCATTTCTCGGCGACGAGGGGGCAAGCGGTCACCGACAGGGGGGCAATTGCCCCCCTTGACCCCCCGCTAGCGCCGCCCCTGATAACAGTCTTTACAGAACAGTATAACAGTCTTTACAGAACAGTATAACAGTCTTTACAGAACAGTATAACTGTCTTTTAAGAACAGTCTTTACAGAACAGTATAACAGTCTTTGAAGAACAGT
>BGPR01000615.1:457608-485080 GCA_013235015.1 Araneus ventricosus | reverse complement strand
AAAAAACGAGAAAGCTTCGACTTCGAAATTAAGAATCAATATTCGGGAGGAGGAAAAAAACGTATCCAATGCTTGAAAAGCGCTCCTTCCTTAGAACAACAAAGTCTGCTTCAATAAAACAATCATTATTGCAATAAACGCCAAAGTTAATGAAAATTAATAACTACCTCCATAGCAAAGTTTTTTCCTCAATAATGAAAAGTCTTCTGGAAGGACCGATGTAATAGCCTCTTAGAAAAACATTCCTTCCGAAAAGCCGACGCTGTTATTATTAGCTCAGCACTCCAACTTCATAATATACTTCAGTTCCTTTTAATGCCGCCGATACGGCCAGAAACGGCCATCGTTGCAAGGAATCTATCCACTTCAACGAGTTCTGAAGATTTTGAATGACGTTTAATGGGCTCATCAGGGTTCGTCTTGGTATTGGAATCCAGGAATCGGGATACGGGATTGGGGCGTGTATTATTGAGCATTTGGGCTCTCCGATGAGACTCCAGCATTCATATGAGCACTCCTGAAGGCAAACAGGGGAATATATTAGTCGTTCAAAAGCGGGGGATTTCTCTCATTTTTGCCTCTTTGTCTGGCTGCGTGCTTTGTGGAAGGTTATGAGGGATCTTTGTAAACTTTTCCTCGCATACGCAGGGTTTGATTTAGGAATATTTTTCTTCTTTGTTGTTCATTGGGAAGTTTCTCTGTTGATCATTTTGCTCAGGGCAAACATTTGGAGATACTTTGAATGCTGCTCTTTTAGTCGACAAATAGCGTAACTTTATTTTTCCGAACCAGTTATTGTCTCCCTTTTAGTCGCGCAGATGCACACACATATGTACATCTGTCGAGCCTTTCTTCCTCTTTCAACAGAAAATGATCGACAGTTTTTTGTGGAAACTTTAGACAGAAACAATTTTTACTTGTGGATAGTACAAGTTACTATTTATACTTGCATTTTCGTGACAGTATTATTTACGCTTTGCAAATTTTCGTGGAAATATTATTTGTACTTCTTAAATTTTCATGACAATACTATTGATATTTCTCAAATTTTCGTGACAATATTTGAAACCACTTAAAGAATAAAGTCACCGGACTTAATAGATCAGAGGTAAAATGCTTAGATTCCATTTGAGAAGATCATATTCTTGATTCGAAGGGCAGACATAAATAGTGAGTTATTCCTATATCCCAACTTTCTAAACCAAAAGTAACAATAATGTCCATTTGGTATTTAGTGGGTATTTTCTGGACACATATTCATTCATGCACAAAACATTTTTTGAATGAATAACAATGAAATATAGCAATAATTAAATTCCGTAGTTTAACAGGTTGCATATCAAACAACTGCTAGATGTGCATTGAAATCTGATATGTCATTTATATCTACCATAATATGAAACTGAAGCCAAGTTCCCTGTTTCACATAGCAAGACATCTGTCTTTAATATTATCTATCCCCCCTCGCTCCTTTTTTGCTAATGCATAATGCATTATTATTTTACCTTAATTATCATACCACATTTTTTAGTTCCACTTTAAATGTTTCAACAAGTGAAAAAATATGCATCATCAGTTTTTCAAAAACATACCTGTCTTTAAGACAGTTTTCCGTTTCATACATATTTATCAGCAATTATGAACAACATACATTAATACAGTAGCCAGTTTTTCTGTTTTTATTATTTCACATACATCTTTAGAAAAATTTCAAAGATTTGTGACACATTTAAGCCCGTTGGAGTGCATATGTCGTAGGCGAATTGAGATAATCCGGCTTACTGCAAAGAGCAGGCTCTTTGCAGTAAGTCATTTTGCAATCCGCCTTACAAATTCGAAAATTATTAGCAACTTTCTAATTAGCCTGATGGCTTTTAGGCTTCTTGTAATGAGCCCATACGCCTTTAGGCGAGTCAGTAAGTAATTCCCAATAGTTTGCTAGTAACTAGTAATTCAAACTAGTAATTCGCAATAGTGTGCTCAAACAGCCTGGTTTCATCCAAGCTTATTGCAATAAGCCCAAAGTAGTAAAGGCTTATTAAAAATTATAGATAAAGAAATTGTTATTTAAGTACTTCTTTTAGTGAACATATGACTTGGTAAAGAATTAAAATGAAATAGTTCAGAACATATGAATCAGTTAAAAAGAAGTACTTAATGTTAAAAACTACACAAGAATCATCATTGATTTAAAAATGTTAATTATTATTATTAAACAATTGTGTAATAATCGTAATGAACAAATTATTAAAATTACAATCTTTTCAACTTCGAATAGGAATTTCTCCAACATCATACATTTTAAATTTATTTATTTCCACACAGTGAACTTTTATGACATTTCGATGAACACAGTTGATTTGCCTTCTTACGCACGCACTGTTTTGTTTGACACTGAATTTTTGACAATCTGCATTTGCAAATGCTATACCCCTGAACTCCGAATTGCGATTCATTTGTTACATCTTCACAAACATATATATTTTTTCTGGGACGTCTTCAAGGATTTGTGCGCCAAAAATTTGGAAGCCACATCTAAGAAACCAATATTTAATAATGCCACTTTTTGTTCCTATCTGGTAAACATTATTTTCCACCTTAAGAATTTTCCCAATCAAATTTTCACAGTCTAAAGGGCGACTATTACGAATTTTCAAACTAGCCTAGACAATCTTTCTCACTTTATTTTTCATTCTTTGGTCTGATAAAACAGTTGCTTCATTATTTGAGTATCTCGGCAAATTTTATATCTTACAGAAAATATTTTCCTGCAAAGAAGGAGCCAAGGATGCATCAAAATAATAATTGCGTATTTCATTATTGTATCGAAATTTTTTAAAAATTGAATGCATATTAGTTTTCCGCAAACGCTATTTCAAAAAACAGAAACTTCTTTAGAGGTTTTTAGAATAATGGTATCTTTATTTGAATCGCTTGATTTTAAAAGGGGACTTCTGACATCTAACGGAGGTTTATATTAAAATTTGTCTTCTGCGGAGAAATCTCCTTTTAACATCATATGGAAACTTTAATGCTTTAACTTAACGTATCTGTGAATGACAGTCTTGTTTGTGCTCCAAATGATGTATTAACCTTCATCAAATTAAAATCGAAATATATATATATATATATATAAGAAGTCCCCTTTTAAAATCAAGCGGTTCATTTATATTCACAGTACATATTTGCGTTTGCGATTCATACAGTGGGTAAATATTACAAAACACTCGCAAGCGTTTCTAGTCAAGTTATCTTATTTTTGTTTTTTAAACACATTAAAAACAGAGTAAATGATCCGAGATGTTTCTTTCGTGATTATTGATTAAAGCAAACAACCCAAAAGCTGTTTGCGCTGCTAAAAAGGAGACATTAAGTTCTAATCCTCCTCAGCATGTCACATCCAAATAATGACGAAAAATGCAACAGGTTTTAAACACGCTCCGACATAATTGAATTAACGCTTAAAAAGCAAAGAGAAATGCTAAAACAACAGATAATAGTCCGATGAACTCCTGATTAGCCTAATACGGTGTTAAGTAAAAAAAATAATTACTCTCTTAACTTTTTCCCGACCGCTTTTCCAAACCGGCACGTGATACGGACTTAAACAGCCAGAGAATAGATTCCCCGACCAAAGTTTACACAAGGCAGCAACTGTAATTGAATGCAGATTACCCTGCTTCCCCAAAGCCGTAGGGTAAACAGTTTTCCAAAGAAAATGGGATTTCATCTACGCTGCGGTAACAGATGGGATAGTTTTTACCATTTTTAAGCCGTACCACCACCAACACACTGGAAGTATACACAGCGCGGATTTCTACATAAAGAGCTTTGTCAAAAGAAAAGAAGTAATTAAATTCTACAGTGGTGAAAGAAGGTAAATGCCCTGTAGCCATTTCACGGGCTTAAAACTGTAGCTGTTAAAGTAAATACATTGTAACAGATGCGGAAGAAGCTATCAAGCTTACGAAGTGTGTGTTTCTTCGCAGAGAGATTTTTTCTTCTTTTTTTTGCTATTATAATAAAGCATATTTTGTAAAGTTTGTTTTTTTGCGGTTCTTTTCGGCGAGCGTTGGTTTTAAACAGAGGAGAAATTTTGACAAGAGAAGCTTTTAGCCAAGGTGGGTTGGATCTCGAAGTACTTTAAAATGTCAGTGATATTGTTTTTGCATAGAAAAACTTGTTTTTATCGATTGTGTGCGATTAACACCAAACCGCTCGTGATTTTGACATAAATAAATCTGTTGAATTTTTAAGCAGCAGTATTTGTCATCGTGTTAGACTAATAGACAGCATCATGGAAGGAAAGTTTAAAATTGTGTTTCAAATGATCGAAGTAAAATTAGGACTTGCTTTATAATCGATAGAATCTTTTTAATTATTATCTGACAGCTTAAAGAATTATGTAAAATGCTTTAATCTATTTCATACAGATGAAAGTAAAATGAAGACATAAAATCAATTTTATTATAAAATTAAATAATCATAATTATTTTTGCAATAATTGACTTTCGAATACTTTTCGTATCATCATATATCCTAAGCGGGAAAATAAACATTTTTTCGCATTCTTAGTAATGTCCCCCTAAGATTCTGAAATTTATATTCCCTAAGATGGAGAAACTTTATAATGGAAATGGTTTTGAAATTTAATTAAGTGAACCTGCATGTCTATTATAAAATAAAATAATCATAAAATTTTTGCAATCATTGATATACGATTTCTGGTCGTACCAACGTATATCCTAAACGGGAAGGTAAGCGTTCTAACACATTCTTGACACTGCTCTAACTGTTCCTAAAATTTTTAAATTTATATTCTCCAATGAAGAGAAACCGTATGATGGAAATGGTTTTGATATTTAATTTAAATGTTCACGTTCAAAACAAACCACAAAAGCAAAATTTTTAAACTCAATTTGGGAAAATGAAAAAATATCTCTATGTTTCATGAATATCGAAAGTGCTTTTCATCAGAAATAAAAAACATCCATAATTAGATGGATATAATATTGTCGGGTGTGCTTAATTTGGTTCAACTCTAAAAATTTCAATTTAAAATATGTTTTAAAACAAATTTTATTTAATCCCTTTTATACGGCCTTAATTTATTGAAACTAAAACAAAATAATCATCTGTTGTCACCTTTTCTGGGTCAATCGCAAGAAAGGAGGAAAACAATACACAAAGAGAATGCTTCCGTGACCTTCCGCGTCTTACACGAAATTTCGGTACCATAAACTAATAATGTTGACATTATTTATAGCATTCAATAAAAAACTTTGTTAAATAAAATATGCATTAAGTAATTTTTGTTTAACATTTTAAAGGACATGGCAGTCGTTGATGATTGACAACATGATACCACAAACTATCTTCAAGATCGCGTGGTCTTTGCTGAAAGATCTCAGCAATCAGTGGTGTAGCTAGAACTTTTGGCGGCAAGGCGGATAAGCAAACATTGCTCTTTTTTGTATATATTGATATCAAATTGATGAAACTGAAATATTCGAGTCTCTTCAAAATAGTGGCACCCTTGCCCCTTAGCTAAGCAACTGTGAGAAAGATTAGCAATTTTATGATTTTCACATGTTTTTACAACAATGCTTAAATATTAATATTCATTATTTTATAATGCAATGATACAATGGATGAGTCATGTACTCTGTACGCAATAAACGTTAAATATATCTCCTTTGCATAAAGGTGAAAGATTCTTCTTGTTTTTATTAAGCATAGCTTAAAAATGGTGCCTAATGAGCAAAATACAGACTCAAAAAAAGTGAAATTAAATTACACTTAATTTGATAAGTTATCTATTTAAAAACTGGGTCATTTTATTAGCTCTTCAAACTTAATCTAATATTCTGTGTAAAATACGTAATTTTTTTCCTGTGACGATTTAAGGAAAAAATATTTCTATCTGGAAAATTCAAGACTTGCTTTACTGTCATTTTAGATCAGAATAGTGAGCTTCATGTACTAAATCTGACTATCATACACTATATGCCCAAAAGTATCCGGACACTTGCAGATTTTCACATTTTTTAGAATTTCTCCGAAATGGTTTAACTGAATGCCTTTAAACTTCGGACATGTTAAGAATAGACAATAACTCACATTTTGCATTGAAGATTTGGTCCTGAGGGCAATTAGGGGACCGTCTACAAACTGATGAAGACAAAAACGTTTTTGGCCCACCCCGCTTCACCGAATTCTGATAACAAGATGAAACTTTTAGAAATGGTAATGTATAATATGCATAATATTTACAGGAATTTTTGTAAACTCAACACAAATATGTGGGAAGATATAAAAGTTTTCTTAAAAAATCTCAAATTTCCCCACCTGTTTTTTGCTTATAACATGTAGAGTTTTCTGTTATATTATACGAAACTTACAGAAAAGATGGAAATATGTTAGAAAAGCATTTTGTAAAGATTTGGAAAAGAAATTTTGAATATTACAAGAAGTATGAGCATATTTAGTAAATACGATTTTACTGCGCATGCGCGAAACATGGTGTAATTTTTCTTTCACAACTTTAAAGCCAGGTATATTGGGCAACTTATATTAAAAAATTCAGTTCAATATCATTAGTATTCAAAAAGATATCGTCTTTACAACTAGCAGAATTTTAGCTCCTGTCGAAGAGAAGCTAAAAGATGAGGGGTTGTACACAAATTGATATTTTTTAAACTTACATCTTTAAATAGTTATATTGAATTGTATAGTGGTTAGAATTTGCTGAATACCCATTAAGACTTATCAATTACGTGCATAACTTAAATTCCAGCTAATTAGGCACTATAAATAACAAAAATTTTACTACTATAAATATATTATTTACATGATTATTAACAAGTTACATATTACAATTTTACGGTCAAACGATATTTTTAAATATATTTCTTTTATGGCGAAACGATTTTTTATGTAATTAATTTCTTTTCTTAAAATATTTTAATAATTCTACATATATATTTTTTTATTCGTTACGAATATTAGATGTCTTCATGGGTATTCAGCAAATTCTAACCACTATACAATTCAATATAACTGTTTAAAGATATAAGTTTAAAAAATATCAATTTGTGTACAACCCCTCATCTTTTAGCTTCTCTTCGACAGGAGCTAAAATTCTGCTAGTTGTAAAGCCGATATCTTTTTGAATACTAATGATATTGAACTGAATTTTTTAATATAAGTTGCCCAATATACCTGGCTTTAAAGTTGTGAAAGAAAAATTACACCATGTTTCGCGCATGCGCAGTAAAATCGTATTTACTAAATATGCTCATACTTCCTGTAATATTCAAAATTTCTTTTCTAAATCTTTACAAAATGCTTTTCTAACATATTTCCATCTTTTCTGTAAGTTTCGTATAATATAACAGAAAACTCTACATGTTATAAGCAAAAAACAGGTGGGGAAATTTGAGATTTTTTAAGAAAACTTTTATATCTTCCCACATATTTGTGTTGAGTTTACAAAAATTCCTGTAAATATTATGCACATTATACATTACCATTTCTGAAAGTTTCATCTTGTTATCGGTATTTTGTGAAGTGGAGTGGGTCAAAAATGTTTTTGTCTTCATCAGTTTGTGGACGGTCCCCTAATTGCCCTCAGGACCAATCTTCAATGCAAAATGTGAGTTATTGTCTATTCTTAACATGTTCGAAGTTTGAAGGCATTCAGTTAAACCATTCCGGAGAAATTCTAAAAAATGTGAAAATCTGCAAGTGTCCGGATACTTTTGGGCATATAGTGTATGTTCGCGAAGACATGAATGGCAATATTTAATGCTTAAGAACGGGTTCGGGTAAAGCGTTCGTTATATTTTTTTATTTAAAAAATCAAACAATAATTTAACATAAGATAGGATAGTTTAAGATAACTTTAAGGTTATATGGAGCATCTTTTAACTTTTAACGTATAACCTTTCAGCAGTTTTTCATTTTCAATAAAAAATTAGGACTTCACTATTTACAAAAATTATGTATTATACATAATTATATTTTAGGAAAATTTTTAATTTATTGCCTTGCTTTCAGACGTAAATTCATCCTCAAGACTTGAAACCAAAATTGACAATAATTCATGAGACCTCCTTTCGCATATCAAGAATAAATCTAGCTAAACTCGTATCTTTCCTCACTGAACCTCATAAAACAGCCACCGGGCGCAACCAGTTCATCCGACATCGATACAGATTTCTCTCCTTCACCAAGACCTCAGACATATGGACTAAGACCCTCTAGAGATTCAATACCTAGGACCCTAAGCAGTCCTCCTACAAGTATATAGATGCAGCGAACTTTTGGGACCTGTCTTAAAATTGTTTTTGTTTTGCGATTTTTTCTTTTCATATGCACATTCACATTTTTCATCGTTTTTATAATTTTCACATGTTTTCCGTAGGTGTTAAAACACTGTATGTAACCATTTTTTTCACTTCTTTTTTTTAGTCAATAAAGTTTCTACGCACACTCATCCAAACTGCAAACCGGAGATTTTTATCTATGGAATTAGGGGTGTGTCGTAGTTTTAAGTCCTCCTTTCGCAGATTGTCATCGCCTAACTTTGACGAGAGAAGAGATAGCCGATCTCTCCACACTGGGCCACTTTTAATTTTGCCCAGAGTTCGAAACGCCAAATCGGGCAGCGGTGGCCTGGTGATATGGTCTCGGCTTCGGGACATGATGGTTACAGGTCCGAAACTCAATTCCTCATAAGATCTTTCTCGTGAATGTGGGCCTGGTGCAAATAAGATGTCCTCCCGAAAAGGGCCAATTGACCACGGTTCATCCCAAAATGGCAGCCATGTAGCTTCGGATCGGAACGTTAATGTAGCTAAATTTCATTAAATGCTCAATTCTTAAGGAATCTTTGACGTGTCATATAATCATACGACATGGGTGCTTACGAAGCTTAGCATCACAAGTATCCACAGAGCTTGACTGGGGAGTCGATCCCACGAATCATATGAGGCCCGCACCACTTCGCCATTCGAGCAGGTGGTTTGAGAGTTATTTACTACTTTCACAAACAACTATTAAAAATAAATAGCTCAGAAAAATCGTTTATTTTTAATAGCTGTTTGTGAAATTCGGTCCATGGAGAAACAAAAGCTGAATTTTCGTGAGGGGATTTGAAATTTCTTCCCCGCACGACTTCAGCTCAGAAAGACGGTACTGCAATTAAAACTTAAATCAAAGATGCAGACTTTCTCATTCCCCGCAGGGTATTCATCACCATATCAGATATACTCGCAAAATCCCCTCTATGAATTTGACCTTAGCTAAAGATTTAGTCATATCTTGTAAACGATCATCGTAAAAAAGACATTTAGATAACAATATGTAAACAAAGCGTGGTCCTACGGTTGAATGGAACAAGAGAACGTTCACATCGTTACTGCTAAGTTATCGGTTTACGTTCTCAGTTTTAAGACAGGGCCAGGGTTTACTTTCGGCATCTTCAACAGAGAGTCAGGCTAGGTGTCGAAAAGTAAGTCAAACTATTATCAAGGGAGAAAAAAACGCTGTAGATAGATAAAAACTTGTAGCTTCCGGGAGTGAGCTTTTAGATGATTGATATAGATTGGATTACGTTTATTCTAGTTTCATTTTATCATCCTGTCTTGACATGTATCTCGATTTTAAGTCCCTAGGTGGCAATTTAACTCTATCACTCATAGCACACGTAGGAATGAGAGTCAAACTTATCAACGAAACACGATGACAGCCTATTTGTGGTACATAATTTCAACAAGCGGCAACATCAAAAAGTGATTAACTGAAAAAAATTCATTCATAAATGCACGATACGAAAGGAATTCATAAACAAGTTTATGAAGTTTTTTTTCATACAAAAGGAGGTAAGTACTGTTGTAAAATACTTGGGAAAATGCTTTAACTCCCAACTCAAAATTTTGGAATAAAGATAAATAAATTTCACGATAAAAAATATGTATATTTCAAGATTATGTCTTTTAATATATTAGAGAATCTTACAATCTCTTTAGTGAACAGTTCCATCACCAAAAAATAAATTAACACAATCTATACAGCTGTTGTAAACTAATTATTGTGCAGTACCAAGTAGTACCGTAAGCAGTTCACTCCATTTGCTCGTAAGTTGAAATAAGGAAAGGACTATTTATCCGATAAACTAATGTAATTCAATTTGCTTGAAATGTAATTCAGGATGATGTTAAAGATCATTTGAACTATTTCTAACATATGAGAATATATAGTCAAGCTTCACATCAAGGACACGAAAAGCGATGTTTAATGTCAACAGAATAACTAGTAATTAAATAATAGTTGAGAGTTTATCAATCGGTGATATAGCATCAGTCAGTAATAAAGTGTAAAAGATCAAGGAATAATGAAGGATAATGCATTTAGAGATTTAGATTTCTGAAATAAAACCATTTTTAAATTGATTCTAGAATATTATTTATAGGGGAAGCATTTTTCAAAAAATATTACAGTTATTATTAAGGTTTGCATTCTTTTATTTACTTTATGTATAAAACTGAATTGAATAGTTATTTGTCTGCACAAATAATCTTTAAATAATTAAAATTATAAGAAAAATCTAATGCCTTAGGTCCTTAGAACTCATGTGAAGTGTCTTGAAGTATAGTCGTTTTATTTGCTTATAACGTTTTCAGAATTCTAAATTTTAAACTCTGATTAATTTATACCTCTTTACTTTTAGATTCTAGTTATCTTAAATGACAATACACCTGTTGCTCAACTCACTTTCTGACAGATTGATAAAAAAAATTTAGAATTTATGATCATTTACATAAGCTAAGCAAGTTTCTTAGCATTAGATCACTTAAATAACTAGCGCATTTCTAGCCAAAGTCTAGCAATCAAAGTCCATATTAGTATATCTTTTAACTGTTTCTGTTTATTTTTAATAGCGTAATGGGAGAAATTGATAATTTCCCTTTTGGATACCTTTAAAAGTTGTCTTTTTAAAGAAAAATTGAATGATTCACAAAATCTTCTGAAAAAGTTTCTAGAAAAGTTAGGATCGGAAAGACTGGCTTTGAGTAGTAATTACTCACAATGTATGGCTGAATATCCCGCATCTCTTCAGAGTGTGAGTTATTATGAATTATTTTGCATTTCTTTTGAATATTCTTTTAGGTTGTGAAGAAATTTTAGGTTTTTAAAGTCATTACAGGATTTTTGGCTTTCATATTACCGTATTTCAAACTGAAATTAAATAATGCTTATTAAATTTAGACTTGAGAAGAGTATAAAAATAATTCTCATGTCTAACGACTTGAATTGTGCTGCATTTGTTTCAGTAGGGGAAAAATGCGATCAAATGTTTCCCAAGTAAACACAGCTATTTTCATAATAAAGCACTTTATTTTAAAAAAATAAAATTTGTAGCAATATTTGTTATGTACATCAAAAAAGAAAACAGATTCATCTGAATCAGGGCTTCTTAAACTACAAGTTACTATCTCAAGTGGTGTCCTGGAGAAAAAATATTAAGATCACGAGATTTCTCACGGGGCTTTTTTCTATCAGACTTTTCAACATTTTTGAGTAAAAATATTTAAGAAAATGGTTTTCACTTCAAAGATATTTAATTACAAAAAAGAAAATACAGAAGAAATAGAAGAAGTAAACAATAGTGATAACTATATACCTTTTGCACGCAACACAGCAGCATCCAGCGATTACTTCTTCCATTTCTTCTGTATTTTCTTTTTTGTAATTAAATATCTTTCTTTTGCATTTTATTGTAAGTTGCTGCGTTTTTGCTCCATTCTGTTCAATGCAAAGTATAATTTTTAATATTTTTTGTTAAATTATTTCACTTGTACTTGTTTTCACTTCAAATGTATAATTAAAATTTTTAACTAATTATTTTTATTGAATTTCCTTCTAACTATAATTAATTAATAGTTGATTTTCTTATTCACTTTGAAATTTTGGGGTGGCGGCAAAGTTTTTCTAACGTTAAATGGGGTCGCTAAATTTTTTTGCAAGGGTTTAAGAGCTCCTAATCTGAACTCTCTTTTCTAGAATGTTCTTAATGTGCCAGAACAAATATAACTTTTAATTATTTCTTTTTCATTGCGTTCATAATAGCTACAGTTGGATACACGGCCAGATTTTTTCTTCATTGTGTGTATTACAGATTATTTTTTTTTATAAACAGTGTCCTATTTATGATTATTTATCATTATACTTAAAGGGACACAGAGAAACGGATAAAATATTGATTTTCATTTTATTGGCGTATTTCATTTATCTTATTCTTCTACTCACTATATCAAAATTTCACATTTGTACCTTTAATATTTCAGAAGTTATTTAGATTTTTATTTACGATGACGAATGAAAAACATTCTCAAATAACAACTTTAAATGGCTTTTTCTCCATGTAGCACTTTTCTTCGCTTTCAAGTTTTCAAAATGATAAGGCATTTTTCCTTTTTAAGATAGAGCTTTCAAATTTTTTATACATGTTTATCGTTATGAATATGATAAAATTGGACATGCAATAAGTATTCAGTTGCTTAGTTTTTTCATATGCAAGATAGTTGAGGTACTGCTGAATTCCCTCATTTTTCACTACAGTAAAAAATCTATATTTATGCAAATATAAGAAACACCTTAAAATTTATGCAATATTTTGTGGAATATGTTTCAGTGAATTTACAAATAAAATTTGAAGCAAAAGTCAGATCAAAATGAATTTCTCTCTTTAAGATGATTTTATTTAATTGTTAAGTTTCAATAATATTTCAAATAAAAAAAATGTTGAGAAGGTACCATCTTTAAATTTCATTCAATACAAGTTTGAAATAACTCTGTGAAAATAACTCTTATACTAAATTGCAGAAATTTTAATATTTAAATCTGTACTTAAATAGAAGTAGCAATTAATTTAAAAGACAAAAATCAGTTGAATATGCTTAAGTAACTCCTGACCTCTACGTTTTTCTGCTGATTAAAATAACAGTAAACGTCCCAAATAGGATGTGACATCTAATTAGGAGGTTAAATAAATTCAGAGGTCAAAAGGATTGATTCTCATTTCGTCATAATAATAATAACAAAATCACACAGCTTGATATTAACCATGAGTCCTTTAAACCACTTTTAATAAGACGACGATCAAACACAGTCTCTTTCATTAATTTGCTGTAAGAACTATTCTATACAATGATCATCTTTAATAGCTTCTATTTTGTGATCGAATAATAAAGGTCACTACAAAAACTGCCTTCTGATATTCAAATTTATTATTTATATAGCATCTATATATAATAACATCCAAAGGAGAGAGAAATATTTACAGATTTTTCTTCTGTGTCTGTAATCTGTTACAATTATCTTGTTTACTTTTTTAGTTGTAAACAAGTTTTATCCATCATACATTTCGTGGGTGTCCATTTTTTGCTGAAGTTTTTATTTATTTTATCGCGTGTTGACTTTGAATGCTTCCTACGATTTATCTACGATTAAGTAAATAAGCAACTGTTTTGAGGTAGTGTTGAAGCAATCATTTCAAGAATCACTAGTGCCGTTGTTCACGGATGCTTAAAAGTTGTATTCGAAGTTACATATTTGCAAAGAATCAGAAAAAAATCTAATTATTTGTGAGAAAAAATAGACAAAAATGCCATATTATGATTTACTTCATTAGAAAATATTTTTCATTCAGTATTGTTGTGAAATGGAGCCGCAAATTAAAAATAGACAACTGAAATTCATCTTAGAACCTAGAATTTTGCATATCTGATTTTTGATACTCAGTTTCTTTTCAGCTAAGAAACTTGCTTTTTTTTCTTCGGCAGGACTAAAACGAAAACAGGTGCAGCTTAGCACACTGATGCTGGATACGAAGGTACTTGGCTCTCCTAGGAAATGAAAGAGTCCATGCGTCCATAAGCAAAGAAAAATTGATGCACCCTTACCAATGCATACTTCACATGCATAACCAAACATAACATAGCCAAATATAGACAAATTTGATTTAAAAATTTGTTGTTTTTAATTAACGAAACATTTAAAATGTGCCAATACAGGAAACAATTTTCAGTAATATACATTAGCTTTTATTTTAAGCATCAAAAATTCTTAACAATAACGTACTTAATAATAATACAATATTATTCTGTTATTTATTTTGGAAGAAATCAGGATAAACTATGAATGAAACATAAGAACTAAAACGACACAAATTATGATTTTTAAAATATTTCTTTAAGATTAAAACTAGTTTTGGATGCATTAAAAAGAAATAGCCTTTATATATCAATTCTTATAAGGATCAATTTTGTATTGCATTCTTTGATAATTGTAGAATCACAATAAAAGTCGTTAAATCATGCCGACATTATCCTGTGCCTGATGGTATGAATGATTTAATTAGGTTAATTATTAATGCAAGAATGAACTAGCACATCTATTTCAGGAGCAGTCACATTTCATCTTAACCCTCTCCAGCCCAAATTATTTTTTGTTAGTAAAAATAATTAAATATTGAAAAAATTTAGAATACTTCACGTTTAAAATATTTAATTTAATTCAGGTTAATTAATTAAAATTATTCATTCATATCCAGATAATGTTATGATCTACAAATATGTAAGTGCATTGAATATTAAAAGCATCACCGAACTAGAAACAGTTAGTAAGTGATAATAACAAGTAAGGTTACAACGAATCGAACCATTCCATTGAACGAACGAATCGGATTTAACGAACCATTCTTAACGACTAAATTCTTTTAAATAACTCTAACTACTGCTTTATTTGTCTTGTATTCTCTGGTATAAATATTGTTTTAAAGCTTATATATCTCCAACTTTTGTTTCAAATATCTGTATTACATGTTCTGCCAATTATCTTATCTTCCGATCTTGAATCAGTATTTGCATCAAATGAATAGGATTGTTCCTGAAATAGAATTTCCTAATCATTCAGAGGTATTTTCACTTTAATTTTCTTTTTCAATCGCTTTATGTTGTACTTCTGAGAATAGCGATTATTTCAGTACTTGCCGGCAAATTGAAGGTGAGAATATAATCTCAGCTTTAAGAGTGGATAATCATGTTGCCGCCTGTCTATTATCTGCTATGTGTACAGGACTGGTGTGCGTTAAATCTGCGGGAAATAAACAACCTAGCTTTAATGTTGCATTTAGTTAAAAATATAATAAAAATTTTCACATTAATCACTCGCATATGGAAGGAAGGAAAATCATATATTTCTAAAAGTTCTAGCTGGTTTTACAAATGATAACTACAATCGAATGAAAAATGTCTCGAATCAAGAAAAAGTCTCAAAAAATTTCAGAAATCAACATTGGAAATAACGCTTATCCAACGAATGATTTCTATTTTCTTTAGCCAAACCATCTGTAAAACGGGTTTCACTGCAGCAGAATCAATCTAGCAGTGAAGCAATTCAAGCTTGCTGTATTTGGCAAATGTTCATCTTAATGTTTATAGCCATTCAATATTTCCAACCTAACATGGGAATGATATAACGGAATATAAAAACGGAGTATAAAAGACATATTAGGATGAAGTTCAGGAAGCATTCTTATCGGTTAGAAAAGTCCCCAGCCGAATCTTAAGCATAAAAAATCAGTCTCTTCTCAGCTATATCTATATATACAGGGTGTCCGAGAATTGTTGGAAACTTTTCAAAAATTAATTTTAAAAAACTAATAATGTCTCAACTACGATTTTTTTTAATGAGATCGCATTAAAAAAATTTTTTTCAGGTAGGTAACACACCGTTTCGGTGGTCTAGGGGAACGTAAATTACTAAAAATCAAAAATTTGTTTGGAGAAATTATCTGCGAAATTATTAAAACTGGAAGAAAAATAAAAAAGCATTTAAATGTAGGGAATTTTACGCTCTTTAATTTGTTAATTCACATGTAGTGTGAAAACTGAAGAGTTTTCGAGAAATGTAACAAAAATTTGTATGACAAGGTAGTTTCGAACTAATTTTTTGTGACAATGGTTTTGTTTTCCTTTCGAGTGGGGATGTAGTGGATTTCTTTGAATTTCTTAAGCGGGAAAATCATTCTGTTTAGGGCTGTAGGTCTCTTCGTAGGATGAATCGAAAACATTTTCTTTAATTAATGATTTGTTTTTATGACGGCATTCTGTGCCCGGTGATTTTTCTTTAAATTATTTTAAATAAATCTTACTGGCGTTCTTGTTTCTGTTTGTTTATTTAAAAAATGTGTGGTTATTCCTTGCTTTGTCTTTTTGCTTTTTCCCTTGGGAACTTTCGGGTTACAAGAAGCTTTCTTTGACTAAAGTCAAGATTCTTACAGAAAAATTTCTCAAGTTTTTTGAATCCATGCCTAGCTTGTAACCCTTGAGAAAGTATGCTGGAATGGATTCTTTGTTCGTTTGCTAAAGTTTATTCAGATTGAATTTCTTTGTCTTTATGCTTATTTGGAATATTTTTTGTCTTCCTTTGTTTATTGTATGCAGCAGCATATTGTGAGCTACTAAAACATTGTAATAATTTTGTAATACAAGTACTTTTTGAATGTGTTTTAATTGTTAATTGCATTTTACTCTTTATATTGTGTTTCCGTGTTACATTTATAACTGTCGATTTCGAAATACCTAATCGACTTTTTTTCGGAGAAAAGCAAACGATAGATTTCTTTCTCAATCAGTTACAAATAAACTGCAGGAACAAAATGTGTCTCGTCTGCTTCTGTGGAAACCGGCCCTGATACATTTTCCGTAGGTGTGATAATAGGAAGTAGTTCATGCAAAAAATTCGCACTCATCGGGCAAATGTAAAAAAAATATTTCGTTAAGTTTTTCTGTTTCAAATGATTTGATATCCATATCTGTGAGATGATTTTCTTAATAAACAAATAGTTTTTGATGATAACTAATAATAAATAAATTTAATTAAAAAGGTTTTTTAGAAGTCACTTAAAGTAGCAAAAAGCTGATTTTTTTATTTTAATTATTTTCAACTTTTTAACCTCAAAATCTGTTGTTTCTCAAATTCACTACCTAGAGTCGCCACTGATACGGAAATTAAATTTAATTAAATTAATCATTAACTGATAAATAAGTCCTGGAAAATTTAAAATAGTCCATTGTCATCCAGAATGCAAATATGCACAAAATTTCGATCCTCTAGCACATCTGCAAGTCAATGAAAAAAGCAATTACCAAATTCTATATTTACGAACACGAAATAAATCAAGTTAAATAAAAATGTATTAAAAAACACAATAAAGAGAACACATTACATCTTACATTAGAGAACAACTTCCAGGAGGAAAAATAACATGACGTCACAGCACACCGCAAGACAACGTGCAGTTGAAAGTCATGCGCATTAATTTATTTTGTTGTGTGATTGTGACTTCACGTGAATTGATTCTTTCAATAGACACTAATTTTTAGCGAAAACAACCAATTCACGAAAAGTGTGTAGGACCTTAATTGAGGTACCTAAAATTTTGGTGTGGCGTGAAAGTTTCGAGAGGGGGTGCCAGCTCAGGTGTCGTCCTCGTCATCTGACATGGGTCAAAATTACGAGGTCCGTCCCAAAAAATAGCCCTGGTGTTGCTTCAAAACGGGACGTTAATATAACTAAACTAAACTAAACTAAACTAGGTACCTAAAATTGAAGCAACAGACATTCAGTGTAAATCTGCTGAATAAATTGCACACAAAAATTTTGACTTCTTGTAGTGAAAATCCAGAGTTTTATTTCATGATATACACATGTACATAAATAACAAAAAACAATTGAACGAATGATAACTATGTTTGTAGGTGTTTTAAAATGTCGGATATCCCACCTAGCTGTAAATAGATGCATCTGCAGAGAATTTGATTCTACTGAAAACAGCACTATATGATATAAATAGAAAAATCATATACGCTTCAAAAATATGTGTGTCGATTTGAAACATTTTTGAACAAATAAATCCAATGCTGTGTTTTATTTTGTCCGCAAATATTGCCGTTATTTGCAAAACTCCATACTGAAAATTCTTACTTGAACTACATGCGAAACGAATAGATAAAACAAGTATATTTGTAAAGAGCTCGGAGCGCACAAATTGCGGGAAATTTTATGGTAGGTCAGTGTCTCTCACAAAGGAAATACATTTTGAAAGTGAATCGTTCCGTTTTTCCTCTCTCCTCTTTTCCCTCCAATTTCCGATTCGAATATTATCCTAAAATATTGATATTGGTCTTGAAGGATAACAGTTTTGAATCTTTCATGCAAGGCACTGGATCTGTGAGATTCCAGTTCTTAGATTGGATATTCATGCGAAAAGAAATGCGAGATCTGAATTCGTGTCTTACTCGATGGAATAAACATTTTATGTGAGACGTAAAAACATTAAGAAAAAGATTTTTCTAAAAGTCGATTTCAATTTATTTTATTCCATCCTTATGAATTTGCTTCACGAATTTTATTTTTCACAATATTTATTCTAGATACAGAGATAAAAGTTTTCGTGAAACGGTAGCTAATAAGAAGAAAAGGATACAGGGTTAAAAGGTTCCAACAGCTTAGGTTAGCATAGTTAGATTCATGTTCTGATTTAAAGCTGTATGAAGGCTATTTCGGGACGAGCCTTGTAAATATGAATCGTGGTCTGATGGAAAGGATGACGCTTGAGCCGGCAACCGCTTTCCAAAATTCTACACCTCGCCAATGAAAGGAATATGATCTTTAACGCCAAATTTAAAGTGCTCCAGACCCACACATACATCTAATCTTAAGTGGAATGGAGCTTCGAACCTGAAATTTTCCAGTTCGGAAGCCAAAGCCCAATTGCCAGGCCACCACGTCCTATTCGAAACTTAGAACTCTCGTCAAAATGAAATTCGTGGTAAAGTAGTGCGTGGGTAAAATCATATACGCTTTAAAAAAAACTGCAAAGTACATTTTGATTTATTATGAAGTTTGATATAAATTTCAATCTGAACTGTAAAAATGCAACGTTTTGAAGCTCTCTAGCTCGCGGTCTTTGTTACTCCATTTAACTTGAGGCGGAGCTTAATGTGATTCCCCAAGACGAATCTGGACAGTAACTTTTAATAAACTGTGTTGTCATGTCGAAAATTGAGGAAGAACTGTTTATAGTAGATATTGTACAGTAAATATTTGTGAATTCATTAAAATAAGGGACAAGTGGATTTTCAATATTACTCAAATTTAAAATCATATATCGCAATAACATTAATATTTTACTTGGAATCCTTTTCGGCTATACGTTTCTCTAAAAAAAGAATCATCACAAATAATAAAACATTCAATAATTTTTTTAAAAATTATTGTGTACTTCTGTGACACTAGAAATCATTTTTTAAAATTAAATTTAAAAATTTTGTTAATAATTTTTTGTTATGTAATTTTATATTTTTTCCTTGTCTTCAGATATTTTATAAAATGAAATTTATATATTTTAAAAAATATTTTATAAAATAAAACATTTTAATAAAATGAAATTTAATGACATTACAATATTTAATCTACGCTTTTTCCGATTTTTCTTTCTTTTTTTGTGTTATTATGCATTTATTTACGATCAATAAGACTTTAAGTTGACGGTCATAACAAAGAGACGTTGAAAATACAATAGTTCTGAAAGCTTATTTTAGACCGATGCAGCAATTATTTATAAATTTCGTAATAAATGTCTTCTGATGCACTCTAAAACTACAATACAAGACATTTAATAAAATTTATCTGTATTTCTGAGAAATTAAAACTATTTATTAATCAAAAATGCAGCCTATAGTTTGAAGAATTTCGATTATTTACGAGCGAAATTCATCTTAGCAAACAGAAATATATTGTATTCCATTTAAATATTGAATTTTAATCTTCATTCAGTATTTAACGAACTTGCTGGGAAAAAAATCAAAATCAAAATCAGAATGGCTGGTTAAAATTTATAACATAACATTTGCTGAAATGTCTGGTACACTGGGCTATCAGTTGGGGCGGGCCCATCAGCCTTTTTCGAATGAAATAGTAAATATTTGACGAAAGAAAAATTATTAGATACCCTCCATCAAAATTTCTTGACACACAATTTTTGCCCATGATTTGAAAGGAAATTAGTCCTTATAAATTATACTTCTCTAAATATTCTGCCATCATCTGTTTTGACATTAAACATTAATAACCTGAAATTTACGGATTATTTGAACTCAGACTTATTAAATATTTATCCGCTTGATTCCTCTATTTTATCGTTGATGGAAGGAAATGTAGATTTTGCAAATCAGGTTTTAATTTAGTTGAAAACAGAAAAGCATTCTCATAATGAGATTTCTCAACACAATACGCAACAAAGTAGTCTTTATTGATTGTGTTTAGCTTTTAAAATGTCATTCTTTTTGGTAATGTTAACAAATATATGTATGTACACTGGTGTCCAAGCATAATGCACAATTTTGTAGAGACTACAAAATTGGAGTTAAGATGGATACTATGGTTCGCAATCAGTCGCTGAGAATCGTGGGACGTGCAATCGTCGGAATTCACATCTTATAGTGAAGATTCGGTCACGATGGCAATGGGGGAGGGGACCAGAAAGGGATGAAGGTGAAAATGGAGTTTGTCCCATCCTGTTTTACAAAAAGCTGATAACGAGATGTAACTTTCATCAAAGTTATGTTTGTTGTGCTTAGTACTTGCATGTATTTTCATAAAAATAGCACGTATTTTCGAGAAGATATAGAGGTTTTTATAAAAAATCACAAATTTTTCTGCATGTGTTTTGCTTATAACATGCAGAGCTTCCCAGCAAATCGTACGAAACTTACAGAATACTTGACAACATGTAAAAGAAGCATTGTATTAAATTTGAATGAAAAAATTTGAATGTTACAGGAAATACAAGCATTTGTAGTAAATAATTTTTTACTGCGCATATGCGAAACGTAGAGTAATTTTTTTTTTCATAAATTCAGAGCCAGATATATAGGGCGACACAAACTGATATTTTTAAACTTGAATCTTCGAATAGTAATCGTCGAACTCTAATTTAAATTATGTATTTAACTTATAAGTATACACGAGTATTCAGGATATTCAACTTTTATAAAATTCAATATTAGTGTTTAAGAAAAACATTTAAAATTCAATATTTTTTAAGAAAATTTATATTTTTTAAGAAAATCTTTATATCTTCCCAAATACTTGTGCTGTGTTTACGAAAATGCATGCAAATATTATGCACATCAAACATAACCATTCATGAAAGTTTCATCCCGTCATCAGCTTTCTGTGAAACAGGATGGGTCAAACTCCATTTTCGCTTTCATCCCTTTCTGGCGCCCCCCCTAATTGTCCTCGTGACCGAATCTTCACTGTAAAATTCGAGTTCCGACGACAGTGTGTCCCACGATTCTCAGAAACTGATTGCGAAACATAGTATCCATATTAACTTCAATTTTGTAGCATCTTCAAAATTGTGCATTATTTGTGGACACCAGTGTATTATGATTTAAAACCGTGATAATCGATCAATTAATAACTCGATTAGTTTTAGAAGAGCGAATCTACTTGTTTTCGACTTTTAATCGATGTACAACTTCTCGTCGACTTGCGACCATTTCCCAAAATAACTTTCAAAATAAAACGTGATTTCAGGTTTGTTTATTGCGCGTACAACAGAGTACATATTATGTATTTCTCACAATATCTACAGTAATTAATCTTACATAGATTGAATTTTTGTGTTTCAAGTAGAATTTTTATAACCCGTTTGAATGAAAATAATGTTGAAAAATATAAATTCGACTTACGATATATAATAGATTGGTATAGTTGGAACGGAGCTCGGTCGTAAGACGAGGAGATCTTACGACCGAGTAATCTGGTGGTCAAAACAGCTTTGGTTTAGAGAAGAAACCTCGAAGGCTCTGTTAGCTTTCAAGTATTCAGTTAAATTTGAAAAAATTTGGTCACATCAATGCTGATATCAAGGAAATGAAATTAGTTCCGAAGGATATATAAACACACGGCAATATAAAAAGAATTTCGCACTCAGTCTTTTTTTAATTGTCCTGAGAGCAAAATAGGCGGGGAGAAAAATTTCGAAGGAACACTAAGAAAATTATGGGGCAATCATTTAGAAAATTACCAAAGACGTAAAGAAAATCAGTTGATATATTTCAAACAACAGGTCCAAATAAATTGTCGAAACATATAAAGTAAATAATGCAATTCATCTCCAAAAACAACTGCTGTTCGTAGAAAAAACGGAGAACCGAATAAAAAAATTCACGAACTGATCCAAACTCAAATCAGTCTGATCTTTTGCTTACATTTCGAATTTTTTTTTTACATCTTTTGCTTACATTTTCGGAGGATTGCTTTGAAAATTATGAGGCATCCGTTAACAGAACTATCGAGGACGTAACGAAAATCAGATGACATATTTCAAACAAAAGATCAAAACAAATTGTCGAAACACTTAAAGCAAATAATGCAATTCTGCTCCCAAAACAACCGCTGTTCGTTGAAAAGGCGATGATACAAACTCAAATCTTTTGTTTACATTTTGAGCTAAAATTGCTTATAGAAAAATAATACTTTTAATCGACCTCATTCATGGAGTTAATTCCCTACCCAAACATTTAGTTCCGAAAATAATACGTTAGCTCATTTGCACAGTTTGCTCATAAGGCCGCGATTAATCATTACAGAGTAAAAATGAAGAACCGTAGCGAAAGCGATTTTTTTCAGCGTGGAGGCCTGTAGTAACTGTAATAAACAACTTTGGAAGAGGGCCAAGTACTACTAATTTTTTTCCCTTCCCTCCAGTGTTTTTGTTTTGTTATTAGTATTATTAAGAAGCGTCCGTCAACGCGCTTCTCAAGTGACATGTTTCCGCAGACTTTCCCCAGTCACACTTTAATGACCAGAATTTGTTCACTCAGCACCGCGCAGGAAGAAAATGGATTCGTATCCATTTTTTTGCGTCCGCGCCGCCTCAAGTGCTGTTATCGCAAGAATCGTCTCGGGGATTACGAATCGAGTTACGAAAGCGAGTTACTGCTGCCGCCGCCTCGTGCATTTTAATTGTAGGGAACAAAATAAAGAGATGTATTAATAACATGTATCATTGACATTCTGTGGGAAAATAAACATTTAGGCATGTATTAATCCTGAAAAGTGAATGTTTATTAATCGGCTTACGGAATTTGGGTGGTGCATTTGATACAATAGGAAAGCCAATTAAAATTCAACACCCTGTTTACATTGCTAATTTTCATGCTGTCTTCTGGTTGCCCTTAAAGAGGAAGATGAAACTGTTACCTTATCTCGTTTCGTGAAAAATTGGATAGGAAATATTTTTCATGACCACGGTAAAAACTGTGTCGGAATTTTTCTAATGAATGTCGTCTGTTTAGGTTCATTACATAAAAAAACCGTGAAAATGTAAATGACATTCAGTATCAGAAGACGAACTATATAACTAAATGAAATTCCATAATTAAAATATAAATGAAAAAATTGATTTTTATCGGACAAAAAAATGTGAGCCGAATTAAAAATGTTAAAAACCATCCAAATTTTGAAAACTAACTATTTATGTAATATTAGAAGATCGTATTGTTGTTAAATAATTTCTTCTCCACATAGTGCAGGACTACTTAAAGTGTTACTGTAAAGTACTACTGTTGGTGTGGTGTGGAAGTTTGGAGAGCGGGTGGCCACCCAGATGTCGTCCCCATCACCTAGCCACTGTTTAAAATTCGGAGATTCGTCCCAAAATAGTTGCGTGTAGCTTCAAAACCGGACATTCATCTAACTAAAACTAAACTTAGATATTGCTAGTAATTTAAAAGAGTTGTCAATGTTAACTTGAGTAAATTATTTCTCCAGCTTCACGGTTTTCTATAAAGTAAAGATAATTCTCGCATATAAGTTTCTTGAATATCAATATCACAAGAAAACTGCACACCTGACCATGACCTCCATTAATCGGAAAATGTCTCATAGGAGTTTAAACTTCGTATATTTGGAAAATATGTGGATAAAGGAAGAGGTGTTTTTGGATTTTTCCTCAATACAATCTCATTTAAACAATGTTCCCAAATGAAAATTCTCTGCTTAAGTCATAATTGCAGATGAAGATATTCAGGGGCACAGAAGACTTCCTGTTGGTTGCGTCTTACTGTGCTTTTATAAAAAGCCATAACAGACGCAGCGGCTGCTACTGAAAATATCATGTAAAATAACGAATCCGGATGAGTTACTGGATAACAAATATTTCTAGTACCATAAATTCGTTTGGCTCATATCACTATTAAGAGTTCTTTTTCGTCTATATGAAATTTCAGATTTAATAAAGAATGACGATATTACTAATCCATTTAATTTTATACCATAAATAAATTTTCCGTTTGCTTCAGTGCCAAATTTTCAATGCTCTTCTTAGGTTTAGTTTAGTCATATTAACGTCCAGTTTTGAAGCAACACGATGACTATTTTGGGACGGACCTCGTAATTTCGAACCTCGGGCAGATGACTAGGACGACTCTCCAAGCTTCCGCGATACACCGGCGGGAGGACGTTTAACCCCCTACGTACGATTTAACGTGCAATAAGCCCAATACACGGCGAATCTTCAGTGTAATCGGGTTTCGAACCTGGAACCTTCCAGCTCCGAGGCCGACACCTTACAACAAGGCCACCGCGGCCTCGCTCTGCTTAGGTATCTAGAAAGGAATTTGTTAGTTTCGTGAATATCTGCAAAAAAGAAAACAGGAAAAGTACGGTTTCGGTAAAGCATTAAACCACTACGGTACCTTTATCGAATATAGATTTAACTGTATATTGTCTACTTTAAACGAATATAGTTGTTGACGTTTCGTGCGAAGCAGGATGACACATATTTAAATAACCCCATACAATTGACAGTGTTGCTATGAAGACAGTGTTCAGAAACTTGGTAATCGAAAAAGTGTTTTCATATAATAGCAATACTTAAGAAGAAAACTTGAAATTTAAAAAATAAGGAATCAATTCAACGAAAGATTTGAAATGGTTTATATTTCACACTACAATAATAGTTATTTCTTTTTATTAATAAAACCTTTTTATCTATAGATAGCAATGGCAGTAAAATTGTATACGGTTTAGTGACAGATCCGTTATTATTAAAATTCCGCTGGATGTTGCCAATTAATTGCTTCGAACTGACTTCGATGACCCTCACTAAATTTGACTGCATTCAACTATATCAAACTTAAAGTGCGAAGAGATGTCAATATCTAAATGTTTCGTGTTTCTCGTATGAATTTTCGTTGAAAATAGCCATATTTTGGAGTGTCAACTACTCATAAATAATGACAATGGATATAGTAATTCATGTACATTTCGAGCTATTGGTTAAGTAAGATATGTTTGACACTACTTAACAAACCGTGATCCAGTTCTTGAGTTTCTAGGAAATAACTGAAATTTCAAAGAAATGCTAAAAAATTTAAATCATGCCTTCAATTTCATTAAACAGTGGTTTAAATCTAGTTTAAAAGCGTTATCGTTTATTTTTTTAGCATTTCCCATTCTAATGAGATGCTTAATTAAAACAAATGGTAATTCTACTGATGTTTGTCTTTCTGCAAAAAAAGTGAATTTGTTTGATTCTGTAAGTTAAATTATAACCTTACCTTTGAGCCTATGGAAACAAAGAAAATAGTAAGTATTTTAAAATTTGGTTGGACAGAAGAAAATTAGATAAGAGCCGGCAACATCCAATTCTGTAAATATCAATTCCCTTAAGAATATACTTCAAAGTTTAGCATACATGAATCTTTATCATAGAAAACATAACTAGGGTTGCCATACGTCCCGTATATACTGGACAGTCACCGTATTTCACTACTCAGCCCGCTATTACTGTTTGTCCCGTTTTCTTGCTAAACTCTGCGTCATTGTAATTTTATAATTATGTGAAAGAAGAAAATAGTATAATAAAGAAAGTAAAATCAACTTTAAAATATGACTGTGCTGAAAAGGATGAGCCTCGTATCATTTTTGTTATTCTACAAGTTCATTTTATTAGATTACTTAAACTTTATTCATTTTTAGAAGAGTAAAATAAACCATTACCTAACCACTTTTTACATGTTTTATTTATTTAACACTTAAACGTCACGTATCAATGCTTGGCAATTATGGCAACCCTAAACATAATTATTTAATCATGCGACCCTCATAGCATAAAGTTATTAAAGGCAATCGTATAATGTAATTTTCTTCAGTAGATTAAAAAATATTTTCTTAATTCATAAAAATAACAAATCTTGATACTGAAAGAAGAAATTGTAGATACTGAGGGTTACACAATTTTGTGATTTTTTTTCATTATATTTCAATAAAATTTTCATTGTACTCTTTTACAATCGTCATTGTAAGTATAATTCTTGCACCTCTACTATCAACTGAATCCATGTGTTTTGTAAATTTTAATATGGATATTTAAGATTAACAATAAGAACAACAATTATCATATAAAAAATGTTAAAAACAGACTTCCCTATTTTTGAAAATTTCAATTACTAACATGGTTATAGGTATATTATTTCATTTTAACCATTACTTTATTTTACAAATAGAAAGTATTCGCTTATTCCGAAACAGCTAAAGAATTTGATAAATGATAAAAAATTACCTTTATTAAAAATTAATAATGTACAAAGAGGATTTTTTTATATTCTTAATACCTATTTCTTTCATTCTACAATCATTGCAGGACATTTCATGCATTTAGAAGATGAATCAGTGCATTTTTTCACTGTTTATTGTATCAGTAGTATCCAAAGATGTTTTTTATTGTCTTATACCTGATTTCTTATTAAAAAGACAATATTTGCCTGTTTTAAGATAACTTCAAGTTTGTGTACAAATTATCCTGCATCCTAATTTTTAAGAATATTTTCAATTTTTATATTTCATATATAAATATTGATTTTCTTGGAAGATTTTCGCTCAATTGAAGTTGAAACCGAATTTTTAAATATCGCTCGCTCACTATAGCTATTCAGAACAGTAAATCGTTCGGTTTAACTTAGTCATATTAACGTTTCATTTAGAAGCAACACGAAGGCTATTTTGGACAGACCTTGTAATTTCAAACCTAGTTCATATGACGAGGATGACACCTGAACCCCGCCACCCCTATCTCCAAACTTTCTCCCCACGCCAGAGGAAGGACGTTTGAACCTCGACGTCAGATTTAACGTATATCAGGCGACGGACCTTCGATAGAATCGGGCTTCGAACCTTGAAACCCTCCGGTTCTAAGGCCGAAATTTTACCACGAAGCCATCTCTGACCTGCTAAGTCATACACATCTATCGATTGTTACTAAGGATGATATCTAAGTTGTACACATCTATCGATTGTTACTAAGGATGATATCTAAGTCGTACAC
>BGPR01000615.1:420216-457598 GCA_013235015.1 Araneus ventricosus | reverse complement strand
CTAAGGATGATATCTAAGTCGTACACATCTATCGATTGTTACTAAGGGTGATATCTCTACATTTTGGAGCAACCCTTGTTCCAATGAAGAAATGAGGAATTAGCATGTATTTCTTTTTCAGGATTAGATTTCAAAACTTTAAACATTATAATTCACAAACGAAAATCTAGAACCACTCAAATTTGGAACAAAAAAAAAAGATTTTATCGATTTTAAATTTCTCGCTCCTTACTTTTAAGTTCATTTCCCTGTTCTATTGTCCAATATTGATCTTGGAACGCTTGGAAGGTAAAGTAATTATTTGATGTTTATTACCTTTCATTGTCTGCAATGTTCTAACTGGACTGGTGCAACCAGTGCGTTAGTATACAACCCCAGTGGCGGATCCAAGAGGGGTTATATAGTTCTGAACCCCCCCCCCCAGAGCTAAACCAGAATTCTTCATTTTATTTAAAATCACTACAGCTTTTTGCTCTTAATCTCCCTTTAAAAAGAAGCAAGTGACAACATTGCTTCTTGACTTGACAGGCTCGAAAACTTTCCCATTTTTGTAGTCACTCCACTCGTGAAAACAATTTTTGGCTTGTTATTTCTTTGTGTTTTTTCATAAATTATCGAAAGTATTGTAATATTCTTTATGATTCTTATAGACAGGTAAGTAAAGTCTGTAAAGTTAAAGTGTTTTGGGTTACATAAGCCATGAGGTTTGACATTCGTCAAGACGATACAAAAATTTTTATGACCTCCCCCCCCCCCCCAGAACCAAATCCTGGATTTGCCACTGTATAACCCAGATTAAAGTTGGGTGGGAGAAAGGTCACTTGAAACGATACTGACACATTAGTAATTGCAGTGCAATGTTCAGACTTTGCACAAGACCAATGCAAGAAAACAAGTGATACCACTGGGTGCCTGTAAATGTTTTGCTTCCTTTACAGACACCCAGTGTGTTTGTAATATTCACAAGCAGTGACGTTAAACACTGATTAAAATATAAGACAGGAGTCGTGACGAGTTAACTGACAGGATATATGCCTAGAAATTCCTGGAAAATTTTCCCAACTTGTTATTTGCTTCACGAAACATAATCATAGAAATAGCGAAAAATAATTAGCTTTCCTCATTGTTGATGTGACAAATAATATCAATGAAAATAAATACAATTTAAACGAGTAGTTTAAAAAGAATTCTTCATTTACAATACTAAATACAATATAACTATGCATTAAAAAGACTACATTAATCTAATTTTATAACACATAAATTTTACAATTTACAAAATTATTTTACATCTCTATTTAAAATGGAAGAAATATTTTTTACAATTGTGCAATACAAAAGAAAAAATCCTTATGTAGAGTATCATAAACGTTTACAGATGAAAAAGCATAAAATGACTGAAATATGCGTATATTAGTAAGAAGGAAGATTAGAAAAAGAAAATCATTTTTGCCTTCTAATGTTCCACAATCTTCCATCTTTAATATTACTTAATGAATACAAAAAATGCATAAATAATAAAACCATCAAAGAAGACCAGAAAAAGAAAATCCCTTTTTGCCTTCCAATGTTCCAAAAATTTCCATCTTCAATATTACTCAATGAATACAAATGCATTACTAATCACATTCAAACATAAAGATTCATTTTTCAAATGTTCCACTAATTATACATCATTTATTGCACATGCTTAATTCAAGCTACTGTTTTAGTGGAGGAAAATGAAGCGAAGAGTAAGTCAGTATTATAAGTTTCAAAAGTAAAATAATGTTATTCTGCTTTCATAATCATAACATAATAAATTCTTTAGAAAATAACTTCAAAAAGCGAATTATAAGTACAATGTTCAGTTTTGACAGCAGATAACCATCATAGATTAATGCCAATAAAGTGCCCTGCTCATTCTTGGAAGTTTCATGTATTACATCATCAAGATAAAGTATCTTTGAAATTTGACATGATACCTAAATTTGAATAGTTTTTCTTCAAGAAGGATAACATAAACAAAATCCAAAAACTGAACACATTCACCACTTACAACTTCACGAAATCCTTATAAAAAAGAGTGAAAGATGGTTACAACAAAAATTATTGTCAAAAACAGTTGTGAATATAAAAATTGTTTTCAACTGTTAAATTTGTAAGCAATTAATTGATAGTTGAACAGTTAGAATTTCATTCCCGTTGCATTGATTTAAAAACTTTAGTTCTTCTTCATATGATTTTATTTGACAGTTCACTCATGAAAACTGTGTGACTGTTGGTAAGTCTCTTTTGTTCATGGGAAATGCTTTGATGTATAGTTTCTTTTAAAAAAGTGCTTAACAAAGGGTACAATTTTATCAAGCGTTCTTCATGGTAATCACTTCTATGCAATGAAATTTAAAGATTTGTCTTGTGCAACTTTCCTTATTTAACGAAACTTTTAATCATGAATGGAGTGAATTTGATTTTTATCACTTTATCTTGAAGAAATGTATCTGAATTTAACTTTCCATCGAATTGAAAATTTTATAATTATCATACATTTTTTAAAAGCATAGTTGAAATAGTTTAAATGTCTTTTTTAAGGGACTTCTTTATTCTGCTTATGGAGAAACTTGATTATAAAATAAGAAATTACTAAATAAAGTAAATAAAGAGTAAATAACGATTCTAAATTTCTCTAGAATTTGTAAATGTATTTGTTTCAAGGCTAATTTTATAGTGATATTGCTTATATACAATTTTCAAATTTTATCTTATTAAATTGTTTAATCCGATAAATAACTTTTTTAATGCTATAACATCAATCAAGAGAGCGATATAAAAACAGAGTAGTTTTATTTTTTACTTAGAAAGCATGCTTAGTAGAGTATGTTTAACACATTAGCTACCATACTAGAAAAAAAGTTTTCCGTTGAGCCACGGCGTTCTTAATGTGAATAAGTAAACGAAAGATACGTGTGAGATGCATTTGTCTCATGAGGCCCTGTGAGGTTAAAAATATCACTAGTTTAATACAACTTAAGTGACAGTTAACGTGCTCTGAAAAATTATCTGAATATCAATTTCATAAAATAAATTCACAGCTAATTTGTAATTTTTATATAAAGTTAGAATTAAAAATTAAATTAATTATTTAATAATCCCGTGAGTGGGTGGACATGCGTCTAAAAAACAAACAAAAAATAATTCTGTGTAACCGGAGAATCAACTGTAATATTGTAGAATTCAATATTCTCTTCCTGTATAAATGCTTAGTGCTTGTATACATATCATGCTTGCATTCTTCATTTTAAAAGTGAAACAACCAAGGCAGTGGTGATCAAATAAATTATTTTCAAACAATACTTATGACATCGTTACACAAATTGAAATCAAAACGTTATTAAAATTACAGAAAGAAAAATGATATCTACTTACCATTAAGAGAGAGACAAACACCTAGACCTTTTCCGAGTGCTCATTCCTACTCCACAACAAAAACATAATCGCTTTAAAATTCTCTAATTCAGCATGAAGTCTTACTTTTTGTAACATTCTTTACCTCCCAGAGCGGGGAAACTGCAGTACTGCAGGCTTACCTCTTGCAAATTACCCAACAAGGTAATAAAATTACTGCTGGGTTGGGGGCAGTTAATATCGTTTCATAATCTCCGCACACAATAAGGGAGAGAAGGTAATAGACTTCAATCTCCCACTCGATTTTATCGATTTCAACGGGGAGGGGGCATATCGAGGGGTATGCTAGCGTAATTTGAAGCCTGCTCCCTCCGTATCCTTTCAATAAGTAAATGTGCACATAATGGGGCATGAAACGGGGCAACTGTCTGACAGTGGATAATTGAAACGATCCAGAGAGAGAGTGATCCTATCAGCAGACAACATCAGGGGAAGTTTCTCACAGTAATCCGAAGACCAGCTCTAAGTCAAATTTGACAACAATTATCTCAGCTGAGTTATCGGTGACTTAAAAGGTTCGGGTGAGAGAAAGAAAGTTCTCTAGAATTGGTTTATCGTATATTCAACACTATTGGAGGAGTAACTTATCTTGATCGTATTCATAGTTGAAACAAGAAGGAGGGGGGGGGGGGGGTCTGTTTAATGAGTAAATAAGAGAACCAAGTTTGCTTAAAGTAGGATGGCTTATTTAAACAACGGTGAGATGAATGCTATTTATACAATAGACGGATCAGGGAATGAACGCTAACTGGCATTCATTGCTCCATCATTATGTTTATATATAAGTTTTCATTCGCATTCTTTTAATTATTTTTATATATAAAAAGAGCGGCATTCAGTCGGAAATGCATGATGGGATTGAGAACACGTAAAGTAATCTGACACTATTAGCCTATCGAAACAAAGAGTTGTCAATCACTGCCGTTTTAAAGTAAATCACATTTTCTCCCCTTTAGTGAGTATTTGATTGCAATTGTCTAAGTTGTGTAATACAGTATTTTACAACAAAATATAACATTTGTATTTTAAATTAATTTGATCTATTGTTTTTAATAATTTGATTGGATTTTTATAAAACTATTTTCTATGACAGAAAAAAAAGCAAAAAATAATAATAAGGGAAAATTAATATTTCTTGCAAACTCTAATGTCTGCTTTTTAAATTTTTTTTTTTTTTTTTTTTTTGGCATTTTATGCATAAAAGTTGTTGGAGTAGAAGAATACCATATTTGGCTATGTGGGTGCAACATTTTAAAGTTATTTACAACTAAAAATAGATATTTTCATAATTTTAGTAACATCAAGGGCATTTTTATAATTAACAACACTGCATTTAATGAAAGGAATTTTTCACTTCATATTTTTACATCCTTTTATCTATCATTCTAAAAAAAATAATTTTATGCTAAACATTGCGAAATTTCCCGAAATAAAATTTCAAATTATTACAAAGGTGAAAAATGAATTAAATTTTGAGCGAAATATTACAAATTTAAATAAAGTAAGCATTCACAAGGTAACATATCATGAACGTCATTTTTTTATAGTACAGCTGCTTAGTAAAGCTTCAAAATAACAATAATTTTCAAAAGCCAGGAAAGATGGCTCTTGACGACTGTTTCAAAAAATGATCGATTAATTTGAAAATTGTTTTGACAAGCAGAAATGTACTTCTTAATTTAATTCTTTATAAAACAAAGAAATTCTTTTAAGCAGCATAGTAATTTTAAGTATAATTTTTAAAAATTCTTTTATCCTATTAAAGCTTTTCTGTCGTTATTTTTCTCGCTTGAAAATTCAGAGTTTCTTTTTTCTATTAAAGTATTTTTCAGGTCTGAAAACCTTCAAATACATTCGTTACTGCATTGCCATTAAATACTAATATTAAGAATTAAACAATTAAAATTTGACAGTAATTTGATTATTTTTCAATAGATATACGTAACACTTTTTATAAATCACAAAAGACCATGGTGTTCAATTCCTGTTAAAAATTTCAATCGGAAGTTAACTGGGCGTGAAATCGTCGACATAAATGCAAACTTTCGAATGCTGTATCTAATTCTACAGAACATTCGATAGTTTGTATTTGTATCGACTATATATTTAAACTGAATAGAATTATTTTTTTCTTTCAGAATGGGGCAGCCTTGTAAATTATGAAAATTCATTTTAATTAAGAAATAATATCACATGATTAATTATATTATTATAATACAAATCTTGATAAGTTCAAAATAGCTTTTTTCAATCAGTTCATTAGGTTGTACATTTTAGTAAACGTCTTTAAAATTTAGAGCAATCAACAACAAAATTAGTTTCTCTTTACAAGAAACTATATCTAATGTTAATTTTTTAATAATTTTGTGAATGGTACTTTACACATTTGAGTCCACAGAATTTACCCATTATGGTATAAAAGTAATTGCCTAATTGATATGAATTAGAATCAAATAATATTTCATAGAAAATCATTATTCTTTTCAATGTAGCACCCAAACTGTTCTTAGAAAGAAAACTAGAGATGACGCCGAAAAGCGAGAAAAAGTGCAGCAATAAAATAAATGCTATGAAATTTCAAAATTGTATTCGTAATTAAAAGTAAAAGTGGACATTTTTATTTAGAAAAGGAGCCTAAATCATTAATTTTAAATGTTTTCAGTATAAAACAGTTCACTTTTCACAACATAATGCTATATAATTTAACAGTAATTTTACATGGTTGGATTTCAGTGAAATTTTTTATAACATTGATTATATTAGTTAAATACATTATGTGCATAATTAATAAAAATGGAATTGTGTAAAGGCTCCCAATAAAAATTACCGCTCTACTCAAATTTCAAGAATTTACTATAAATTTGCTTTAAAAGAAGATTTAAACAACAAAATATGATGCCAATAAAAATGAAAAAGATATTACCAATCACTTACCTTCTTAAAAAAGCGAATTCCTTGCTGCATTTGTCTCCATGTTATTAACCAATATTAATTAATTAAAAACAGTATTTTGTTAAGATAATTAGATGGAAAAGATAATGAACAGAAACAGAACAAGAAATGAAGAAAACAGATTCAAGGGATCATTTTAAAGAACATTTATTTAAATTGAGTCGTCTAAACATATACAATAAAATGACTTTCTGAGTTTCAAACTACTTAAAAGTAGAGAAATGACCAGTAAGTAAATCATGCAGTCAGTTTTAATAAATGTACAATATATTTTTACAAACCTTTGTTCCTACAGACACAAGTCCAAACATACTAAGAGAAATAATACCAATACTATATAGTAAACAACTTACTAAAAGATTCACAATTCAAATCATCGTCATGTCCACTGTCTACTAATCTCTTATTGCTCGTAATTTTGTCAATACTTTATGTACAATAATATTATATATTCTATTGCCGTCATAGGAAAAATAAAAAACTTATTTACATATTCAAGTCATAGTTGTCATCCACATGATTAATCAAGTAATGCAGGAAGTACAAAATCTTCCGAATGTTCGCTATGTCATAAAATATAAATTTCAACTAAAAAGCAACATATACAAAATAAGTGCATTGCAGACACATGCAAATTATAACATGCAATTTCTGTCCTAAATTTTTTTAAGAAAACCAAATACCACATTAAAATAAGTTAATTACTTTATATTCTTCACAAAATAATACGCGATATTGTTATGGTATTATTTAGTCATAAAATTTCTTCCTAATAAATAATAATTTCATAACATTTTGAATGGCTTCCTAAGCTTTAAAGCGAACTTCGGCACCTCTAAAACTGATTAGTGACGAATTAAACCATAAATATATATTTTATGTACTTTTTTTATTAACCAGCTTAAAATATTATTACTCAGAATAACAGAGAAAGAAACTGGAATATAAAAATTATTTAAATTATAAATGAAGCTATCTTTATCTCGGAATTTTTATTGTTTAAAATTACTTACTTTTATTTCTGATTTTTAAATATCCAAGTATACTTTCGATAAATTCTCTAAGATCGTTATTCATACTTGCTGAAAAAATGAAAACGCTGAAGGCCTATTGCTGCAATAGAAGCTTAATTGATTGCCCTAAAACTCTATCCTTTCTTCTTTTTATTAATTTACTACACAATATATCTTTGGATGTGACTATTGAATAAAATCCTAATGCTGCTTTGCTGAATCTTAGAAATGGAAAACTAATGCCAAAAATTATATTTTAATAACCACATTTGTACCAAGTAATTAAACATAATTACTGTATTAACTCGATAGTAAAAAGTTGATAAGATTTTAAACTGGAGAATTAGACTTATTAGCCAACACATTAGAAAATTCAGAATGATTTCTGACATATAAGTTGGTAAACTTTAATAATTGATATATTGAAGATTTTCAAAGAAAAAAATCAACTATTAAAATAACTCAGTATTTCTAGAAAACAGCAAAAAATTTGAAACAATAACCACAAAAATGATGCTTTCCTATTTTTGTATGCGGTAAGTCATTTTACAGATAGAAAAAGACCATTGCAGCAAAAATTTATTAGCATTTTTTTTTAATTTATTCAATAAATCTTATAGTTCAGTTCGAAGCATAAGTGAAGTGTTGACTCATTTAAATACAAAGCACAATTTAGAACATTTTAAGATATCTACTTTAGTGAAACTTAGACAAATTTCCGAGAAATGTATATTTATTTGAAGTATTGAACCAGATTAAATTACTCAAAATGTAGATAAGATTAGAATTGAAGATATTAAAAAATATCTTTAAACCAGTCATAACGGAAGTAGCGTATTAGAAACAAATGTGATCGGAGAGTACGCACAATATTTTTACGCTTCTTTTATAATCTTATTTTATTTTCATTTCAACATAATACGCGGTTTTAATATACTAGGTTCTCCCCACCCTCTCTAAGAGGACAGGAAGCTTTATTTTCTGAGGAAACTAATAAGATTCTTTATGATTATTTATCCACTCTTAAAATAAAAAGATCCTTAATTCTTTTTTAAATATTCTGACTCGCCTGGTTGCTTACTAAAATGCAAGTGATGATTTAAATTTTTTATATATTTTAATTTGACATTAATTAAAGGAAGATTATAATTAACAGTCTTTCACATTTCTTCTCAAAAAAGTTTTCAGAACGACTTTTCAGCTTTTTATTCGACTCTTTCTCATATAAGAATTGTCTTCATATTATGAGTGCAAATCAAGTTAATCTAATCTAATCCGTTTAATCGTTATTCTAGAATTACGACCAGGCGCATTAATCGAAACAAGTCTATTCAAGATTACATAATTTATTTTAAAATTTGCGCCTATAATTAGCAGCTTCGAACTTAGAAGAATACATAAATTGATTAAGAAAAATTGTAGGAAAATGATCATTTTTGTAGGAGAGAACAGAAAAATTAGCTTACGGTTTGTTGATCTGTCTCTCCTTGTTTCAAATATTCTGCTCTAACACTTGGATGCTGGATTTTTTTTACTTATCTGTGATGTACTCTCCCATCTGACTAGACGCCGGAACAGACGCTGCGGAGATCTGAAGATGCATGTGAAAGACGGATCGCGTCTCCGCGGAATGCCGGCGATCTTTTCTCGTGAAGCGGCGGATGAGGCAGCTGAGGAGAGTGAATGCATGCTGATCACTAACGGTTCCAGGGAAAATTTGTTTCATCACCTTTGATAATTTTCTGGCTCGTCCGCGCTAGTCAGACGAGGGGTTTTCTACTGCGACTTGCTGGAAATGCTTTAGTTTGTTTTAAATCTTTTATTTGCACTTTTTTTAGTACACAAGATATTTGCTGATAGAATTCACCTGAATGTTGAAGCAATGAGTAGGAAATAATAATTTGCTTAACCAAATCACTTTTGCCACGTTAATATTCTTGAATTTTAAATAAATGGGCTGATATGTCTTTTTTTTCAAAGCTCTTTACGATAGGATTTTAATTGCAAATTTTTAATAGGACTAAAAATAGAATTTAATCGAAAAATTTGCTCAATTGTCAATAATTATTTTAGGATACTCTCAATAAAAATCTACTTTACTTAAAACTCTACTTACATTATGACTGATCCTCAGTTATATCTAATAATTTATCAAAATGTGTGAATCATAGCTTTAAAATTGGTATTAAGATATCATTTGATTTCGATATGGGTAGATCATGATAGTTTAAAGGTTAAAAAAGGATTTTTAAAACATTTTTTTAAAAATTAAAAGTTTTACGCGAAATGTTTCCTTCAAATCACATTGAAGTACAACTTATGAAAAATTATGCTTAAAAAAAGATAGTTCAACAAAGCAGCATGGTAAACAGCATAAAACATCCAACTTAATTTTAACAGTAATCAAGTAATAACTTTATTTTATTTTAATCTACCTTGGTTTCGATAATATTTTATACTTTTTTACAAATTACTTAAAATAGTGTTTGAAAAGATATCTTTTATTAGTCTCGCGTTTCTTTTTTTTCTGTGGAAGGTTATTAAGGCATAACAGTTTTAAATGAAAATGTCATCTAAAAATTTCTCATATACAGATTTAAATAATAAAGATTTAATTTTATGAGAGTACAGTTAATCTGCATATCTTTAGTTAACGCTCAGCAACACCATTTATTCATAATACTATTGAGTTAAAATATTTCAGCATTGAATCTACCATATAGAGTGCTACATTTTTGCTTCATACATCAGGTAGACAAGCAACTCTTGCATTCACTTTGTTTTCCTTTTGGAATATTTTTAACTAAGGACATTTCATTTGCCTCAATGCACAGAAAGAATAAAAGTCACCTATCTAATTATATGCCATTAACTCTAATTGATTATAAAATAAATTCGGTTTCAGAACTAAGTTCAGCAGAATAGTACATAAATAGTTAATAAGTAAATTGCAATCAATATATTAATTATTATCTCAATGTTGATTTAAATTCAGGATTTTATCAAGTTTGAAAATTTTAGCCTTAAATACGTCTTTTTATTATTCACATAATCAATGCATAAAGTGATTACCAAAGAACTTATTCACAACAGTTTCAAGTAATTTTATAAAGTCAAATAAACTGAAAGCAGAAATAGATCATTTTTTTACCTGAGAAATTACTTAACACATTAATTAAAAAAATATTCAGTTCGTAAAATGAAAAACCAACATTTAAAAAGATATTCACTCTTACAATTCAACTATACACCATTTAAAAATAAATATACTATTCAAGATAATTATAAATTACTTGAACCATCTTACCTTCTAAACAAGAAGTATCTGACAGAACATCGAGAGTCTCAATTTTTTTCAATCAAATTTCTACTCAAAAGCATATTTTCTAAAGATTTGTGATAATCATATCATAAAATAAAACTAGTTTATGAAGAATATTAAAATTTGACTGTTACATTTAAAATCAGAAAATAGTTTCAGTATCAAATCGTAGTTTGCTTCTCAAGGTGAATTTGTTTAAAATGAGACTTTTTTCAAGTAAACATTTAAACGCGTTAATTTAATACTCTTAATAAATAAATATTGAAAACTCTTAATTAACCTTTAAGATATATTAATTATACAGAGAGTTAAAGATTTATGTATGAATGGAATATTCTTTAAATCTTTGCATAAAATCAAAGATTAAAAATTCAAGTTTATATTCTAGGAAAAGAGCCCTTTAAAAAAAGTTAACTGCTAACTGATTTAAAGAGTTCGTTGTTATCTTTTTTGTCCCTTTCATAAATTCAGTATAAGAGTTAGGATTAAGTGAAAATTACAGGAATGGTTTTCATACTGGATTGACAGTTAGAAATGGAATACTTGGTAAAAACGGGATGGGAATCCTGAATGAAATCTATCGATGATTACAAGAAAATGAAGATCTTCCCACTGCCTAGAACACATTTGTGCTTTCTCTACATGTGGTATCACTACTGAGGTGGGGATAGAGAATGGAATTGCGGTCATCGTGACCACGTTCCATTGGCATCCATGGCATTGGAACTGATCGTTTGCAAGTACTGGCGGTACTTTTCAAAAGCGTTCAAGGTAGAACCGGGACAGCTGGCGAACGCCGTATCCAGGGGCGACCGGGACAGAAGAGGGACATTGGGGCGCAAAGTCAGCATCTCCGGTTTCACGTCTGGAGATTTGGAATCGCCAATAATCCTGTCGATGGAAAAGCTCGGTTTGGAAGTCATCGCCTTCGGGCACTGCGTAGAGGTGGAGGTGACGTCACTGGGGTTTTCGAAAATAGCCGGTGGCCCAGTACACACAGGAGTGACCATGGGATTGGGCATTGCCCCTAAGTTTATGGGGTGCAAAGTTACTCTAGCCAAGTCCTGGGGTGTCAGAAGGGGCACAGGTGGCAGCATGTGTGGCATGTACGGATATCCTAAAGCCAAGTTGTGATGTCCGGCAAAGAGTCCATGTCGATATGGGTCCAGAGTTGCAGCCATGAAAGCAGATGAATCCTTAAGAGGGGGGTAAGTTTGATCACGCTTGTATCGCTTGCGACGCCTCAGGAAACTTCCGTTGTCGAACATGGCTTCTGCCATGGGATCGAGGGTCCAATAGTTTCCTTTACCAGGATTGCCAGGCTCGCGGGCGATTTTTACAAAACAATCGTTAAGGCTCAAGTTGTGCCTTATGGAATTTTGCCATGCTGGAAATTTCTCGCGAAAGTACGGAAACCTCCCTTTTATGAATTCACATATTCCGCTAAGGGTGAGTTTTTTCTCTGAAGAGTGTAAAATAGCCATAGTAATTAGGGCTATGTACGAGTAAGGAGGTTTCACTAAATGTCCTTTTTCTTTTGTAGAGCTGGATTCCTCTGTGTTATTGTCCTGACGTTTTGATGATGGATCGGTGGAAGTGTCCGTCGTGTCCGCTTCGGCAACACCGCCCCCATCAAAATCACTGTCTTGTAGGTTACTGTCCGAGTCCACCGAAACTAAAGCGTCCAACTTGGAATCATGTGGAGGCATAGTCATCAGGGGGGAACACATGAGATCCTGAGAAGGGATGTATCCTGGACGAGGCACGAGTGCTCCGTGCTGGACATTGTCCATCATTAAGTTCCCGTTGGTTAACGAGATCGCCTGGCTACGAGGGCCCGGCTCTGAGGCCATGTGAAAGCGCATTGGCCCACTGACACCAGCGTGGGAAAACACACTTTCAGCTCTGAATCCACCCGCGCAGAGAAGGAACCACAAGGAAATAGCACGGCAATGTTAGGATACCCTCTGGAGAAAAACTACGACGCCCGAAGTGTGTTTCCCAACTCCACGGAGTGCTGTCCGCTACTTCATTCGAGAGTGCGGCAACCAATCGAGAGGCGGGAAAGTCAAAAGGCGGATCTTAAGTTCTTGGCTCCTCCTCCTCTGCATTACATATTCATGAGTGAAAATAACCATTCGGAGCAGGAGGATCGGCGGGAAGATGCTCCTTCATTGAATTTCGGTTTCGAGGCTTTCGGCTCCTGGGAAAGTGAAACCTGTTCCGGCTGTCGCCTACAACAGTGTTACTTAACGAATCACAGACTGAGGTAGGTTGAGTTTTAAATTGATTAGTTACCGCGGGACTTTGAACCGAATCACTGTAAACATACAACACCAGTAGTCATGTCATATCTGGTTGTGGAATAAAGATTCCTACGTTTTCAAATACACTTATTAGGAAACGGGTTGTGAATATAATGAAAACAAATATTTCTTTTCCTGTTTGTGGAGTTGGCATTTCATATAATATTGGGAAATGTAATTTTTTTAAAATTTTTACTATATACAGAATAATACACGTGCTTCTATATTAGGTTAAATCCGAATTAGGGCAAGAAAATATGGTGTATTTCGAACTTTATTTATTCAAGCTATATTTCTAAATTCTACAGTTTTTAAAACAAATTGCCCCTTTATTAAGTGAAGATGTTTTTTATTAGTTGCTATAGAGTTTTATATGAATGCCAAAACTCGTAATAACTATTCGCATTTCTTTTTTTAAAAATATAAATGTTTTCTGGATGTAATGATTAATGTTTTCTGCTATGAAATTCAAGTAATTTTTACGAGGTAAAGAAAATGCGTTTTTATGTATTTCCTTATCACAATTAATTTCGACCTATCTAACTATAAGCAAAATATTTTTACTGTAAAATACATGGCAAGATACTTTTGAAACATTCATTTTTATTTCAAAATGCTCATCTTCAAATGAGTATTTATTGAAGCCAAGAAATTTCGATTTTAGTTACTTGCTTTTTTATGTAAAAAATGAAATGATACTAAATGAATATTAAAAACTTTATAAAATAAGTATTGCTGAGTGATGATTGGGCTCATCAAGGACTTTCTTAAATATTCTGAAAATAAAGTTTAAAAACCTTTCGATCATATTTGAAGATTTTAAAAAACTTGATAGTCTTTGATGATTGAATCGCTGTCAGTTCATTCTACATATTATTTAAAATACAAACAAATACTCTTTCAAAAGTTATTTTTATATGAAAGTAAGCTATAACTATTGGACATTCATTTTTCTATTAATATTTGTAACTGAAACTATGTTAAGTGTTATGGGAATTAATTACAAATCTACGAAATTCACATTGTATTATTCATAGAAAAATCATTATGCGCTATGTAAAAAAAAACAATGATTTGAAAATTTTAATTAAATATTCGTTAACAAAAGACGTAAAAGTAAACTATTCACATACTTATAAAATATTCAAAAATAATTTAAAGGATTCCCAGCATTCTATTCATCTGTGAATACACATTTACGAGTTTTAAATTTCTTAAATATATTCAGAATATAATGATTAAGCGAACTTTCTTTATAAAAAATCTCTACTAAATGCCATAAATTTTTAAAAATTGAAAAAATTAATATAAAATTGATTACTTTCCAGTTAGGTAGCCAATCTCTACAGTAATCTTACTTCGATTATTTTATTCATCTTCAAAATTTTTATATTTCTTACAGAATAAAATTCTTTTTCTTACCATGAGCCAGTCTTCATTTAATTCACCAAAAAAATGCCATTTTTATAATATTTATATTAAAAAGATCACTATGGTTAAGAAGATTAATTATAACATTCTAAAAATATTTGCTATTATTATAAAGTACTATATTATACCATGTTAGAAGTGTGAAAATGCGAAAGAACTTTATAAAAATACAATAGATTTGCATTATCTAAATGCTGTTATTTCATTTCTGGTCATATAAAAAATGAAAGAAAAAAAAACTTTCAATGAATAAAACTTTCTGAACATACCTTGAGCTTTTCCTATTCGCGTAGTTCTTTTTCGTCAAAGAAATTCTCGGCGCACTTATTGTAGAAATTTATAATAAACAAACAAAACTGTTAGTAAATGTAAATCAAAATCATTTATAATTACTTGATTTATCTTGTCATCTTAATATTGTTTATTCAGGTGAATTGGCTGATGAGATAGATGCGTTTTTATCTATTGCTGCATAAAATTCTGAAAAAATGACATTGCAACAGTAAAATGTTAATAATATTTAACTTTTTCAAGTATTTGTGACAGGAGTTTGATTTATAACGAAATGTTTGCATTAAAAATATTTTCAACAATTTTTTTACCATAACTTGAAAGAAACAACATAAGAAAAAGCGCATTTCGTTTTCATTTCGTTCACTTCATTTTCGTTCCCCTTTGCGAAGAGTGACCGAAATTTCCATTCAAATATGAAAGTTTACCAATCGACCTGCCAATTTCAAAAGAACTGTTGTGGATGCATCAATGTATTGGTCATGCATTAGAAATTTGCCGCAATATAGTAAAACAGCGTTTACAAATCCGAATTTCAGTTAAGATTTCGTCAACATCAATACCTAAGCAGGCATATGATGTACTTTTAAAAATAAAATTGGGTAAGCATACAATTAAAATGGCTGTGATTTTCTTACATATTTTGATAGATTTTAAAAAATTATATTTCTCGAAAAAGTTCATTGACTAAATGTTCTTTTTCATCGAATTATTTTATTTTTTTGATTCCTCTGTTTCATTTCGGCAAAATAAGATTTTATTATTATTTTATTATAATCGTCACACAACTTAAAACTACCAAGCTTTCTACAATAGTTAATTACTATCATTTCCATTTGTTAAAAAAAAACAGTAGTAAAATAATAGACAAATATGCTGTTCTCATCCTAATTCCTTCAAAAGAGTTCTGGATTACGCTTTAATTTCTAAAATTCGAGACAGTTAAAGAAAACTTATATAAAGTGTACTTACGTAAGGAAATCCCTAATGTGATCCGAGTGCAACGTCACAATCCTGATTTTGACTCTTTCTCTAGTCTTGAAAAAATTACCCGAATTGAATAAAATGTACCGGGTCTCTAATAGATAAATTAGGCATATTAAAAAATTTATGAACGAGATTTAATTTTAAAAAGTTAGCTTCTGAAGAATTTTCCTTCTCCTCTTTTACCCTCTATAGAATATGGTCCTTCTGCTTTAATCAATAATTGAAGTTCTAATTGCTTCACTCTTTTGTATATTAATAATTTCTGTTAGGTGAGTACTCAGGCAATCTATAGTGGTAATGATGAAATGACCAGACAACCCGTATTAGCAGAGGCAGTCCCGATTTCCACTCCCAGATGGATCCCCTACTCCTCCAGATTTCTAGAACGTCCCGGAATGAAGTTCAGAAAATATGGTCACTCTAGAAATCACTGAATGTGGAATACTATCTTATTTAAAAAAAAGTGTTCGTGGATGAACGCTTAAATGAGGAATCATTCAATATCAAACGAAAATGCAGCAATTTTATGAAGCCAAACGTTATCTAGAAATCTCAGAATGTATTTAAAGTTTGTCAAATAAATGAAGTTCGTTAAATCTGATTTAAAAAATATTATAGCATTTATTCTTCAGGAGCAAAAGTAATATAATTTTTTAAGAACTTTCCGAGAGATATTATTTCATTCATGAAATCTCTTGTAAAAACTTATATTGATTTTATTATAAGTTATAATTTCCTAAATAAAGCTGTTTTGTCTGGCAATTTCAAAAAAGATTCAGAAAGTATAAAATCACTTATCACTTCGAAACTGATAGAATTTCTTTTTAGTTCTTTTCGCAAAAAAAGAAAGAAACAACGGGGTTTATTAGAATGTTCTTTCTTTATTGATAACTTTTGTAGTCATGCAATAAATGAACAAGATATAAAAGATATCCGTTGTTACAGAAACAAATTGAGAAAAACCTCAATAAGTTCAAATATTATTTAATGTTTAAAATGAGAGTATATTCCACGGTGTTGGTGTAATTCTTAACAGTTTTACTGACAGATGATTAAACAGTTGAAATTTAAAAAAAAATATCTGACGTTTTATCTCGCATTTTTTAAATTATTTCCTTTGATATATATATATATATATATATATGTACATTAATGGAAATATTCTCATCAAAGTGAAAACTCTCACTAAACTCAACTGGACAAATCTTTACTCTAATAGAAAATTCTTGGTTTCAACAATAATTTCATAAAATAAAACTAATGCCAAAATTCTTCCAAAAAAAAAGATAGGTAAGTTCGTATTTTTCGTTATAAATTAATTACAAGAAGTTATTTCAACAAAGAATTTACAATTTCATGATAATAACCATTACTACTTATTACGTGAAATTATTGAATACAGGATTTAGCAATTTCAAACTGAAAAATAACTAGCACTCTCACCCTCAACAAGGCTGATCTAAATACTTTTGTTGTCAAGTTATTAACGATTATGCATTTATTGTTTTCAGGGCTAAATTAGGAATATTTTATTTTGCGATATAGGTGGCAATTTTGGGAAATGCATAGAAAACAGTTTTTTAAAAACCGAATATATATATGAATATATATTTATTTTCATTGAAGGAGTATTTTAATGTATAAAAAGAATTATTTAAGTGTTTAACACAACAGCAAAGGGCATATTGTAATATATTCGAGTGGCGAATCTGGAGGGGGTGCTATTGGACTGCAGCCCCCCCCCCTCCGGAGATAAACAAGAATTCTTGATTTTATTTAAAATCACTACTGCTGTTTGTAAACGTGACAACATTGCTTCCTGGCTTAAAACGGGCTCGAAAATTTTCTCACTTTGTTCATTCCACTAGCACTTGTCATACATGTAGCATTGAAGCGGTCGAAAACAATTTTTGGCTAGTTATTTCATTCCAATTTTTATTAAATTATCGAAAGTATTGTAGTGTCCTTTATGATTCTTATTATCAGGTGAGTAAAGTCTGTAAAGTGAAAACGTTTTGGTTTACTTAAGCCATGAGGTTTGGCCTTCGTCACGACGATTCAAAATTTTTAAGACCTCAGCCCCTCCCAGACGCAAATCCTGGATTCGCCACTGCACGTTGCGATATCAAAAGGAGTATATGACCAAGTATATACTCAAAAAGGAGTAAAAGCGTGTATACTCTAGAAAGCAAGCAAAACACTGTATATGATCTATAATATAACCAATGAAATTTATTTTGAATTAACAAAAAATACATTAACGCCATGTTTTGTCATGTATCTTGTCTGTATAGAAGCATGCAAAATTTATAATATTACAAAAGTTTCGTAAATCTTTCATAATACTGTTATTCGTCTATATTTCAATTGTTCTAATTTTTATACCTTTCGTGGAATGGATATTCAAGTTAAAATTTGTAATTATACAAGATTTTAATTTTTTATACTAGCAATTATACAAGTTTTTATATCAAATAAAAAGTTGTGAGTCCTTTAATGCAGGTTTTCTTGAATTCCCCCCTACACACACACATTGTCTCAAAAGGATCCTAAACATTTCACGGTCCTATCTAAAACTTGTTCACGAATCGGAAATGCCTGCACACGATCAACTAAGGATAAATGAAAACTTATTATTTTTTTGTAAATTTAATTTAAACGGTTTAAATTATTAATTATAAAACGGTGTATTTTCAAAAATTATTTTTTGATAATAATACTAAAAAATAGGTGAAAAAATATGTCTTAGGTGAAATTCTAAATGCTGAAAACAATTTCGGTGGCTGACTCCGACTGGGAGAATCATTATTATAAATCAAAATTACGTTCAATTCGACTCCTGAAAAGTCATCAAACACTTCACCGTAATAATATTCCTCGTATCTGAAGTGCCGAAACATCCCAAATTAACTTGCATCGTCTCATTTTTAAACTCTTTGTACCCGCTTGAAAAAACACACGCGGTAGCATTTGTTTAAACTTTTCAATAAGAAGTTCATATTTAATTTTTTAAAAAAAATATCTTCTTAAGAATTCTTCCCAACTTTTACTATGGATAGAATATGATTACTCTGCTTTACTTAATAACGGTTGTTAAGTATTGGAATTTCTTTGGTTATTAATTTCCATTAACCATTAAAATTTATTTTAAAACGATTTCTGACTTTCATTTATTGAATAAAACATGGAAAAAATGCTTGAAAAAATCCTATTTTGTTTTTAGTATGGTTTATAACTAAAAAACAGTTTGTTACCAACTGACAACACTGGGCTTTATTTAAAAAAAAAAAATCCTTGATAAAATTCTATAATATTAAGCACACATGAGTTTTCATAACTAATAATACGGATAAGGAATTTTCTTCAACATTTTAGAATAAAATATGGTATTCTCAAGGGTGCAAACGAAGCAAAAAAGATGTAGCCTCAAGTGAAAGACACTAATTTATTTTTATTTTTTTGTCAGCACTCAGGCTGCCATCTATATGTTATAAATTGATTTAATAAAATTTTCAGTATGTATCCTATTGTCAACAACAGTCAATAGATCTTCAATTTTATTCTCAAGATTTTAGAAGACAAAATTGGGTATGTTGCTTAAAGGCAGCACTGGTCATTTAAGGGTTAATTGTATAAACTCGTGTCGTTAACAATGCCAGTAGTAAAATGACCAGACATCCTAGATTAGCCGATTTTTCTACTCTTTGTCCCGTCGTGTACCCCACCCCAAATATAAAGGGGCTGGAGTAGAAATTCAGAAAATTTACTTTATCAACTCATAAAAAATATTCGATTAAAGAAAAAATCAATTTACCTTCTATTCTTTCATTTCATATTTAAGTGGAGAGAAACCAATCTAACCATCTAAGAGAAAGCTAACGTGTCTTCACACTTTTTATCACAATACTGGGTCCTTTTTGTCACAAAGTCAGTTTTTAAAAGAAATTTCGAGAGTCGTTTGAGACATTTGTCTTTATCTCGAACAATTCTAAAATTTGAAAGTTTCTATTATGGATTTACTGCAGAAACAGTGGTGTAGTCGTAAAATAAGCAATGCCGGAACGCTCAAATATGGGTGACAAAAACCGTGCTGTTTTAAGGACGTTTTCACAATTTTTTCTTATTTATTTCTCTTGAAAGAAAAAGCTGTGCCGGAACGACTTTCCGGTGCGTTCCGCCGCTACTACACCCCTATGCAGAAATAGCATTCATTCTCGTTTACGTTAGCGATTTCATTAAATATATGTTGTTTTCATACAAATTTCGTTCGGTATATATATATATAAATATTTTTTTTTTGGACATGAAGAAATATATTTTCTCGAAGATGATTCTTAATACAGAAATTAAAGTTTTAAAAATATTTAGTCCAAAACTTTTATTAAAATTACTTTCCCAAAATAATATTTCATTAATTGCAGCGTAAGACGTGCTTTATTGAAAGCGTGCAACAGATAAAACAGTGAACTGTCATAATTTGTAGTCTAAACTTACTGTTCCCACGACGAATATTTGACCAACTTCCAACAGCGGACGAGTTTTTACTTTTTATATTTAAGATAGTGGACTATTTTCTCATTGCTATCTGCATGCAATAAGTCCAAATTCTTTTATAACGTAGCGAATTGCCACAGTGGGTGATTGGGTGAAAAAAGTGAGGGGGCATAAAATTTACAGACATCTAAAAGACCCGGGAGTATAGGAAGTAGACAACAAAATTTAAAAATTTAATTAGCTAGTTTTCCCGAACACTATTGCTTTTGTGTAATTCCTAGTTTTAGGCAGCTAAAATGAAATAAAAATTTAATTTTTCCTAAAAAAAAGGAGGGGGCGACTGCCCCCCACTCGCCGCCACTGAATTGCCATGTAAGTGCAACGCTATAAAGCGTAATCCACCAAACTGTAAAAATAATTTTAGGGATTGGAAAAACCTACCGGATTTAACCGAAATCCGTTTTTTTTTGTTTCGGTTAACCGGTTTTTTTCGGTTATTTTTTTGTCCCGGTTATAACCGGTTATTTTTTGTAAAATCCGATAACCGGATAAAAAAACCGGATCGGAAGATAGGCTATATTTTAGGTTCGATTAGACTAAAATTTAGCAAGATATGAAGCATTGAATTTCGTGATCTTAGGCCAATCACCGACAACCGCTTCCTCGATTCGTCTGTTGGCTGGCGGGTTACTTAAGGGGCATTTATGAACAGCTAAATATTGGCCAATGGATTGATTTCCTGTAGAAACAATATTAATAAAAGAATTTGTCTACGAAAAGCGTTTTTTTTATTATTATTAAAAAAACACCGAAAACCGGTTATTTCAAAAACGGTTATTTTGAGCCGTTATAACCGCCAGGTTGTGAAAAAAATACTGAATAACCGAAAACATGTTATTTTCGCAATAACCGCTATCCCTAGAATAATTGAGACGCGATTTCTACATTTTGCGAAGCAAGAAGCGGATTCTTTGCTTATGTTTAAATCAGTTTATCGTGTTGTCAACCTTGCAGAAAATTCAGCGATTGAACTTTAAATGTGTATTTGTAGCATGCAGAAAATAAGCTTATGTAAAAGAAACAACCTCTGTAAAGTTAAAATTTACTACATTTCGTTTAATACACTTTTCTGTTTTGCCGTATAATGTTTTTCAAAAATACATACATCACTACTAGCCAATTGTAAAAATCGCAGTGAACAATATTATGTTTTTAGAAAACGAAATATTAAATCCGACTTTTCAGACTTTTAAAATAACATTTGTATTGGAGTTTTAGAATGTAAACTGTAAAATAACAGAGTTAAAAATTTTTATCTCATTGTTAGTAAGCAGAAAGTAATTTTCATTAATATTAAATGAACTAGTCTAACTGTTGAAAAAAGAACACACTAAATATTTTTGCGGAACCACATAACTTAAATTTACCATATATTTTAACAGTTATATTGTAACCAAAAACAAATGCAATATTCAGTATTCCGTACAATATAGTATATACGTTTCAAAAGCATAGATGTACACACTAAGGGTACGCATGAAAATGTTTTTATTATTATTATTAATTTGCTAGCACTGAACTCATATATCATAGCGTCCTTCATTTCCTGTTGGCTGGTAACGTTTAATGTGCATTTAAGTACATAAAACAGCATTCAAAATCAATCCAAAATAAAATTTTATAAGCATTTGAGTACTTTTTAAAGTTTTTAAAGAAAAAAGTAACCGGGAATGTAATATAAGCTTAAAACCTACTCCTGATAGGACTTCAAAAGTTTCTAGGAATACAGTTTTCTGGTAATGCAAATTTTTTTCAAATCGATCATTAATGTAGTTTCGAGTGGTGAAAGAATTGACTTTCGTGAAAACATATTGTTGCCTCCATAGATGTAAGTATCTACTTTTTGGAGATCGAAGATAGCAATCATATATCTTGATTGGATGATTGGGTTATGCAATCAGCTGACTCGGGACAATATTTTTCGATTGAATTCTCTAGAAGAGGATTTCCCTCCAGGGGAATACTTTTTTCATTTTCTTTTTCGGAAACTTTAGTTGCTGAGAAATCGTTGAGAATCCTTTTGATTATTTTTTATCTCGAAAACATTAATCTTTGATAAAATGTCGTTTAAAAAATCCTTGCTCAAAAATCAGCCAAAAACTTAATATATTTAAAATTTCCTTCAAATAAGACTAAATCTATCACCTTTATCACGGTTCTACTTACATTAAAACCGAGAGAAATGTGACAGATTTAGTTTTATTTGAAGGAAATTTTAAGAATGGAGTAACTACTATATAATCAAAATTAAGATAGAAAAAGCTCATAGAAAGGCAGCTTTAACTTACCTTTATGCTACGGCCGTAACTAATTTAATTTTATCAAATTAGTTGTAGAAGTATTAGTAACTGTTATATTTAACTCATATAGTATACAAATGTAAATCAATGGAAACGAAAGAAATGGTTTAACTAATATTGGACGCTGCAATGCAGTGGGAAATAATATTCAAAATACATTACATAAAAATATTCGTATATGGAGTTTTACCAAAAATAATTATTGCATTAAAAGTATTTTGTTGTTCAACGGATTGAAGCTGGCTCAATTTTGCTCAACTAACACTTACATATCCATAAAGTGGTGGATGATTTCTAGTTTGCATAATTGCGTACCATAAGTTTTCTAAGAAAATGAAAAACATTAGAAAACTTTATAAATACGACAGATGCGAACTGCTAGCAATCGCCAGGTGTTACTTTTAGAGACTGTGGTTTTCAAACTGGGTAAACATTGGGTCAAAGTTCCAGGCAATATTTGGTGATATAACAGTATACCTCAGTCGCGAGATTTATTGAAAGGCATACATTTTTTTAAGATTAACTTTGATTGCTTTTTATTTATTGATTTTGATTATGTCCAAAATTATGCAGATAAAAAAAATATAAGGAAAAGTAGGGTAAAACAGGATCCTAAGACTCGAAAGCTTGTTGCAGCTAGACATAGAGCTTGTGAAATTTTACTAAAATATTCATATTTATCAGAGAGTACAATATATCTTTCAGGAAAATTCATAGTTTTACTCCTTTTTTTACTAATGATTTATTTGTAGAAAAAGTCAAACCTCCCGGTTTTACCACACTAGTGCGGTAAAACCGGGTACACATGTTAACTCTATGGGAAATTAGGGACAACTCGATTTTCAGTGGAAAAGTATAATTAATTTTTATTTTATGTGACAATTTAAGAATAACACAATTTTTTAAGATTTAACAATAGTTATAATAGTTAACAATTTTAAAAAAAAGACGATTTTTTAAAAAATTTAACAATAATTACAATAGATGACAATTTTTATCAATAGTTACAATCGTTGGCAATTTAATAATAAAGATAATCAATTTTAAAATATTCGCAAAATCCGTATCTAAACTAGTGATAAAAGATGTAGGAATGAAATAGGAAACCTAGTAATGTCACTAGAGGATTGAAACACTGCTGGTTAAGAAATTACAATAGAACAGAATGGCGACAAAATAAAATGTAAGAATCTAACAAATTTTCTACAAAAAAAGAAATTGGAAAAACATAATAGACTTACTGGGTTCTCCTACTATTTTAATGATCCAAATCCAAAAGCAGAAGAAGAAAAATAATCCAATCCAAAAGTAAAAGAAGAAAAATGTATTCTTCGTAATTCTTTCTTCTTTAAATTTCGAGCTAACTAAGAGACGAGCTCGGTCCAATTGACGATGAGTTAAATAAATTTTTAATTTTACATGGATTTTAAGTTTTATTTGAAAATAAATGATTAAAAACCGTTTATTTGCAAGCGACGAAATAATGGAATAAATAAATTTTAATTATTTTTAAAATTTTGACTAAAATAATACTTTGAATTATTTGAAATTATCACAAAAAAAGAAAATATTGGAAATCGGAATAAATTGCAAATGCTTTCCATCAGACATTTGACTCAAAGGTCAAATATGAATAGCCCTCATAAACTACCAACTGTCTCACAACCTAAGAAAATCCTCTTGTGTCAGGTATCAGTAGTTTCCCCTAATAGCCGGTTTTATTCCGAGTGCAGAGGTTATAAAAAATGAAATAGAACCATGCAATTGTTTTACTAAATCTTTATTTTTCGATAGGATATAAATCCTTAGTAAACATATAATAAGCCGAACTAAATATAGTTTTTATAATTGTAATGATTAATAAGTAAGGATAGTTTAAAAAGAAACGAACATTGGAAAGTTGACGTCATAAAAAAAAATAAACCTTCACAGACGAAGTGAATTCAACAACAACGACAGGCAACTATGACCATTCTTTTTTCTTCAATAGTGGAGAATAATTCAGTATTTGTCCACTAAAAAGAAAAATTAATAACTCCAAAATCAAGGTACCCGGTTTTAGCCCACTCTCCTCTATCTAATGTTTTATTCCATGCTTACTCTTTCATGACAACATAATAATTGTAGTCTTTTCACATCATTTTCAAGAGGCTAGGAGCTACGGTTAAAATGACAGGATGAAATATTCCGTTTTTAGGTATATTTACTAGTTTTCTAAAATTGATTTCATCTCAGCACAAGGTTTTTTTTATTTAAGGCTAGAAAATTGAATATATAAGCATACTCGGTGATTTTAATTATGTATCGCCAGAATTATCTACAGTTTTCGGAACTATTTTGTTGATCGAGGATCACAGCAAGAAATCTTACACAAGAATCACAGCAAAAAGCACAACAAGCTACAAGTCCACAGTTCAATTCGTTACTTTGCGCTTGAAGTTTCTATCCCATGCAACAGAAAATTTGGTTAACAAAATTCAGATGTTTAAATTTAACTTGCTATCTTGAATTTTAAGCTTACGCAATAGTCTTATTTTTTTGAATTACGGGTTCATTTGGAAGATATAATTCCACTTTTCTTTTTATTTAAAATTGTTTATTAATTAATCAAAGTTTACTACATCATAGTACATTTTTTTGTCTTTTAGATGAACTGCAGGAAATAAATTATGGGAAGGCTGTACAAAGTTTCAAGTGAAAGAAAATATTAAACTATATCTCAAGTTTTTCAAAAGCACCCTTTATTTAAAGTGTTCAAAATATGTAAAAATAATTGTGAAAGTTTACAAACGAACGAACTTTATAGTGTAAAATACTATTTTAATTGCTGGAAAATCTTTTGATTTACATTAAATTCAATGGTTTTAAGTTTTTCCGATTGTGATAAGTCAGTTTTTTGTCTGTGCTCAATCTATTATTTTAACAATAGGCAATAACTCAGTTTCACAAAAATTTCGCTCATCTTAAATTAACTGGACCGAGGAATATCCGAGGTCTTCGAATTAAGCGAAATTGGATTCTAATGCTTTGCATTTAGCTGTTAGTTTCTTAGCTGATGTACATTTCAGTAATTGCTTTTATATGTGAGCCTGCAATCTAAAACAAACTCACCATGTTGACACTGTGCCAAATAGAACAGCGGTAATTTAACAAAATTTGGAGCAACATTGCATTAGAACGAGATAATTCACATCATTGAGAGGAAACCAGCGGGAGTGGCTCCCGAAACTTTCTCGCATACGACTAACACGCGTGAGGGAAAAAGTACTCCGCGCGCCAGAAAACGTGCGGTATTTCCTAAGGTGGGGAAACGCTCACTGTTCGCGCCTTTTTTTGCCTCGTAGTATGGGGAAAAAATCGAATATGCAATTTCAAAGCCTTTTTTTAAAACCGATTTAAACGAAAATTGAAGACAAATCTGCAATTAGGATTTCAAGACTACATACGAAATTTCATTTATCTAAGACATTTCTTATAGAAGATATCGTCTTCAGAAGTATACGATAATACAGACCACAGACAGTCATCCATTTGACGGATTTGGCCCAAAATGTGATACGGACCTACATTCCTGATGATAAAACTGAGTAACAAATTTTATCCATCTAGCTATTCAAGTTTTTGAGATATAATATTCACAAGAACGCGGACAGACAGACAGACAGTCTTCTCGTAGATGGATTTTGTCCAAAATTTTCTAGAAACCTACAAATTATGTGTCAAGATGACATACCAAATTTCATCCCCGTATCTCTAATAGTTTTCGAGTTAACGTGTTCACAGACATAATTCCAAAATTGTGTTTTTCGGACTCGGGGAGGTCTAAAACGTGGAGATTCGTCAAAATCTCGAGTTCGAATTTTTTGACGATTACAATACTTTCTCTTTGTATATTTCGTATACGAGAAAGTAAAAGAAGTTAAGTAATCAGTGTGATGCATTATAATATTCTTGTATGAACCGCAAAAAGTCATCCATTTTCATCCTTCGTCGTTCAGGCACAAGTCACCAAGTCCAAAACTATAGTTTGAGATATGGTTGGTTTAAACTTAATTAATTTTGAATCGTTATGATAAGCAGTAAAAATAATTTTACAAATTTCTAGCTCTTACGCTTGATTTACTGATGCTTAGATAATACGTTTATGTCACGAAATAACTCATTGCAAATTCTAATTGACTGCATTAGTCCGTCAAAAGTTTTTTGTGGACTGACTGATTTCTGTCTGAACGACGACTGAGAGCGAATATTATATTATTATGCTTTATTCCTTCAATGTCTTAGTTCTATGCTGTTCCAAAATCATCTCCGAGGTCTGTGTAATATTAACTGCTGAGTTATTCCGCAATTAAAAGTTTTCTACAGTAAAAAGAAAATAAAGCAATAAAAGTATTGTTTGTGCATGTAATTTTAAATATGAACGGATAAACATAGTAATTTTGAAAATTACTATGCAGACCAATTGAATTTCACAACATTATATCACGTACATATTTACCGTACATGTATTACAGCATATATTGTAATTTGACAACAGCTGGCATCATAATGTGACGATGACAACACAGGAGAAACGTGTTAGCATAATTTTCCCGACAGGACCAAAAGAAAAAGTGAGACATTAAAGGCATTTATACGAAAATTACTGCACAGCCCAAGTAAAATATTCTGATGAAATCAATGCGGGATAATATTATTTCATATAAGTAATATCTATATACAGTACTGTGCGTCTCGTAATCCTGTATCGACTGGCGCAGTAATGCAACGGTGACAACACATCCGACGAATTCTAGTATAATCTACCCGACACTACCAAAACAGAGAGGGGCGTGTGAGAAAGTAGGGAAGAAGACATCAGAAGTAAAATGAATCGAGATTACGCACATGTTGACGTTAGCTGTGCCGACAACTATAAAACTCGGAAGGAAGCTAAGCCTTCCATTTTGTAAACGGATTAAGTCGCGAGATGAGCGAATAGGCATAGATACTCCAACACATACATAAATATTAAGAGGGAGGGTGGGAAAAAAAGAGCAGGGGAAAAAACATTTTCTCCTGGCGGAATTTTTACCGCCTCTAAAAACAACATCCGCTGGCTTAATACACGGGTCTAATTTTTACAGTCCCCCCTCGCTTACTTCTTTACCCCCGTTGTAATTCTTGCAGCTGCAAAAGGGAATAAATATTTCTGTGTCGGCTTCGGTCTCAAAGGATGTGGGAACAGTTGCCCCGTCCGTCAACCCTAGTCCCCTGTTCCCCTTTCTTTCTGCTGCCCTATTTGGGCATTATACGAGTGTTTATGTCAATACAATACATCGGTTGAAAACTATTATCACAGGGTGGAAAAGGTCGGTTTTTTCTACCAGAGAGGGCGGTTACGGGGTTTTAAGCGAGGGAGTGCGAGCGACGTTTATTCGATTCGTTTGAGCGTGAGTTTTGATTCTGATTTGTTAATTTAGTAGTGCGCTATCCGGGGCTGGTAGAAGCGTATCCGGCGCCCCTAGGCCAGGGCCGGATTTACACATTTCTACGCTCTCTCCCAAAACATATTTTGCTCCCCCTCCCGTCTGAAAAATGTTAATCTGTAATTTTCAAGTTAATATACCATAGTTTATTTTTAAAACACATAAGCACTTAATACAATCTTTGTGATCTTTGAACCACCTTCAATTTTTAATTCAAAATTACACTTCTTATGCAATAATATAATAACGGTTACAAAAATACTCCATTTCTCGAAATCGTTTGAAATACCTTCTAGAACTTCTTCGTTCGCCCTTTTATCCGTGAATAGGTTTGAAGGGTCATTGAAGTATACAGATCTTTTTAAATCTCTCCCAATTCAAATAATTTCAAAGGCAAGAAAGAGACTATTAGATCCACAGAAGACAAAAAATGTATCGCTCATTACATTTAATATAACGAATGTGAATTTTAGAAACATCATTTTATATGGCATTTTGAAAATAGCACTGAAAAATGTGCAAATATTTGGTTGTTATTTCTTCTGCGCCCCGATGGATAAGCCCTAGGCCATGGCCTAAGCTAACCCTATGGGAAATCTGGCCCTGCACTAAGCAAAGAAGATTTTATACGCCCTTTACCAATACTTTTTTACATATTCATGTACATGGCCACGTATAAAGAATTTAATATACAGAATATTGTGTTTTCATTTAATTAACAAAACCTTATTTAAATTGCGTAAAAAGGAAAAACGGTTTTCAGTAATCATCATTTACTTGTACTTTAAGCATCAATAATTCATTAGCGTACGCAATAATATATTTACAGTTATAGTTAAATACATATTCCATTTCAATATTTATTAAGAGGGCCAGAAGTGCGACGAACAAATGACAGTTTCGTTTCTGATGGACAAACGCTCCATTGTTGTGGCGCCCGAAGCAATAACCTAGGTTTACCTAATGGTAAAACAGGCTCTGGCACTATCTTTGGTGTTGTATTGATGGGTAAAAAATACGTATGCAGTACAGTAAAAATAATTGAACAAAATTCTATAAATGAAAATTAATAATTTACCAAACTTAAAAATACATAAATATTCCAAACGAAAAGCAAATAATTTTAGTTATCAAAATTTTTCAAAAGTATTATTTGGAAAATACTGTTCAGATTTTATTATACAAAATGGTATTGGCTGCTATTTTTCCTATTCAACTACATCTTTGAAAGCTGGAGACACGTATTCAGTAGCTGCAACCCATAGGTAGCTTACACAGGACGTTCGCAACTGCACAGAAAAGAACCTCAAAAGTACAGATAAGTTTCAGATCGCTGCACTTGTTGTTGTTTTTTCCCAGCATGAGAAAACTAAAATTAAACTTTATTATTTAACTTACATGTTTTTTAAATTTTATTTTCAATTAACGGAGTAGATTAAGAACATCATATTTATCATTTGATAAAGCTTTGTTAGTAAACGAATTCGTGAAAACAGCGGGTTAAAATAAATAGCATTTCATTGGATTTAATCTTACAAATAATGAGTTATTTTGCTTATAAGCAGGTACTTTCGTACGCTCAGATAGGCCTAGTAATTTCAAACTCCTTGAAATCGAAACGATTTGAATTCGAATTTGAAATGTTGAAAGTTGAACAGTTTTCCTCAAATTTTCATTGGAAATTTCACATTTCTTAGCTACCCAAGTTTTGAATTGCATTATTGCAAATAAAACAATAATTTTGTGAAATACAACGAAAGTTATAAAAGTATTTTTGTGATCACGATTTTTTCTAGCTAAAATCAAAGAAACATTAAATAAAAACAGCTAAAGAGAGCCTATCAATATTTTCATAATTAGAAATATGACTGAATTTTTTTTAAAGGCTGATTTCACAGAGCTATGAACAAAAGCAAATCGACTTGATTTGATTTTTTGAAGGAACATGAAAAATACTTGAGAATAAATTCTATAAGATAAAAATGAATGATACTTTACGATCGCTGTTCTGTCCAAAGGAAATGGATACTAATAATAAAAATTAGCTATATAATTGAGCTACTTGGCAGAAACAAAATATCATTCTGCTACAGGTTTGTAGCGGAATCAAAGCTGGCATATTTTATTAAGTGTGCCCATAAGCTTAGACATGCGTTATCTAGATCATCTCGCCGTCTTCATTTTACTTATCTAAATGTCCTTGTTTATGTTAATACCAAATATTGTTTATGTCCAAAATTGTAAAGAGTTCCATAAATTTCTTTTAATGAGAAAAAACATCTTTCGAAACTCTTTCATAGTTCAAAGAAGTACACGATGAATAACCAATGTAGATGAATCACTATGAAGAAAAAGCAATCGGATGTTTTTATGTATCTTTCGGCTTTCTTTTTTGTATTTTTTTTTAATAATTCACTTTTTTCAATTCGATATTTTTCCCTGTAAAATTTTCTGTCAGAAGTTTTTTTTATTTGGTCTAACCCTAAATCTATTGGGTCTAACACTAAATTTAATAATTCACTTTTTTCAATTCGATGTTTTCCCTCGTAAAATTTTCTGTTAAAAGTTTTTTCATTTGGTCTAACCCTAAATCCCGTACCTCTTCATCCCCAATATCCGGATTGATATCTGGCTACTTTAAGTAAGCTGCCTTTGAAAAATGTGAGTTGCCCAAAACGATCATCTCGCATCCGTAACTTTCTCAGCCGTTCCTACACGACAATTAATCTTCCTTTTCGTCCAAACCGTACAAAGTTAAAAGAGGGTGTTTTTACTTTTTCAGTTACTATTCGTGTGGAAAAATTCTATTTCGGTACGCCTTCCCATGTTAACTAAAGTTTTTTTCCTCACCAAACAGTGTAAGGAAATTGATTCGTATCTAAATATGCAAATATTGCAACTAGGTGATATTATTCTGCGCATAATATAAGTTGAGAAGGATAATTTTCTGAAAGTATTTTTTTTTTATTTGCGATCAATGAATTGTGTAGATAATGTTGTGCCTTAGCAAATAAGAAATATTTGAATAGTAATGAGTTAATAAGTCATTATATTAAGACAGTTTGAAGATTTTCTCTCCATCGCCTCCAAAAGCTTTGAACCACCCGATAAAAATCCAGTTCCAACACTGCTTTTTAAAAAAAAAATCCAATATCCTCTCAAGAAATAACCCGCACAACAAAAATATTTAGGCAAAAGAATAGAAGTCCTTACAAAGCAAGTGGATACCGACAACATTAATTGTATCACATGAAGCATAGGGAAAAGCACGTGTTATGACAGGAGACAAAAACATTCCTGTCCGATCAGTGCATTTGTAGGCATTGTGTCTGAAGAAATCGTACACAAGTCCTCAAGTTGCGTTCTCTCGAATATTGAGACATCTGGATTCGAGAAAGCGATACTCTCCGGGGCGGTCTACTCTTTGTTCAAATTTCGCCATTGAAGGGATTTTCCGTGCCAATAGATCTGACGTCCCACAATGGCATCCTGCATTAGGGGGATTAGTGGTGGTCTCCCAAACCTACTGACTCGATAGCTGGAGATTTGGCTCGATATCGCCGTTGGCGTTTTTTAATGTCCTTTAAAGAGGGAGATCGGAATATCGTTTTAAGTGTTTTTGCGGTTAGAGTCATTGGTGATTTTCAGCAGTGTGTTGTAGAACGAAACATTTATACTGAACATTTTAAATTCCAAAGTAAAAAGTGAGAATACAGTTATCTCTAGTAGCACAAAGATATAGTAGATACAATATTTCTTCAACAATATAAAATATTCACAATATTGTTCAATTAAGTTAAAATATCGTAGCAATATTGTACAATATCATACGTTGCTGGGGATATGAGAGTTCTTTTAATTATTTCTTGCTTTTTATACAAATGTCTTATCAGATTTAGAATACTGTTTTAAGTTAAAAATACTAAACTTTCGTACAAATGTGCATATTTTTATTATCTTAAACATCTATGTTACTAATTCCGAGTTATCGTCAACTGCTGCATGTGTGAAACCTCTAGTGAGAAAATAGTTTCATAAAATAAAAAATATATATTGTTACATTGAAGCTGCAGTTGACTGTTGATTCATATTCACGTATTTTATACGTTTCAGAAACTAAATCCAGTCAATTGAATAACTACATTTTAAAAGACAAAATACAGCTATCCACAGTTATCAGCATATAACATGGACGGAAAACAAACACATGAGTGACATTTAAAACGTTTACATACATAGTCGAGACAGGAATCAGCTAAAATATACCGTTAAATCAAAAAAAGCTCCGTATCCTTCATTACTCTTAAGCGAATAAATTAATTTTTTTTTTTGAACAGTTCTCAGAAAGGTGATGCGTTTATATTTTATAAGCACCGTGCTATATCTGAAATATTCAATTAAATTTTTCTAATGCTAACGATCTTAATAATCTTTATATGAAGTTTCTTCATTTTTTAGTCTATTGTAATCACTGCTTTGAGGTGAAAAATATTAAGGAATATCTTCGTCTCTTGAAACTAATTTAGAAACATGTAAGGATTTCACTAATTCCAAAATATGTATACATTTTAAAAACACATTTTTTTTTTAATGCGTGAAATTCATAATCTTTTTGTGTGACGAAATCAGTTTGTAAATGCGTGATTCTGTATTTCACTATTAGCTAAGCAGCATTATATTAACGAGTAAGTTTATTGTGAACAATGAAAGATATTTTTGCATATATTACAATGGAAACACTTGCTTTTAAGGAAGTAGGTAAAAAAAATATCTAAATGCGTATTGAAATGAAATTACATTCCAAAGGAATACAAACAGGTAAAAGAAAAGCAGAGATCAATTCCAAAATAAAAAAAGAAAGAAAAATCGACTATCTTCCTATTTAGCTGCAATAAACTTAAACATTTTTTAATTAATATTATTAATAAGAAATATCGTAAGTATTGCAATTTGACTGCTAAAGGATCGATATATTCATATGTGAGATTTAGACAAGTTAAATCTGTTAACACTTTCATGACTGTGAAAATCATATAACTGATATCTATACCAATCAATCAACAAAATTCATAAAACTTTCGGAAGAAAAAAGTTTAGCGTTAATCTTTGATAGTTTCAAAATGACGAAATTTATCAAATTATTATTTCAAATAAAAATATTTACGAATAGTGTTTTTCAAACCACGTTCGTACGAAACTTTCTTCCGGAAGTTCTCATTTCCGTCAATAAGTTTATCTTGAAGTTAATTGCAAGGAGAGAAACATGTTTTATAGAAATATCTATTCAAATATTCTAATTTTGCATTTATTTCTCAATAGGACATCAACGTTTCTTTACTTTTGCTTCTCTCATCATTCTTCTGAATTCCAGTTTGCTCAATTTTTTTTTTTCTAATTCACATTATAAATCTAGGAGAATAACATTCTAAAGTTACCTCTTACACAGTACACGTAATTTATAAATCATTTAAAGTCTTTTCATGACAAAAATCTCTTAAAATTACTATGAATGCGCTAAAATTAACAGCAGTCTCTATTAATGTTTTGCGACAAAATATGGTAAACAATAAATATCATCTATGCTTTCATACTCCATTTCAAAATGCACTGAAATGCCGGTTCACCAGTATGGCATCAACTTCACGTAATGCACTTAAAATGTACCCAATTTAACTTTGGAACCCATTGGGTATCTTTCAAGAGAAAAGAGGCGTAGTGATGACTATAAAGACATCTGAATTGACTCCATTGAATTGAAAATTCTGTAGTCCGTATAAATTTAAATGCCATTTAAAAATACTTATCTGTAAAATATTTGAAAACCGAATCAAATCATAATTTTAATATACTCAGTTAACTGTTTTCAGAGCTTTAATGTCATTTAAAAGAAATAGGACACGAATTTATATCAAACCCATAAGTGTTTCATTTTCACCTGAGGTTCCGTATTGGAGCCCACTTACATAAAGCTAATTTTTGGGCAACCCTGACTCTTCCCATGGGAAGTCCTGGAGCAGTTTTCTTTTGTAGTATCATTAAGGCAGGGCGCAACACACACATGTGTGAGTACAATAAGCAAGATTCAAACTTACCCGGTCTCTTTACAAAAGGGGCGGTTTTCTGAAAAGATGGCGGCTCCGATTCATTTCTAGAAGCCACGCGAGTATTAAAATAACCCCAGGAGTTTGCGGTTACTTTCCAAAGTAACTATTGACCTCAGGTGGTCCTGGGACCACCTAGTGTTTGATATGTACTCCTAAGAGCTCTTACTAAACGGTCTTGTCATCGATCTTGTAAAGCTACTGTCGATATTTTTACTTTACTGAACCGCAGGCATGAGTTCATTCACTGTTTGCGGTGCTTAAAATTTCGACTGCATTCTTCGGTGCTTGTACATTGACTGAATACCGCGTGTATGTTTTTGAGGAACCTTTATAAAGGGTATTTTAAAGAAATTGCATTTTTTATAATATGCTTAATAAAGATGCTAACAAATATAGCGATGGAATGTAAATATGCAATGTCTTCATTCATTTAGGCCCGGTGCACACTAGCCGATTTGTGTCGTTGAAGCTATAAAAATAACAATTGTAACCCACATGCCCCCTGTGGAGACACACAGGGGAATGAGGGTTACTATTGTTATATTTAATTGCTTCAACGACACGAATCGGCTAGTGTGCACCGGGCCTTATATGTATATAACTTTTATATAATATTAAAGTACAATATATTCTGTGAAATAATAAATATAGTGAACAAATTATGTCTATGTAATGGGGACTTTTCGAATTGTTACTGTTTCGAACAGTATGAGTTATGCAATCGGAAACTAACAATCCTTTTATGAATTTGATTCATTAAAGATTCAGCATTGCAAACTGTACTTAAATGTATGCATTTTCTATTCAAAATTGAACAAACTCTAACCCGTTAAACAGAATAGTTTATTATCTAAAATTCAATTTAGGAAAAGTGCAGCTTTAGAATTTCTGTATAATATATGCGCAACCAGCTATGTCTTAAGAGTTGGTTTTAATCGCATAACTGCGTCCGTTTTCTCATCATAGAACTCAAATTAACCGTTATGAAGTACTTTCCTGCATTACGATTAATACGATACGCCACACATGTACTATCCTCCCCTTTTTAAACACTGATGAGAAATTAAAATTTGCAACATAAGATCACATAACTGTGCAGGTATAATTGCAGAACTTTATTTCCGAACAGAAATAATAATAAAAAAAAAGACCACATGAATGAGTCTTTCACAGTATAGGTTATAAGTGTATGAATTTTTAATTTACATTCTGGGTTGCTGCAGCCATATTAAAGTGAAATTAGTATGCATAGTGTCACATAGATAAGGTTTTCGTAGAGAGATAAAAATAGAAAATATTTAAAAATACTTAGTTGTTTTATCATCTGAACAATTTTGTCCGGTTTTTCTACATAAAAAAGGGGAATATAAATGGATTATTTTTAAATAAATTTTCACTCAATTCTTGCGTGAACTTGCTTATTTTTAGTCGTTATCTAATATTTATAAAATTTTTAAAATATCATTGAAAATATTTATTTTAGATAAGCAACAGGACAGGTAAAATATATTTTGAATGTAAATAAGAAAAACGTTTAGTTATGATTCTGATTAGATTTAATCGCTGGTTTTAGATAAAGATTTAATAATTTTGCTTCATGAATATAATATAGATTAGAATTCGATGTAGATTCTGAAAACATTTATTCGGGTAAAAATATGTAGCACCTTCTCTTGTTTATACACATGCTGATACGTAGCATTTTTAACACCTCTTTGATATACATCGATATTTTTAAGGTTTCGCCTTTCTGAAAATAATTTTAAAATTTTCAATATAAAAGAGCAATCTCTAAAATATAAGCAATTTGAAAAGAAGAGAGTTTTTGATTTATTTTACTGATCAATCCAAACTTGTAAATAATTCGTTTCACTTCTTTTCAAAAAAAGAAACACTTTATTTTGTCGATTACTCAGAAGATACTAACAGTGCTTAAATAATAGTTCCATGATAAAGAATGTAAATCGAGTAAAAAGTCTTTAGTTCTAGTTGCATCGCTCAAAAGTTAGGTAGAATATTATTACAAATAAAATGTTTCAGTTAGTAAGTGTAGTCAGTTAGTATCTGTAACAATATTTTCACTATTCTGGCAGAAAATGAAATTCAGGAAGTAGAGAGGGAGATAGAGCAAAGCTTATTAAACTTCTCCGACTTGCAACGTCTCTTCAACCTTAAATAAAAAAAATTATAAAAATCCGCAGAAACAAAAGCACATGTAGAAGGAAAAATTAACCATGCTCGTGAACCATAAATGAATGGTTTTGATGATTGATGATATAAAATAAAGTAAGTTGGGAAACATTTTTATAAAGAGCTTCAAATCAAGAGAGCTTTCGGAATTCTCTTGTTTTCTATTACTGAAGAATCTGTCAGCGTCTTCGTTGCCCCAAAATTGATGCGCAAGCCCTCACTTGGTATCAGCTGCCATATTTTACGAAGCTCTGGGATGCAGGCACACCACTTACAGGCAGCGCGTTGCAGTATTAACCCTTTGACTGTGTAATTTTTTTAAATCGCTATTTAGTCGCAACGTTTGCAAAAGTGTTCAAATATTGTTGAGCCACAGTAAGTACTAAGTAAAAACATTATGCCTGTGAAAATCGCAGGATGCAGCAGAAAATAGCCTTGCTTCCAACCGGCGCAAATCGCGCGATAGGCAGTCAGAGGGTTTTTACAAATTCAGTGCGACACTGCAATCTACCATATCCAGTTACATTTAAACTGCTTTATAGGAAGTCAATGTCATAACAGTTTTACTAACTTCACAATAGTCTTTCTTCTCCCCCTTCCGTTTTTTATCTGATATCTGTCATTTTGGAAAGAAGGTGAACAGAACAGGTACCGGACTGTTGACAGGGGCTGCTATACAATAAGACAGGTCCGCATCTCAACAGACACCGTGTTCACGCCGATAAGGATCTGCAGATCAGTCGCTTCAATGGTTGCTGCAGTTCTGGATGATTTCAAACGGCCGCCAAGCTGTTGTTTGCTTACTGAGCTGCGCCGTTCGTGGATTTCGCACGCTTTTTAAGTTTTCAGAATTCGTAATTTGCCACAGAGGGCTCGTGTCCCTTTAAAAAGAAAGTTAATGTTAATTTTATTGCATAATTAATTGCGTACATGTCACGTCGTGTCCCTTTAAAAAACACGGGGATGTTAATTTTATTGAGCAATTAATTGCGTACATGTCACGTCGTGTCCCTTTAAAAA
>BGPR01000615.1:408148-420206 GCA_013235015.1 Araneus ventricosus | reverse complement strand
TATTTAATTTATTTTCGCATTTCAGGAAAAATTATTTAGCTCTTCGCAAAGAAATTAATTAGAAATTAGTATTTTGCTCAGGTGTTTAAAGATTAAAAATTTTACGACATTCATATTTCTTAGCCTTTATTTGCCCCTAAGTGTCAAAAAATTCAATGGACCTTATATAGAACAATACAACCATCATAAATAATTTTATTCGTTTCTACAGACACATATGTGACAGCTTTTTTAACTGAAAAATAATGTTAATTTTATAAAATTCAAAAATATTTTGGACCGAGGTTCAAAATTACGAGCCCCTCGTGTTGATTCAAAACGGGACGTTAGTATAACTAAACTAAACTCAAAAACATGTTGAGGATATCAAAATTCTTTAGTGACAGAAGCCTTTGTTTTGATCAAAGGCTTCGGTAACTGAATTGAATTTATTAACTTACAATTCGTATAGCCATTCTTGTCTATTTCTACTTTGTGTTGTTAAATAAATTCCGATATGATGATTCATTCATTTGAATATCTCTTAGCTCGAAGTGCATTTATTGACTATAGCAGATGGAACTTGTAAACATAAATTACTTTCAAATTAAGAAGATGATTGACTCGCATAGATTTCATAAAATTTAAAAATAAATAACAGGACATGTTAAAACAATTATTCATTAAAAAAAATTATATTTGCATTTGGTAAAAATATTAAAAAGTAACTTATTTTTCTAGAATAGCTTTAGTTTTGGAGATTTAAATTTAATTATTTATTTTCAGTGAAATTTATGTTGTGAAAACTTATGCATTATTAAAAAATATACAACCCTATCTTTATTGAAGCTTCTTACTTTTCGCTTTTCATCACAGTAATACCCCCGGAACCAGCACGACTCCCTGTCGGTTAGGTGAACCTTAAACCCCTACAAACTTATATAACTAAATACAAATGCATAACACTGAAGAGGCTTCTTGCTGTCAAATATAAAATGAAATATCAAAATGAATATTTCATTGGTGAATAAATTGAAAATTAAATAATAAATTGATAATATGAATGTTCTAGTATATAACTTACATGTTGGGAGAAATCCCTTTATTTTCTCTTAAGCATTATAAATTTCAAATAAAAATCACTTTTTCCCCTCAAACCAAGCTCGTTCTTTTACTCTCTCCAACCAAGCATAATGTTTAAATGTGCGAAAAAAGAGAGATATTTGAGAACTAACAGAAAATTTCCCTGCCAAGTGTGTTTGAAATTCCCTTTTTCGAAACAGAAAATGACAACAATTAATTTGCCACTGACGTAGAGGAAAATTCAATAAGTGTATAAAAAAATTTAAAATCTATAATTTTCCCTGAATAATAGAATCTTAATATGATTTCAATCCGCAAAATTAGAAATTATAACGAATATTCGCCGACAAATCCCCCCTCCCTTCCCTCTGCATCTGCAGAAACTATGAATGGAATTATTTCTCTAAAATCAAAAGTTGAAACACCCTAGATAGCAAAATTCTGATAAGAGTTCTATGTCTATTTTTTATTCAATAACTGAAAATCTATTTTTTGTTTTAATTTAGTCCAAAATATTTGAAAAATAGAAATGTTTATTATAGATCTCTCTTTTATAAAAAGATATTTCTGTTATTCAAATTTTTGGCTAATTATTAAGTTTTTGTTTCTATTAATAGAAATGTAGCACTATGATCTTTCAGCTACATTTTTCCAGGGATAGCGCCAGTGGAGTGTCCGGGAGGCCAGAGCCTCCTGCCGGGGATTCTGTGTTCCCCCGTTGGGCCAAATTTTTGTATCCCGTCCACTCAACGGGCTGTTCAACTAGTAGCTAAGTAAAGATCTGGAGAAAATTTGAGAGGGTCATCATTACGCCCCTCCCCTTGTACAGCAGCCGTACCCCCTGTCGGGGAAGCCCTGCCCCCTCCCTCGGGCGGACTCTAGCGCTACTCCTGCATTTTTCAGAACTTTTTCTTCACTTACTTTTTATTGATATAATACAAATCACGGTCTTGGCTTCGTGAACGGCAAAACGGTTTAAATCGTGATTCTGTCCCCCTACCCCACCTGTAAAAAAAGCAAGAATGCAGATAAGTTATCCGATTTTTTGAACATCAACTTTTGATGCTCTAGATATTGAGGTGGGAGCGTCAAACCGGGACAGAGTCAAAAGCTTGGACTCTTCGGCTAAACCTGCAACTCTGACTCCTTTACCATTCCTGCTACTGTCAGCACGAACCCACCTACTATAACGGATATCAACAATATTACTGTGAATTACGATGTCGAACACAGAATTTGTTAACCATATTCTGTGTTCAGTAAAAGTAAGGAAAGCTTCTTCAGAAGAAAATTTTTAAGAGCTAACTCTATCGCATTTCTATTTTTTTTAATGGGAACTATTTACTTGTGAGTAAAAAATTAGGAAGATCCGAGATGCTTTTTTCAAGCAGGGACATAGAGTCAAGTTGGGGCTGGCCTGACTGATCATGAACTTCAGTAGCAGAATGGTAATATCACATGAATCATTTTTTCCCCGTTACTATGATTTTTATACTGTATTTGCTTCTTGACCTCTGAGTTTAAAGAAGAATATCTGTATATGGTCATCAAACGTGTGAATTCTTTTTCCTTTCAGTGTTATAGGTATAAATAGCACTATACCATTTTAACTTTTATGAGTAAATTTCATAATAGTAGAATAAAAATTATATGGAGAAGGAACAAAATAGAATTTCAAATCGATTTTAGATTACAGAATTAAATCTAAACAAAATGTTTTTAAATTTTTTTTGAAATCAACTCCAAATGTCTTTATTAAAGCAGTAATTGGCCCAATCATTAACTGCTTGTACAGTTAAAGTTTTAATTGACCAGTAGTTAACGCATTATAAAAATGTCTTTTATAGCACACGAGAAATTATATTAACAATATTAAATATATACTTTCTTGAAACTTTGTGCAAGAATTTAAGTAACTTCCATGAGTAATAAACGCGGTCAACACAAAGTAACGATTATGTATTGAAGAGGATATAAATACAAATGAATTCAAATCTAATTAACTTCTCTCAATATGAAATAAAGCTATGATTTCTTAGGACAGATCAGTCCTATATTATGAGTCCAGACTATGTGACGTTAATGCTATTTAAAGATAATTTTCTTAGACTAATAACTAATTTATCAGATTAATACGGAGATACTTAAATAGCGCCACTTGATAGTCATTGCTATAAAATGTCGTTAGTACAAGATCTTCCAATGAACTTAAAATAGCATTTTTATATTTAAAATTGCTTATGTTAACCATTGGTATATCCCTAACTCACCACCTTAACTCGTTTAAGTGAACTTTCCATTTGAGATCGAATTCAGATTGAGATTTGTATTTAATCAGGGAAGTATTTAATAAGGGAATCCCCCACCCTTCCAAAAAATATTATAGTTTGATTTAGAAGTAAAGCTAAGCCTTAAAAAACTGGGAAGAAAAAATCCTGCGATATGTTTTGTTTCCGGAATCGTCACTGAAATTTTAAAATGGGTTGATTAAGCGAGAATTCAATGAATAGAATTTGATTTAAAGAATGGAAAACAATAGAAGTTCATTTTAACTTCAGCTGTTTATCTGGAGCGTAATTTAAAAGAAGAAGAAAAAAATCTATGATCTAATGCCTTTCTAACAATGTTTAATGAAAATTTAGACAGCACCTGTTGTACTCCTAACCTAAGAAAATCAAGCATATTGCTTATTTGGAAGGTAAACCATAGTCTATGAAAGTCATTATATATATTTTTTCTTAAAATTTCAATAGCCATGTTATATGCAGTCTCTTACTGAAGTTACAGACTACAACTTCCCCAGAAGTGCTGATATTTTCGTAGATAATTCTTTTTCTGATTTTTAAAGAAAGCCGAATAAATTAGAAATCCGTATTTTTATCAAGCGGAAACTCAATATTTTTCCAAATAAAAAATAATTAATATTTTTGTAAAAGGGACATTATTATAAACGTTCTTACTTAGTGTTTCATAAATTATTGTTATAATATTTCTCTCTGATTGTCTATATACAATTGTTTATATTCATTTCATATATTTAATTATGAAACTGTCCTTCCCAATAAATCTTTCAATTTTAATTGTGACGAATATCAACCAAACAACGCTATCTCCATGTTTAATTCTGTTACAGCTATCCGATGATGTTTCACCAATTAGCATTACGAATATGGCAATATACTGTTGATTTGATTTAAAATATTCTGCTTTCTGCAGACTTGAATTTGTAAAAGCTTTAAATAGTTACTCCTGTTCATTTTATTAAATAACCTCTCTCTCGACTGTCCGTGTCTATAAATAAAGGCGGTGAAGGTAATTACGCCCGACTTTCAGAATTATATTAAAGTCCTGAGCGCGTATTTGATAGGAATCGATTACATTCTGAACTTTGGATGTATTCGGCATTTTCTTTCCCGGGAACCTATACAATACAATGTTATCCCGCATATGCTTAATAACAAAACAAGGTTCATTTCTTTAATTTTTACTTTTCGTTTTGTTTCCTAATAAATTAAATACAATTCGGTGTTGGGTGGTAAAAATTTGAATGAGATGAATATAATCTAATAGTTCGTTACATTTTGTAACATATCTTTGCTTACAGGTTGTTGCAGCATGTGCATGCTGCATGCATCATTCTTTCGTCTTTCTCACGTTGGTGGGAACAATATCCATAATACATTATTGCTACTACTTTACTAAAAGCGAGACACTTGAAATATAGGGTCAAATGGCGAGTATAGTGACTCTTGCTTACATATACGTTTCCGTACACGTCATATAACTATCCATAAATGCTCTTATGGCAAACGGTTGTGTGACTGCTAAGGACAAGCTTCGGAAAAGGTTGCAGCACTTTAAAGCACGTAAAAAAACAAGCAACAGTATTCTACAATAGATGCAGGTCACCAACACCACAACTGCAACATTGGCATTCATGAAAACTAAAAAGTAATAAACGAACAGTAGAATACAGAAGGCAGGGAAAAAAAGACTGTGCCGTAAACAGGGTACAAGTCAAAAGTTCGGGGCTCTTCAAATGGTAAATTCCCTCTATCTCCTTTTTGGACAGCAATTCGTCTGCGTTGACAAAATGAAATCCTCCCGTAGGGGGTTCTTCATATCGGCGTGTTTCCGGGCATAATTAATCCACTCTCCCACAATGAGGCGGTGGGAGGCAGTTCCCCGTTATATAACACTAATGGGGTAATATGGGGTAAAGCGTGTTGCGAAACTTGTCGCCTGATTCCCTGTCACCCCAACTGGTTACTTACTCATCACAAGAGCAGCTAATAATGGGTCCCTGGGAAGGGGTCTTCTGGCCTGCCACTTGAGAAAAGGGAGTGCGGGGGATCTTCCATAAATTGTCATTTATTCTAGTCGAATTTTGAAATTTAATAAGCACATCAGGGGAGGGATCGTGTAGTCCATGACAATATACAGAAAGCTGTGAGCGTATCACAGATGAATGGTTCATTTGCTTTTCAGTGTTACTATATATTTGGCACACTAAAGCCACACCTGGTTCTTGCGCCATAAAAATTCAAATAGCAGACAAACAAAAGTGAATGGTATAATACGTTTCAGTTCTATCGAAAGAGCTACATGAAATTAAACAAATGTCGTGTAAAAAATAGAACTTAAAATAAGTTCTTTCAGAAACTTTAAAACTAAGTTCTGTCCAAATATTTTAAATGTCTTCAAATATATCACAGTTTCCTTTATTCTACTGCCTATTTTAAATACATTAGGGTAACGTGCAGGACTATTTAATATAGGTGTGTTAAGTGATAATCATATAACATGCAGCGTTCCCTGTGCAGTCAACTTGAGCTGTTATAGACAACAGTACGATCAATAGTTCTTGTAAATTTACAAAAAATAAATAAATAAATAAAATAAAAAATAAAAGATAAAAACAATTAAAAGAACTATTTCAGAAGAGAATAATTTTGAATTGGTTTTGTAATAAACTCTTTTGAAATTTCAAAGTACTAATAACCGGGTGATGCGTGAAAAAATTCAGTAATTGGAAATAGTTATGCAAATTTTTCATCTGTTTTGAGAAGTTATTTGAAAGATTTAATTGTACCAGAAAATTGTTAGATTTCTTTTGATGCTAGGTTTTATCAGAAACCTGGATTAATGATGCTGTTTGCCCGTTGATATGTTCGAAAATTTCCCTTAATTTAGTATGTCAAATTTTCTGCCTTGTGGAAGCATATTTATGTTGAATGATCTCTGAAGCCTGTAACTTTAAAAAAAAAAAAAAGTTGATTCCTGGCACTTAAAGGAAATGAAAATTTACTAGCCATAAGATCTAATAATGGGACATGATTATGCTGAATGATGACAAATATGGAACAGATGTGAATTTTGCAAGTGTTTTATATTTAATGACAATTATAAAACTTTTAATCATTTTAGTATTGTTGTATGAAAAATTACAGCTGAGTTTTTTGAGTTCTTACAAATGGAGAAGTTAGTAATAACGTAGTGTGTGCGTGTATTATTCAGGAAATGTAACTTTAATGTGGAAAAAAAACCGTCGTGAAAGAAAAAGAAAGAAATCGTGGCATTCCTTTCAATAATGCTTTAAACTTGAGGTTTTAGCATTCCCGTCTTCAACCAAATCTGCAAGCTTAAATTAATGAAAGGAAAAACTGTTCTTGCATGCGAAAATACTCTACTGAACTATTCAGTTTCAAAAAATTAATTTCTTCTTATGTTAAATTGTTGATGAATTTCATTATTACACTCTAGCATTTACCTTCTTTAATGTAATACTTCAGTAATATTTACTGTGAAACATTGTTACTGAGATTTAACAACTACAAGCAACTGCCCTGAAAAGTATTTTAAATCTTGATGTTTTCCAGTGGATAAGATGGCATGATTTCAAGAGCCTATTAATATATAGCACGACGCATCAGTTCTTTCTTTATCGTTATTATATGACTCCTTTGATTGTTTTCATGAACTATTTGTTGACTAATTTTAAATGTTTTATCCTAGAATCAGTTCGAATTACATTCCATTCACTCTAAATTAATCATGTTGCGCTGTTCTCATAAATGCAATAATTTTATTTCAGTGAAAAGAATTTTAACAGTGTTTTCAAGAAACTTGAAATCAACGTTTCTCTCATTTTTTAAAACTTACAACATTATTTTGGCCATTAAAAATATACGGTTAGATGATATGTATAAAATATTTTACTTATTTTTTCAAAAATGTTAATATAACCTAATCCTAAAGTATTGCAAGCGTTAAAAAATTTAGAATATATTTTTTCCTTCCAAATGATTGATTACTTTTCATCCGCGCGCACACAAGGGACTGATTAAAACTGTGCTAACTTGAACTAAACAATTATCTTGAAAGGAATTCCCTCATAGAAGTGACGGGACGCACTATGGGATCGACCCCTTCCTTCTCCCACTTAGGAAAGGTTTGAGTATTTAGATGCGAGGGTCTAGTATTTTGGCGAGAGAAAAGCGGGCGTTTTTATCCGGAGTAGCTCGATTCATGCCCATGCCTACTTAACATGGAACCCCCATAGAAAACTACGCTCCTGAAAGCTAATATTTCGTCCAACTCCATCACAATGACTATGAAGAGCTCTTATCCAGTCTATATATACATTATATATCTACAGATATATGCATATAATATCCCCAATACATCTAAATGGAAGTCTATTTTGAAGCAGCTTTTCCGTTGAAGTGTTGGACCACTTGTTGTGTTGGGATCGCCATCTGTGCCTAGAGGCTACGATCTAAAAGAGCTTATTTTCTGTTACAATTGTTGGCTGTCCTATCCATTGCAGCTTAAGCTTTCATTATTTTGCCAAGTTTAAACTGTCGAAGGCTTTGTCACAAAACACATGGTAAATAAAATGTGACAAAAATATTAACTCAGTCGTAAATGTATAGTTTATTTGGTTGTTTGCTTAGACTTTTTGGTAGTTTTTAAAACATCCATTTTCACGTCTTAGCCGAGAATTAATCAAACAGAAGTTAAGAAACTCTTTTTTCTCGTGAGTATATTTTCTCAAACACATTGATGTATTGTCTTAAAATCTTGCGTCGTTCGATATGTTATTTGTGTTAACTCCTTGGCCTAAGAATTTATTTAACCACCTAATTAGATGACGCATCCTAGTTTGAGACTTTTATTATTATTTCAAACACATGAAAGAATACATGAACCTGTCGAAGTGATTTTTATCTTTTAAACTAATTACTTCTTTATTTTTTAATATACAAATTTAAATATCGATTCAGTAATTCGATACATGAATCAGACATGTTCTTGTACACTAAGCAGTTAACAGTGTTTCTAGACATTAAGCTATTATTACTATTTTCCCCCCTCTCTGTAAGATTTTATGTCACTGATTCTATGTATTTATTTTATGCATTTCACAAACGCATATAAAGAAGTGTAAGGATTCTATAAAAATCTATGAAGGAATGAAAAGTCAAAACACTTTATAGATTGCAACATGAACTTCACAGCAGCTTATTTAATATATAACTGAGAGAATGGATACAGAGGTTTCAGCATATGAATATGGGGGTGTCAATCCCTAAATTTGCGGGTCCTAATTAGGATTTTCTTCGAGGGGTCCTTTAACTGGGGGGGGGGGGGGATTTAGTAACTTAAGTAAATAAAGCGTACCTGAAAAGTAAATATTTTGTGTTTCCCCCTCCTTCTTTTTCTCTATCTCTCATATTAGAAAAATAGTAAGAAATTTCATTAAGTTTTGAAAAATTCGAACCGTACATTTAAACTAGTGCTAAATTCAATTTGCCTAAAACATACTCTGCTTATGCGTATATGTTTAAACATGAAATTGGAATTGGTAACCTTAAATGTATTAAATATGTGCATAAGTTAGAAAATAAAATTCACAGTAAGGAATGATAAAAGTCCTTTCGAAGTTGGTGATGATTAAATGAAATAAAAGTACGGGGAATACGGGAACATTGATAACTCTTTTTTTAGAAAGCTAAAAAATGATTTTTACCAACGGTAATAATTAGAACTAATACACTATATTTATACATTTGTTAATCTAATATAGGATTTCAGTCAAGTTTTGGTCATAAATGACATAATAAAATCCTTATTACACTTTCTTCCTAAAAATGGATTTGTATCCATCTGTCCCATATTAGGGGTACATTGATACACACGGAAATATCGAAAATTATTATGATTAATAAGTGTGGGATCAAAATAAAATTTGTTTTATAACTAAGCATTCTATTCCAAATCAAGGATTAAAAGTTTAATAAAGTAACAAACTTTTATTTCAATCAAATTTCAAGATTTTTAATGAGACTGGAAAAATGAAACAATAATGCCTCAGAAAATAATTTATCTCTGCAAAAAATAAAGGAGAATGTGTGTGGTGTGTGTGTGTGTGAAAATGCGAAGGAATAAATTTTAATTAATTAAAAATTAAGGGAAATTTTCGCATTCTTCCTTGATGACTTATGAAAATAATATAGCACAAAAATAATTTTCACACCATCTGAAAATGCAAAAAAATTATCTTTTCGATGATATTAATTAAGTTTCAGTACAATTTTTTCTCCTATTTTAATAAATTCGTAAAAAAATATTTTAAACACATAATTTACAACAATGCTTTTCAGTTTTGAAATGACATTCAAACCGTTTTCATTGTTTAAACAAATACTTAATTGTGCGTTTCTCTTGGATAGTTCATTTTTACATTTTTTTTTTTCATTTCTGAAGACGGTATTGCAAAGTAGTTGCTGTTAAGGCACATTGATACACACAGAAGACGCGTATCAATGTGTCCTGGATTTAATTGTATCAATCTTCTCCCCAGAGCCTATTTTACTTAAAATAAGTGGTCACGCAAAAACAACACTAATCAACCTCGGAATTTAACATAGTTCAGAAAAATAAATGTTTTTTCTACGTTTGGAGTTAATTACCTGGCAGGAAAACGTAACTAGTTAAAGAAATCACACATACTTGGAGTAAAAATCACTTAGACGAGAAGATTGGCGATCTGATTCATTTGTAATTTAACTTTTGGCTAAACATTGGCGAAAAATATACCCTGTGCTAAGGTTTACATTGGCATATATATGAGGGGATGTGAACATCTTGAGCCATTCCAGTCATCGAAATTTATGGACTTTATCAATGTTCCCGCGTATCATTCGACCCCAACTACCCCTACTAAATCTAACTTCATGAATTGGGAGAGGATAAATTTCGTGGAAAAACATAAAGTATGGGAAACTTGAACTTGGGAAATGTCACGTGGTCAGCATTTTTAATAGTTATAATTTTTAAACTTTCAAGATTTATGTTCTTCGAAATTCCTTTATGTATATTTTTTGCTAACTGGAAGTGGATTGATAAGACATTAAAATGAATCACCCCGCCCTGCCTTGGCATCCGGATAATCTGAATGACAGTCGCTGCAATAGCTCGAGTACTGAGGCCAGAGCCCTAGTAGCCATCACCGACCCCTCCCATAGGAGATACGTACTATCATTGGAGGGAGGGTTCAATCCTCCCTTACTATACCCCCAGGAGAAGCGAGAACCCGTTTACTTATCCGGCGGCTTCTCATCTATGAAGTCTTGGTGCCCACCCCGGGGAATGAAGTGGATTGATAGAAGGGATAAGTTTGTTTTTATTCGTGATCCATGTTCTATTCTTTTAGCTTTTTGGGCCTAAATACAGTCTTAAAAATTATAATTGTTGCAACTTAAAAATTGACATTATTTCATCCTGATTCTAATATTTGATAAAACTGTGTAGCAGAATCAGAAACATATTCCAAAGGCATAGACATTTTTCGCCGAATATGTTTTATGATTTATGCATAATTTTTGTGATTTCTGAGTTTATATTAGTAATACATCTGCGTTTTCGTCTCTTTTACAACCAAGGCAATCCACATCGAAATCGTAGGAGACCCTGACTGTGATCAACGTACGTTGTGTGAGGCTCTCCTCAGCTATGAATTTGCGCTGGTCACAGAGATTTTATTTTTAGCGATAATAAATTAAGTATACTGTCTAAAGTCTCGTCTTTGAGCGTAATGACCAAGAACTTTCACACTCCATAACAATTAGAATTACCGCTATGAACGCATTGAAAAAAATTTGCATAAATTTTGAGTAATATGAAATTCCAAATGAAGATTATTTAACGAATTTTATTCAGATTCACTTTACACGTTTGTTCATTTTGTAGCAAATATTCTATTTGTAGGAAAAATGTTTGTATGTTTAAATCCAAAATGTAAACTGTTAGTTGAATGCAATAAGAGCTGAGTTGAAAATAAGTGTACTTCCTCGTAATTCATGATCTCTTCGTCGGCAGCTTAAAAGGATTGGGTGTTTAACAGCTCAATTAAAGTTTGGCGCAGTATGACCAAATTGGACCTTGTGCCATTAAACCAAACTTTAATAGTTCTAATCAGCATATTGAAACTAAAATCAGAATTATAATATAAAACGAAAAGTATAAAAGAAAATAAAGAGACTCTTTACCTTTTAAGTGATATAAAATGGGTTTAAAACCTTGTAGTTATTTTTACATACCTTTGAATTTTTTGAAAACTGTTTTCAAATCAATGTAGTGAAACTATCAAGTTCTAGAAAAGTTAATGAATTGCTATATATCAGGAAAATAAATTCTAGTAATGTAGCATTTTTATATATTGTGACATGCAAATAAATCCATATAATTTACTTTCTGGAAATATATGCATTCTTTGAAATATATACCCGTTCTAAATTGGATAATGTACAATGCATATAATTAAAAGTTAATGTTAAGTAATTTCTGAATATGTTGAAGTACACATAGGTCTTGATCCATTCCAAAGTTTTTCAAAACTTCTTATTTCCCGTTGCCAAAATTTAAAGGATTAGCTAATCAAAGGGATACTGTATAAGATGAAAAGTTAGAATAGAAAGTCTAAACGGAAACA